>QEPC01008006.1:947425-966679 GCA_003113815.1 Sphenodon punctatus | reverse complement strand
GGGGCGGGGCCCGACGCTGCCCCTGCACCCCTCCCGGTCCCGGCAGTTCCCCGGGAACCCCGGGGTCCCCGTATAGATAAGTTCCAGGGTGACCGCAAGGCCTGCCAGGCCTTTTTGGCCCTATGTGAACTCACCTTCTCCACCCAGGTGAATACTTACACCACCGATACCTTAAAGGTGGCCTTTGTGATTGGAAATCTGGGAGGGCTGGCCCTAAACTGGGCGACCAACCTCTTGACTAGCAAGAGCCCCTTGTTGTCGGACTATGCAGGGTTCCTACGAGAATTTTGTTTTCTGTTTGACCACCCCCACCGAAAGCAAGACGCGGAGGCTGCCATCCTCTCCCTGCATCAAGGACGGCAACCCCTCATGGAATATGTTACGCAATTCCAGCAACTCGCATTAGAATTGCAATGGTCCGAAGATGCCCTGCGAGCGCATTTCCGGAAGGGATTAACAGATGAGCTCAAGGACCAACTGGCGTATGTTCCCCTTCCAGACACTTGGGCCAAGGCAGCCGCGCTGGCTCTACAGATAGACGCTCGCCTTACTGAACGACGCAAGGAAAGACGGCAAGACAGCCGGAACGTACCGCCTCGCCCCTTATTGTTTAGCCCAGCTGGGCCCGAAACAGCCCGACCCGTGCCACCGGATCCTGAAGCTATGCAGTTGGGGGCCTCACGGGGGCCCCTTACGACTGAAGAGCGAGATCGGCGGCGCCAAGCACGAGATTGTTTCTATTGTGGGGAACCAGGGCATTTCATACGGGAGTGCCCCCTCCTGCCTCCTGCTCGTCGTCAGATGGGAAACGCCAAGGGTCGAGAGGGATGGGGGGTCTCTCGACCCTAGAGCACGGCGTGCGCAGTCGTGCCAGCGCCCCCCTTCACCTGCGAATCCCTGTGACACTCGCCATCGCTCCCCAGCGGTCCTTGATAGTATGGGCCTTGGTGGACTCGGGAGCATCGGCCAACTTTTGTGATGCCGCCCTCGCCCGGGAAGCTAAGATACCGGTGCAACCTAAAGAAAACCCTGAGACAGTCCAAACTATCGATGGCTCCCCACTGGTCTCAGGGCCAGTCACACAACAGACCCTCCCACTCCCTTGTGCCATCGGTCCACACGAGGAAGCAATCACGTTTGATGTGGTATGCACCCCCCTGTTCCGGGTGGTATTAGGGTTACCCTGGCTCGCACGTCACGAACCTCGCATTAGCTGGAGCACAGGACAACTGCAATTAGACTCCGCGCACTGCAAACAACAGTGTATCCGACCAGCCCCTCCTCGAGAAACTTCAGCAACGACACATGTGGTAACCCCTGCCATAAACACCACCCTCCCTCCAGACTATATGGACTTGATCGAGGTCTTCAGCAAGACGCGGGCAGCCCAACTACCGCCTCATCGCCCATACGACTGTCCTATTGAACTTATCCCGGGCACGAAGCCCCCTTTTGGTCGCATTTACGCCCTTTCCTCTCCGGAGTTAACGGAATTGCGTAACTATGTGGACGAAGCTCTTAGGAATGGCTTTATACGCCACTCCACCTCCCCAGCCGGAGCCCCCATCTTCTTTGTCCCCAAGAAAGATGGGGGCCTGAGACCCTGCATTGATTATCGAGGTCTAAATCGAGTGACCATTAAGAACCGTTACCCCTTGCCCCTTATCCCGGAGCTCCTGAATCGATTGCAAGGTGCTAAGATCTTCACCAAGCTGGACCTCCGAGGAGCCTATAACCTCTTACGGGTACGGGAAGGGGACGAATGGAAGACAGCCTTTTGAACCCGGTACGGGCATTTTGAATACCTGGTCATGCCCTTTGGATTAGCCAACGCACCTGCGGCCTTCCAACACCTCATCAATGACATTCTGCGGGACATCCTTGATACTTTTGTCATCGCTTATCTGGATGACATACTCATCTACTCCAGATCCCTAGCGCAACACACTCAACATGGGCGCCAAGTCCTTCGACGCTTGCAAACTCACAACCTCTATTGCAAACAGGAGAAGTGTGCTTTTCACATCACTACCGTTGAATTCCTGGGGTTTGTTATCAGCCCAGACGGAATTCAGATGGACCAAGGGAAGGTGGTTGCAATCCAACAGTGGCCCGCACCCAAGTCCGTTAAGGCTCTTCAGCGATTTCTCGGCAGCATAAATTACTACCGTCATTACGTGCCTCACTACGCCGAAGTCACTAGTCCATTAACCCAGCTCCTGAAAAAAACCCGCCCGTACCTATGGACCACCGAGCAGGAATACAGCTTCCAATTTCTCAAGGAAGCATTCATGCAAGCACCACTACTTCAACACCCCGACTTCCACGAGCCTTTCTTTGTAGAAGCCGACGCCTCTAGTATCGCGATTGGGGCCGTACTGCTGCAACAAAATACAAACGACATGTGCCTCCCATGTGCCTATTACTCTCGCCAACTCTCCTCAGCAGAGAGAAATTATACCGTGCTGGATCGCGAACTTCTAGCTATCAAGGCAGCGTTTGAGACCTGGCGGCATTACTTAGAAGGAGCACAATATCCCATCACTGTAACCACTGACCATAAAAACCTCACCTTTCTGCAAACGGCCCACATTACAAATCCACGGCATGCTCGTTGGGCACTCTTTTTTGCTCGGTTCACATTCACCATCCAATACCGCCCCGGGAAGATTAATCTCTTAGCGGACGCTCTTTCACGATATTATGAGGGAAGAGAAGCAGACCAGTGGCCCACTGGCCCTATTCTGGAACAACGAGTCTTCGCGGCCACTCTCCCTTCCCTCGAACATCTCCGTCAGGCGTCAGCACGTGAACTATCGCAGGCGGAAAACTCTGCCTTTTCCTTGCAAGCCGGGATTTACAAAAAGGGCCAACAGATTGTAGTGCCACCTTCCTGTCAACATCAAGTATTATGGGCACATCACGATGCCCCCTTAGCAGGGCATCCAGGAACAGGACGCACATTAAGCCTCGTGCAGCGGCAATTTTGGTGGCCCTCCGTGTCCACGGACGTGCAACACTATGTTAATGCCTGCTCGATATGTGCCCGCACTAAAACACCCCGAAGGAACCCTGCGGGTTTACTTCAACTATCTCCCTTACCCACTGGACCATGGCAAAGGATCGGCCTTGACTTCATCGTCGAACTACCACCCTCTCGGGGGTATACCACGGTTCTCGTTGCCGTGGACCATTTTTCAAAGTTAGCACACTTCATCGCCTGTAAAGGCCTCCCCACCGCACAACGTACTGCTCTCCTGTTCGTAAGACACATCATGAGACTACATGGGTGGCCAACGGAAATCGTGAGTGATAGAGGAACGCAATTTGTCTCTCATTTCTGGACCGCCCTGTTTAAA
This sequence comes from Sphenodon punctatus, assembly GCA_003113815.1. NCBI lineage: Eukaryota > Metazoa > Chordata > Lepidosauria > Sphenodontia > Sphenodontidae > Sphenodon > Sphenodon punctatus. The sequence goes on along the minus strand of QEPC01008006.1, from coordinate 963,320 downwards.
GCACTCCGAGTGCGACTCAAACCCACGACGGCTTACCATCCTCAAGCTAATGGACAGGTGGAACGAGTAAACCAGAATCTTGAACAGTACCTTCGATGTTACATTGATTATTTACAAGACGATTGGTACTCCTGGCTTCCTCTGGCGGAGTTCGCGTATAATAACGCACCGAACGCCTCTCTTGGAAACTCCCCCTTCTATATCACCTATGGGTATCACCCTCAAATGACCACGCCCGAACTCCTCTCGACCACCGTCCCTGCTGCCGGGGCCTTGGCGCAGCAGCTACAGCAGGTACACTCCCTCGCCAAGGCCACTCTGGAAAAGGCTAGGCGACGATACAAACACTACGCTGACCTGCGCAGACAGCCCTCGCCTCACTTTCAGCCAGGAGATTTCGTATGGCTAGATCGGCGCCATTATCCCTCCAAAAGACCCTCTTCAAAGCTAGACCATAAGTTTCTGGGACCCTTTCCTATTTTAAGACAGGTTAATGAAGTAACCTATACCCTGCAACTCCCATCACGTCTCCGCATTCACCCTACATTCCATGTGTCCCTGCTCAAGCCTGCCACCATAACAGAGGGGGTGGGGGCCGCTACCCCCACCCCAGACTCCACCGCCCTTGACTCCGAGCCCGTCTACGAAGTCCGGGCGATCTTGGATTCGAGGTTTCTACGAGGCCGGCTGCACTATCTTATTGACTGGCTAGGGTTCGGCCCAGAAGAACGCTCCTGGGAACCGGCGACCTACGTCTCCGCCCCGCGGCTGCTTCGCCTCTTTCACCGCCGCCACCCCGAAAAACCAGGACCTGGTAATGGCCGGCGATGGGGGGGGGCATCGAGGGGGGGCTACTGTCAGCCGCCGCGGCCGGCCGCCCCTGCAGCGGCGGCTCCAGAGGGAGAGGGGCCCCAGCCCCCCCAACGCAGCGGGGCCGCCCGCTCGCAGCCTGACACAGACAGCTGGGAGGGTGGAGAGCGCGGCGGGACCACGCCCCCCGCCGCGCCGCTCTGCGCGCTTGCAGGGACGGGCGGGGGCGCCAGCAACGGACGCAGCACCAATAGGGGAACAGAGCGTAGCGGAGCCACCCCCCCCCTGCGTCGTTCGGAACGCCTGCGCACGCACGCAGGGGGTGGAGCTGGCTCCTTATCAGTCAGGAAGGCAGTGAGCTCTGGGCCGGTGATCAGAGCGGATGCCTGTGGAGAGACTGGCCCCTAGCTGAAGCTAAGTGTTTGACTAAGTGTTCCCTGTTACTTGTTGATTCCCCTTGGACTGCTCCCTCATTTTCCCCAACCCCTCCTGCCTAATATCTCTAGCCTGTTGTGTGGAATTATAGTGCCCACGTGTGCTTGTGTAACCTCTCCCCTGTTCCTGGTGAGCAAGCTGGGTGAAAGGGCCTTCGGGCCAGAGCGCAAGCCCCTTCCCCCTCCCCTGGGGTACCCTTACCTGAACCCTAGTGTGAAAGCCCTTGAGTCCTACTGTCAGCCCGACCGGGGCCCCTTCCCTGGCTCCCGTCACTCCTTCCCCCACGGCTATCTTCCCTTCCCCCCCCCCTCGGTGGCCTGGAAGTGTGTCTGGGTGGATTCCCTCCTCATTGAATGCTCTGAGCCCTATGATGATAGGGGCCTCTGCTCTTGGTGCGAAAGCATACTGAGCGGCCCACATTCTATCCTGACGGGCAACTGGGGGCCTTGCGTAACGTGCAGAGCAGTGTGTGTGTGCAGGGTGTGTGGGCCTTTTCCCTCCGTACCCCCCCACTGTGACATGCTGCTGGTATTGAGAGGGGAAGCACCTATTTGAGTAATACGGGAATTGGGCCCGTTGCTCAGGTTGGGAGTAGGGGGTGGAAGAGGAGTAGAACCTCTTCTTAAAGGTGCGGATAACTCCAGTCGAACGGGCCATCTGAGATGTTTCCTTAATCTTCTTTAGGGTCTCGTCAGTGGAGGCTGCAAATAGGCCCTCCCCATCGAAAGGTAGGTCCTCAATTTGGGTTTTGTTCTCTGGAGCCAGAGCCGTCGAACGGAGCCATGCATGTCGCCTCAGAGTGATGGCCGAGGCCATACCCCGAATATTAGCATTGGCGATGTGCATATTCGCGGTCCATTGAAATTGGGCTATCTGCATGCCCTCCCTCTGTAGAGCCATGACCTGACTAGGGTCGGTAGCTCTCCCCAGCTGGGACCAAAGCCAGTGTTGGTACCCACACATGGCCAAAGAGTAATTGGAGGCCCTAAGGGATAGCGTCTCGGAGGAGAAGATCTTTCTACCAATTACGTCGAGACGCCTACCTTCTCTGTCCGCAGGAGAGGTCTGGACGCCCCCAGATTTAGATCTAAGTGAGGCCGCTGCAATCACTAGGGGGTTGGGGGCAGGGTGTTTGTAAAACATAGAAGCCCCTTCCTTTGGAATAGCATACAGGGAGTCTGCTAGTTTGTTGGTAGCGGGGGCAGAAGAGGGTTTGGACCAGACTGCCTTGGAGGGCTCCATATGTTGCTCAAACATGGGAAGCATGACATGGCCCGGTTCCCCCATTCCTAAGATGCCAAATACTGGGCCAGATTGAGTCTTCCTCACCACCTTGGAGGGAAGTTTGGGTAGGGCTGTGGTAAGACGTTTCAACATGCCCTGAAAGGCCTTGGCATCCTCAGTAGCTAACATAAAGTTAGGGTCCGATATAGCATCGGGTGGAGGGGGAGATATATTCTGATCCTCCTCTGGGGAGGAGGTAGAGGAGGAGGATGGTTCGGAGTCCTCCGATAGGGCATCCGCCTCAGGGAGCTGAAGGGAGAGGCCATGGCGAGCGGGTTGGCCAACTAGAGAGCTCAAAAACTCAAATCCGGGGATGTGGTCTGACCGTGATTCCTGTAGAATTACAGGAAGTATCGGTGCCGGTGGTACCGATAGTAGAGGCAGCTGCATTCTCTCTTGTACAGGATGCGGTTCCGGCGGTACCGAGCGTGAAGCCTCCTGAGTCAGGGTTTGTTCCCGTTTGGCTTGTGCTTCAGGTGGAGGTCTGGATAGGGTTGCCGAGGGTGGTACCCTGGGTGGTACCAGCGGTACATACAGTGCCCTTGGCGGTGTTAGGGCAGCCCTTGTCTTGGTTGCGTGGTAACAAGTGGCCTGTAGCCTCATGGTATCCGGCAGTGCCTGGTACGGAGATCTGCTGCAAGAGCGGTACCGGTGCGCCTCATGATATTGGTACCGGCGGTATCTAGTGTCCCCATAGGAGCAGCAAGAGCAGGGAGAACGGGAGTGGGGTTCTCTTCCGCGCCATCTCAAGTCTCTATCCCAAATCGAGCTGGGGGGGCTGATCTGGCTCCTAGCCTCCCGGTAGGGTGAGGTATGGGAGTGGGACTGGTCGTGCTGGCGGTCCCGTGACAGAGAACGGGAAGCTGTCCCGTGTTGCAGGTGCTGGAACAGGAGGTTTCCGGTGCCTGCGAAGCAGGAAGCAGATCCCATTAGTGAGAATTGCGGAGATCCTCAAAGAAGAACGTGTGGTACTGGGTGATTGTTTATTATCTCCCTGGGGCCTCACATGAGGAGTCCCACAAGGTCCTATTTTGTCCCCTCTCCTGTTCAACGTGTATATGCAGACTTTGGGCGAGGTCATCAGAGGGTTTGGTGTGCGGTGTCTTCACCTCTCCTTTCCAGCTGACCCAGGCCCAGCAGTCTCAGTGCCCACCGACAAGACAGAGGTGATGCTGGTGGAAGGGGCTGAGGGAGTAATGGCATCCGTTACTGATGGGGTGCGCACTCCGTTGGTCCCTCAGGTTCGGAGTCTGGGGGTGCTCCTTGACCCACGGCTCCGCCTGGATGCCCAGGTGGCTGCTGTGGTGAAGAGAGTGTTCCACCAATTACATCTGGTGCGACGACTTCGGCCATATGTCTCAGACTCTGATCTAGCCACCATCGTCCATGCTTTCATCACCTCAAGACTGGACTACTGCAACGCGCTCTGTGTCGGGCTACCTTTGGTGACGGTCCGGAAGTTGCAGTTGGTGCAGAATGCGGCGGCCCGCCTCCTTACAGGGACGGGTCGCCGCGAGCACATTACACCAGTGTTCCGGTCTCTGCACTGGCTGCCTATAGTCTTCCGGGTCTAATTCAAGATGTTGGTTTTGACCTATAAAGCCCTATATGGCTTGGGCCCCATTTATCTGCAGGATCGCCTCATTCCCCATGTCCTGAATCGGCTCCTTGGGGTCCCCCAAGCATTTCGGGTATCGACGATGAGGAGGGCGTTCTCGGTGGCTGCACCGCTGCTGTGGAACTCCCTCCCCAAGCCTTCCCTCTTTCCGTAGACTGAGGGAGATGGGGGGGGGGGAGGGGTTATACTCTGCCATATTTTTATAATGACTTAATATTGTTAGTTATATGTTTTTTATTGTTATTTTGATATTTTGTGTTTTTATTGTGTTGTGAGCCACCCCGAGCTGCAGTAGCAGGAGGGGGCGGCCTAGATATCCACAAAAATACATAAATAAATAATTCAAGCCTTAGGCGCCTCTTTCCTGGTGGCCTCCCAGGAAAAACCCTTGAGAGGACAATGGGGAGGTGAGGGAACGACATGAAACTAGGAGGAATGAGAAGCAGGGGAGCATCTGCCCCTCTTTTATGCCCTTCGAATTTTGCAGGGGGGGTGTGTGCATGGAAGTGCGCAAGAGGCGGAGCTTATTGGCTGAAGTGGTTGGACTTACTGGCCAAGGGGGCGTGGCCTATTACCGGCCAAGGGGGCGTGGCTTATTACTGGCCAAGGGGGCGTGGCTTACTACTGGCCAAGGGGTGTGTCTTATTGCTGGCCAGGGGGCGTGGCTTATTGCTGGCCAACAGGGGGTGTGCCTTGTCCTTTCATTGGTTGCTGGAAATATTGGGAGGTATGCATGCCCCACACACCGCCCCTGAGTAAAAGTCAAGTAAAATGTTGCATACGAACAAGCTGCCAATATAAGCTCTGCACGCTTGAGAGGAACCTGGGTGCAGCAAAATCTCCCGGGCCATGAATGTGTTTAACACACACTTCGCACAGGCTGCACTGGCAAGATTAAACAATGTTCTCATGAAAGAGTGCTACGTGTAAGGGGTGTAGCTAGACGAGGGCCAGGCCTGGCAGTTGCACTGGGGCCCGCAAGCTCTGGGGAAGCGGCTGCATTCTCCGCTGCTGGGAGGAGGGGGCGTTCCATCTTCTGCACCAGAGCCCTCTTCCATGACAAACACAGAAAACACACATGGCCCCCGACACGGATTCCACACAGGGCATCTTCAGACATAACAAAGATCGGGTGTCAAAACTCCTAAGCGCGTTTGGCCGTTGTGCGTAACGCACCGCAACAATCCCAACAACGCGTTGGCCACTCACTGAACACACCATGGGAACACCACTGCATCACAAGGACAAGGTGCGTGTTTTGGATGAACACGTGGCCAACGTTGTGTCTAAACGATATCACGGGGCGTGTTGGCAGGTACAACACGGGGAACGAGGCAGCAGCGCTTGCGTGCCGAGATCGGGCGGCGAACAAAACACTGATTTACCTGTGTGTCTAAGCAGCGCCACATGGTGAACACAGAGCCAAACCGGTGTTCATATCAAGGTCAAAACACACATTCAGGGACCCCCGTTGACGTTACCCAGCAGCGCGTATGATGAGGGAGAGCAGCCGAGAGGGCAGTTAGTTTTCTCCCCCGGGGTCGAGGGACAGGGGCTTCTAAATCCATTTGCCCCAAAGCCTTTAAGAGCTTGTTCATTTCCAAGTAGTGACCCTTTAACTCACCTCAACCTGCTTTCATTGACACAAAAGTGAAATAAAAAGGTGAGGTCAACCCCTAAAGAAGCAGAAGGCAAAGGGTAACTAAAACCAGATGTGACAGAGGACCACTGTGGCCCGTTCTGGCATGATCTGGTCTGGACCTCATCTGGATGTTCTTATGTATGTGCAGGTGTGTCACGGGGGAAGACTCGGGAAGGGGTTTCCACTAGCAGGGATTTCAACTACCCACACTCTCACTGCCCCACGCACCGGCCCAGGACCCTGAATCCGAGGGAGTCTCTTTGGGAATAAATGCCCGTCAGGATAGTGGTTGGACCTCTAGGCCTCACAGTGCCCAGGTCCCTATCATCATAGGGCGCCCGGTGGTTATAGGGAGCCTGGGGCCACAGTCTGTCTCCCAACACACAGCACACAAACGAGGATGGGGGGGACAGGAAATAAGTGCAGGGTCAGTGCCCGGAAAATAGGGGTCTGGGGCCCAGGAGTAAAGGGGTCTGGGACCAGGTTCTTACACGCTCGACAGGAATGGGGAGAGGACCTTAGGAGGAGGGGGGCGGGGAAGGGAAGGGGGCTCGCACTCCTCTCAAACACGCTCCACACGCTCACTCACTCACGTTCACTGCCAGGCCAGGGATGCAACAGGGGGGAAACAACGGTTATACACTAGACACACTCACAGGTACTAGGTTATGCACAGAACACTCTCTAGGGTGTACAATCGCTACTTAGCTTCGCGCCAGCTGGTCTCTCCAACTCAATCACCAGCGCCGAGTCCTTCTCGGCACTGGCGTTTATACTCCGTGCCCCACCCCCCGCACGCTCCCGCAAGCGTGCGGAGCGGCGTACAGGGGGCGTGGCCACTCAGGTCCCGACTCTCCCTGCTCCGCCTGCAGCTGAGCCGAGGGTGTATCCCGTGCTGCCGCAGGAGTTGGGGGCGGGGCCAAGGCCGAAGGTCCTGGCGGCGCCGTGATGGGGCTCGGGGGTGACCCCCACTCCAACCTCCCCCCCCCGAAGGTAACGAGCGCCCCTGGAGGGGCTTGACAAGGTGCCACTAGATATTGGTCGGGAATGTCCCGGGCTGAGTCGGGGGCTAGACCAAGCTCTGACCTTGGGAAACCCCCAAAATCACAGCCCAGGCTAAGCCCCGCCTGACCGAGCCAAAGTGGGCTACAGGGAGGTACGTATGCCCCACACCTGGGTAAAAGTCCCATCATTAGCCACCACAGCTGCCTGCCACAGTGGGGGACAGGGTGCCGGGAGGGTCGCAGGGCAGGAGCTGGCCACCTGCACGTCTGTTGTGGCCTTTCCCCTCCCCAGGCTGTGGGATGACAGCTCGGCTGCAGGCACATATGCTCAGTGCCCTGATGCAGCCTGGACCGTGTCTGCCATGGATTTCCTTCCCGCCGGGCTGGGTCGTGATGGCAGCACACTGCTGTCATGTGTGTTTTCACCCAAACTGAGGTCTGAACAAAAGCAAGTTAAAAGGTAATCAGCAGCAGAGTGACCCTGGCACAGCGTTCCCCTTCACAGAATACACGGTCATTATCCCTGGGGTCACCTCCTCACTCTGGGCTTGTTCAGAGGACACTACTGGGGTGGGCCGCGGGTGGCTCAGGTGGTAGAGCGCATGCTTCACATCTATAAGGTCCCAAGTTCAATCGCCAGCATCTCGGATAGCACGCCTGGGTGAGGCCTCTGCCGGGGATCCTGGAGGGTCTCGGGTAGCACGCCTGGATGAGGCCTCTGCCGGGGATCCTGGAGGGTCTCGGGTAGCACGCCTGGGTGAGGCCTCTGCCGGGGATCCTGGAGGGTCTCGGGTAGCACGCCTGGATGAGGCCTCTGCCGGGGATCCTGGAGGGTCTCGGGTAGCACGCCTGGGTGAGGCCTCTGCCGGGGATCCTGGAGGGTCTCAGGTAGCACGCCTGGATGCGGCCTCTGCTGGAGACCCGGATTTGAAACCCTGCTGCTGTCAGATTGTGACAATACTGGGCTAAGATGGACCATTGGTCTGACTCAGTTAGGCAGCTCCTTACCTCCTAACTCGGTTTAACCTTGCCTGCATTTCCACAAGCACAGGGGTTAAAATGAGAAGGTAATTACATCTGCAAACAAGTGGGGTTAAAGTGGAGTGGAAGCGCTTCTACTCTGGAGGGAATAGATGCTCGTGTGTACTGTGGAGGGGAATTTTCCCTTGCTTACCTTTCTCCATGCAGTCCTCTGCTAATCCATCAACCTTCGATGCTTCCTCCTTTGTGTGTCCGTCCCCATGGGTGCAGATTCCCTGCAAGTTCCAAAAGGAGAGAGATCAGAGGAGCTACTTAACCCCTGATTCCCCCCGCGTGTAAAAACGCAGATGGAGGGAGGCAGTTACTGTGGAGGAAAATTCATGCTCATGTGAATGAACCCTATGGGAGCAATCCTCTGCCATTAAAATCAATGGGAACTTTGACATCAACTTTCATGGTGGAGGGTTACATTCTAAATGAGGTTCAAGTTACTCTACTTTAATTCCAAGATGAGGTTATAACCCCTGAAGTAACAGGAGGTAAAGCGAGATGGATTTTTTTACTCTGGAGTAACTATTAGGGGTGGTCCGCTGTGGGAAGCTGGGGTTCGGTTCTGTTTTACTGTTCCGGCTCTGCAACTGTAAGCCACCCTGAGCCTTTGTGGGAAGGGCAGCGGATAAATTTGTATAAATACAAAATAAATAAAATTTCCAGATTTAAAAAACAGATCCATGTTGCGAATCCGTATTTAAATCAATAAAATAGAAAAATAATAACTAGGGCTAAGCATGTGTCACAGTGGTGACAAAAGTAACGTTTTTAGTGACTTTTGCCTCCCTCCATGACTTTTGAGATCTTTGCATGACTTCTGTGATTTCCCCGAGTTTTTTGAGATTTTCCCCAAACTGAAGACAGAGCCGGCAAGAAGCTGGTGAGAAGAGCACGTTCAATGGCGCTAAGAAGATCCACGGTGTCTCCCTGGAGCTCCAAACCCATCCCTGGCTGTGGAGACGCGGCGGCACGGCAAGAAGCCTGCGAGACTAGTACGCTGGGCGCCACCGGGTAAAGCCACGGCCTCTCCCTGAAGCTCCAAACCCCTCCTCGGCGTCGTTTCTTGTGGAGGGTGGAGCTTTGGGTGTGGTCAAGTGGCGGTGGGATCAGAGTCAGAGAACGTTACCATTGTCAGAGGATTGTATTTTATGTGGTTTTACAGTATGTTGTGAGCTGCCCTCTGCCTTTATCCCCTGCTTGGGCTTACAATCTAAGCCCTGGGGCTTTCAAAGGGTTTTACAATCCTTGGGTTTACGATCTAAGGGGTGGGGTGTGTTTTCTTCCTTCTTCTATTCTGTGCTGAGGGGTGGGGGAGGTTGCAATCTAATCCCTGGGTTTACAATCTAAGAGGGGGAGGTGTTACAAAATACAATATTGAATAAAAGTTAAACTTAAAAATTACCCATGAGTTTTCCACGACATTTTCTCATTCCTGCCATGACCAACCCATGACTTTTTAAGAAAATTTCCATGACAAATTCGTAGCCCTAATAATAAATAATTAAAAAACACTGTGCATGTGAAAACGGCCACTAGGCCAGTCTGTGCATGCACAAAACGGCACGGCGCATGTGCAGATTGGCGGCCCTTTTCCAATATGGCAACGATGATGCTGCCACCATTTTGGAAAAGGACACGTGGAACGGCCCAATATTTTATTTTACTTATTTTCTTTATTTATTTCTTAAAACATTTAATACCCCACCCCACCCCTGCCAAGGCAGCTCAGGACAGCTTACAAGTATAAAATACATAAAAACATTCTAAAAGGGGGGAAAGGAGAAAGGGGAAAAACATCCACCCCCAACGAAAGAGGATAGCAAGAGCATAAAATTCAAAATATATAAGATACCCCGCCCTTACCACCCACAATAAAAGTAAAACCCATTCTCGCCCGTCTCCCTCCAAAGGTCTGGCGGAACAGCCAGGTCTTGCACTGACGTTGAAAACAGACAGACAGACAGACAGACAGACACAGACTTTAATGTTTAGCTAGTGCCATAACATAACATAACATAACATAACATAGGGTGTTGAAAAGAGAAGAGGTCCAGGGCCACCTGGGCCTCTGCCCGGATGGAGTTCCACAGCCTCGGCGCAGCCACGGAGAATGCCCTCTCCACAGTCGCCCCCCCCCCCCGAAATACCCGGGGGACTTCGAGAAGGGCGCTCGTGGTCGACCGCAGGGGTCGAGCTAGAGTGCGGGGAGTGAGGCAATCCTGCAGATAATTGGGGCCCAAGCTGTATAAGGTTTTATAGGTAAGAACCAGCACCTTGAATTGGGCCCGGAAGACTATAGACGGCCAGTGTAGAGGATGGAGCACTGGTGTTATGTGCTCCCGGCGACTCATCCCTGTAAGGAGACGGGCTGCTGCCTTCTGCACCAGCTACAGCCTCCGAACCATCACCATGGGCAGCCCCACGAAGAGCGCGGTACAACAGTCCAGTCTTGAGATGATGAAAGCATGGATGATAGTGGTGAGATCGGAGTCTGAGACCTACGGCCAAAGCGGTCGCACCAGATGTAATTGCCGGAATGCGTGGGTGGGAGGGGGGCGAACCCCGTCAATGACAGGGGACGCCACACCCACTACCTTCCCCACTACCATCACCTCCGTCTTGTTGGGATTCAGTTTCAGTCGACTCGCCCTCATCCAGTCCCCCGCAGCAGCTACTTTAAAAAAAAAATAATCAAATCCCACCACAACAGTGGCTGCCCTTTTCTGAAATGGTGGCAATGGTGCTGCCGCCATTTTGGAAAAGGGCGGACGTGCACAGAACAGCCTGGTGGCCATTTTGTACATGCAGTTATTGTTTTTTTATTGAAACCGAACTGCAACAAACGTGTTGCCCACTGTTGCGGTTCAGTATGGATTAATCGGTAACTGCCCGTTACGAGCAGTTACAGATTATATCTGAACTGAATTCCCGCCCCCTAGTAACTATGCAAATAAAAGCAAGTTAAAGGGTAACCAGCAGACTCACCCTGGCACAGGGATCACTTATCCTGAACACACACAATACTTTACCCTTAGGGTAGCCGCCGCCTCATTCCATGTTTGTGCAAACAAAGCAAGACAATTACACTGGATTAATTACCACAGGGGGTAAACAACCCTGTCTGATCATGAGAACATAAGTGAATAGAAATCACTAAAATTCACCACAACTTCGACGCCGCACTTGCAGCAATAGAAGAACCAGAGGTAACGGAAGCCCTGGCTTTTCTTGGTTTACGGGATCAGTTTCAGTGGGTTTTGCCCGCTGACGCAGGGGATGTCCTGGGGGCTGTCAGGGTGACAAGTTGCAAACTTGATCCGTGCCTGTCATGGCCAGGCAGGAGACGTCGGGGCTGTTGCTGGCTGGGGTGGTCAATGCCTCCCTTAAGGAGGGCATAGTGCCAAGCTGCCTCAAGGAGGTAGTGGTGCGGCCTCTGCTCAAAAAACCATCTTTGGACGTTGATTCCTTGGCCAGCTATCGGCCTGTCTCTAACCTTCCCTTTTTAGGGAAGGTTATTGAACGGGTGGTGGCTCAGCAGGTACAGGAGCATCTGGACCGTGTCAGTTTTCTTGATCCCTTGCAGTCCGGTTTTCGTCGGCGGTTTGGCACTGACACTGTGCTTGTGGCCTTGGTTGATGACCTCCGCTGAGAGTTGGACCAGGGTTGCTCGACCCTGTTGATCCTGTTAGATCTGTCAGCAGCATTTGATACTGTTGATCACGAGAGGTTGGTGACTCGTCTGCGGGACAGAGCTGAGGTGGGCGAGACTGTTCTTGAATGATTCCACTCTTTCCTGGCCGGCAGAACTCAACATGTGGTACCGGATGATTGTTCATCATCTCCCTGGGGGCTCACGTGTACAGTCCCGCAGTGGTCTATTTTGTCCCCTTTCCTGTTCGACGTATACATGCAGCCACTGGGCGAGGTCATCAGAGGGTTTGGTGTGCGGTGTCATCAGTATGCTTCCTTTCCTTTTCTACCAACGCAGACCCTGCAGTCTCAGTGCTTACGCGATGTCTGGTGGGTGTGGGGGACTGGATGAGGGCAAACCGTCTGAAGCTGAATCCCGACAAGATGGAGGTGATGCTGGTGAGAAGGGATGAGGGAGTGGTGGCACCTGTTATTGACGGGGGTCTGCCCTCCCTTGGTTCCTCAGATTCGGAGTCTGAGGGTGCTCCTTGACCCACAGCTACGCCTGAATTGGGCATTCAGGTGGCGGCCGTGACAAAGGGAATATTTCGCCAATTACATCTGGTGCGTCAGTTTCAGCCGTATATCTCAGACACTGAACTGGCCACCATCATCCATGCTTTCACCACCTCAAGACTGAACTATTGTAACACGCTGTACATGGGGCTACCATTGGCGACGGTCCGGAGACTGCAGCTGGTGCAGAATGCGGTGGCCCCTCTCCTTACGGGGACAGCTCACCGGGCGCACATTGCACTGGCGCGGCGTTCTCTGCACTGGCTGCCTATAGTCTTCCGGGCCCGATTCAAAGTGTTGGCTTTGACCTACAAAGCCCTAAATGGCCCGGGCCTGGCTTACTTGCAGGACCGCCTCACCCCTCGGGTCCTGGATCGGCCCCTGCAGTCGGCGGGGGATGACTCCCTCGGAGTCCCCTGGATATCTCAGGTTACGACGATGAGGGGGGGTATTCTCGATCACTGCACCGCGGCTGTGGAACTCCTTCCTGACGGAGAACTGCCTGGCCCTGACCTCCCCTCTTTCCAAAGACAATGTAAGACCTGGCCGCTCCGCCAGGCTTTCGGCGAGGGAGACGGGTGATGGGCAGGGGTTGGTTGGAGTAGGGTGGTTTTTGGCTCCCCCCTGGGGTGTTTTTGATTGCTAATTATTGTTATTGTTGTAAGCTGGTTTCACCATTTATATTATGATTTGAACTATTGTATTTTATGTGGTTTTACAGTATGTTGTGAGCTGCCCCCAAGCTGCTGTGACAGGCGGTCTAGAAATTGAAAGAAATAAAATAAATTATTAATAATAATAAATAAGTATCACCAGACTGAGTCAGACAAATGGTCCATCTAATCCAGTATCCTGTCTATGGCAGTGGCCAGCTTCGGTTGCTTCAAAGAATTATAGAGGGACATCAAGGGTCATCTAATCCAATCCCATGCTTGGATGCAGGTCAAAACAGGTCATAATGGAGTGATTCATTCCCTGCTCCCAACAGCCAGAAGTCTCCTCCCCACAAACCCACTTGAATTTCAAGGATTCAGCCATCAAGGAACAGAACCCTATTGATTTTAGGGGGAAATTAAGAACCCCCCTCCGCCCCCCAAATGACCGTGTCTATCAGAACTCACACGCCACTCTCTTAACAGCATGTACCTTCTCTGAGCGGGGGGCAGAGGAATGGAGAGGAGAGGAGGTAGTTATTAACCATGTGGGCATTGCAGAGACAAATTTCAGTTATGTCATCATTTATTTATTTATTTATAACCTGCCCCCTCCTGCCCAATGGCAGCTCGGGGCAGTGAACAGCAAACATTTAAAATATAAATGCAAAAATATGAAATACAATAATATAAACATCTTAAGACAAAAACCATGTGTTCCTTCTAGTGGGGTTAGAAGCCGGTGCCCCATTGCTGCTCTGCAACCTTGCTTTACACGTCTTGTCCCCCTGTACATTGGCCAACCAGCCGTCTGCCCAAAGCTCCCATTGACTATAAACCTCTGGTCCACTCCTAGACCCTGTTCTCCTCCCACAGGTGGAGAATAAAACTCAGGAGTCCTTACTCGCAGCCTCGCTGCTCGAACCCACTAGGCCCCACATACCTTCCAGAGCCGAGGATAGATCCCAGGAGTCCTGACTCCCAGCCCTCTGATCTAACCCACTAGGCCCCACTCCCCTGCCAGAGCCGAGGATAGAACCCAGGAGTCCTGACTCCCAGCCCCCTGATCTAACCCACTAGGTCCCACTCCCCTGCCAGAGCCGAGGATAGAACCCAGGAGTCCTGACTCCCAGCCCCCTGATCTAACCCACTAGGCCCCACTCCCCTGCCAGAGCCGAGGATAGAACCCAGGAGTCCTGACTCCCAGCCCCCTGATCTAACCCACTAGGTCCCACTCCCCTGCCAGAGCCGAGGATAGAACCCAGGAGTCCTGACTCCCAGCCCCCTGATCTAACCCACTAGGCCCCACTCCCCTGCCAGAGCCGAGGATAGAACCCAGGAGTCCTGACTCCCAGCCCCCTGATCTAACCCACTAGGTCCCACTCCCCTGCCAGAGCCGAGGATAGAACCCAGGAGTCCTGACTCCCAGCCCCCTGATCTAACCCACTAGGCCCCACTTCCCTTCCAGAGCCGAGGATAGAACCCAGGAGTCCTGACTCCCAGCCCCCTGATCTAACCCACTAGGCCCCACATACCTTCCAGAGCTGAGGATAGAACCCAGGAGTCCTGACTCCCAGCCCCCTGATCTAACCCACTAGGCCCCACTCCCCTGCCAGAGCCGAGGATAGAACCCAGGAGTCCTGACTCCCAGCCCCCTGATCTAACCCACTAGGTCCCACTCCCCTGCCAGAGCCGAGGATAGAACCCAGGAGTCCTGACTCCCAGCCCCCTGATCTAACCCACTAGGCCCCACTCCCCTGCCAGAGCTTAGGATAGAACCCAGGAGTCCTGACTCCCAGCCCCCTGATCTAACCCACTAGGTCCCACTCCCCTGCCAGAGCCGAGGATAGAACCCAGGAGTCCTAGTTCCCAGAGGAGCACTCTCACCCCTGGCCTAACCCACTGGACTCTACTCTCCCCTGACTAACTCCTCTCCTCAAACCTACTAGATTCTAATCCCCTCCCAGAGTCCGGGCTCTGACCAGTCGATCCTATTCCCCCTCCCACCGCTGGGGAACAAAACTAGGGTGGCCAGATACGCAATGGAGCCATTGCAGCTCCGCAACCTGCATTTCTCGTAAATGTCCTGTCAAACTGTGCCTATCTGGCCATCCTAGCGAGAACCCAGGAATCCCGATTCCCAGCCCTGTTTGGTCCTAGAGCATAGAAGTAAAAAAGAATGTTTTATGGACCCAGGGATCTCTTATTAGTTTTCCATTCCATACCTGGGGGACAGAGCCTAGAAATCCACAGGCAGATGTTTTATTTCTGTCCCTGCAACTAGGACAGATGTACTTCTGTAACTCCCTTAGCCCTACTGTACAAGGGAGGGGGAGGAGACCCCCAAGAAGGGCTATCCCACCAATGTCCACAAGAGGGTAGTGCTGGATCTCCATCTGGGGTTCAACAGGCAGAACAGTGTCAATAAATGTTACTGGAAACAGAGGACAGGGAGAGGAGGAAAGAGGGGGCTTTTATTAAAGAAGTGGTGAACCAGTGATCTGTGCAAGAAGCCTGTCGGGGACAGGCCATCGGGAGCACATAACACCTGTGCTCCGGGCTCTGCACTGGTTGCCGATAGCGAGCCGAGCCAGGTTCAAGGTATTGGTGTTGATCTGTAAGGCCCTTCACGGTCTGGGCCCTTCTTACCTCAGGGACCGCCTCGCCCTCCGCGCCCTAGAACGGTCCCTTCGGTCCGCCAGGGGTGCCTTCTTGGAGGTCCCCCGTGTTAAGCGGGGGGGCACAATGGAGAGGGCATTCTCGGTGGCTGGGCCACGTCTTTGGAATTCCCTCCCGGAGGAAGCTCGCCGGGCCCCGAGCCTGTTAACATTCCGGCGAGATTGCAAGACCTGGCTGTTCGCCCAGGCCTTTGGGGAGGGTGGGTTAGGTTGTTTTTTTTTATCTCCCACCACCCTTATTTATTGTATTAATTGTTTTGTGTCACCCTAGCCGTGTTTAATTGTGATTTTATTAAGTGTTTTCAAATATTTTTATAATTATATTTTTATATTTTATATTTTCGAAATGGTTAGATGCCCCGAGCTGTGTTCAGGAGGGGCGGGATATAAATTGATTAAATAAATAAATAAATAAATAAGGCAGGAGTCAAAGGAGGCCATACGTGCTTACGTGAAGCGGAATATAGGAAAGTGATGGCCAGGCGTGTAGTAGGTGAGGTCTAGTGGGTTAGAGCTGGGGGGCGGGGGGGGGG
>QEPC01008006.1:918519-945423 GCA_003113815.1 Sphenodon punctatus | reverse complement strand
GGGAGCCAGGACTCCTGGGTTCTCTGGGAGGGGAGTGGGGTCTAGTGGGTTAGAGCAGGGGGGCCGGGAGCCAGGACTCCTGGGTTCTCTGGGAGGGGAGTGGGGTCTAGTGGGTTAGAGCAGGGAGCTAGGGGTCGGTTTGCTAGTCCTGCTTTCCTGCTCCAGACTCTCATTCTCCAGCCAGCTGCCTGCCTGTACCCCAGCCCTTAACCTCACCCCCTTTTGGAGCATCCTTCCAGCTCTCACCTTTTGGCTTCTTTCTGAACTCTGTGCCCAGGATTGTACCGCAGCAGCCAGCTTGTTTGAATGGTTCAGCTTGACCTTCTTCTTGCTGCTGCTGAGCTTGTCTCCCCGTCTCAGCTACTGGATCCGACACCTCTGCTTTCTGGGTGCAGACACACCCTGGTGTGGCCCCTCTGGTTGCCCTGGCTGCAATGGTCCTGATCCTTCCAATGTTCGCCTTGCTTTGCTCTACCCCTGAGGTGGAGAACCCTTTCCCCTCCCAGGCCAGGGCCACAGAGTATGAATCTGCAAATCAGTGGGAGCGATCCCATGCCCCGTGCACGTGCACGCGAGCAGCACGCATCTCCATAGGAATCGCATTGTGCCATGCGGATCCCACTTAGAATTGTGGCTAATCATGGCTTCTTATCCATGCCTCAGGCAGGCGTCAGACAGAGTTTCTCGATTTCACAGTCTCATCCATGCAATGACGGCTCAGTTTACACTGACTGCATACATGTGATGCCTCATTAACGATTTCCACTACACACACGTTAATATGTGTTTTATGTGTATCCCGTGACAATGAATCACGCAGGCGTTGGGGAGTGCGGGTGCTAAAGGAGTGAACTCAAGAAGAGGATCTAAATCATGGATCTGTCCCCTATCCTGATCCTCCCCAATCCAGTGCCAGAAACTAAACAAAAATCAGCTGAAGAAGAATTTTTTGTAACCTTTCTGTAGGGGCGATCTATGGGAAGAAACTGTGGTTCAGGTCTGTTTTTGGCTTGTGTCCCGCCATTTCTGGATTTAAATCCGGATCTTATTTAAATCCAATTAAAATACTTTTTAAACGAAGGGAGAAAAAAAACAAACAGCACGTGCGCAAATGACCACCAGACCATTCTGCGCATGGCATACTGTTTCCCAAAATGGCGGCGGAAGGGTTGCCACCATTTTGGAAAAGAGCAGCCAGTTTGTGAATGCGGGAATGGCTGGCTGTGCATGTGACTACCAGCTGCCCTTTTCCAAAATGGCGGCAGCGCTGCCACCACCATTTTTGGAAAGGGCACGCATGCGAGAATGGTCCGGCGGCCATTCTGTGCCCGTGCAGTAATGTGTTTCATTTCGGTGTAAATCCTCATTGCCCCACTGGAGTCAATGGGGCCAGATTCCCCAGCTGGTGTAAATCAGACTAGTCCCACGAGAGATATGGGGCCAGATTTCCCCAGTTGAACCCCCACGTGGGGCAGGCAGCTCTCCAGGTGGTATAAATCAGTGCCAAACCACCCGAGTCAATGGAGCCAGATCCCCCACTGCTGTCAGTGAGGTTCATTCCTCTGGGAATAAACGAGGAGGGGCAGATCTTCTATGGTTGCAAATTGGGTTTCCTCCATTAGAATCCATGGGGCCGGATCCCCAATGGGTGTAAATCCCATTGTGTGAAGCAAGAAAGCACTGGTTAGGGGAATAACTCAGGGATGGCCTATGCCAACTGTTCCCACCAAGGGGCGGCATAGCAGGACACCAGGCATGGGGAACCTCAGGCCCAAGGCAAGTTTTTATGTGGCTCCTTTCCCTTGGATCCAGTTCCTATGCCCAAGCTCTGAAAGACTGAGCTCAGGGTACAGACAGGGTTGCCACGGATGCAAACGTTCAAGGGGCACTTATGAAAAATACATGTTGCAGGGCCTGCATTGACACCTAAGGCACCAATGCAGGGCCTGCAACATGCATTTTTCATAAATGCTGCTTAAAAAAATTGCATAGGTAGCAACCGTAGGGTCAGGGAACAGAGATGAGGCCATGCACACAAGATCTATGCCCAGATCCATGATCTAGACCCTCCCCGTCCCGAGTGCCCCCAATGTCAGAGCTAGGACTAATTTTCAAAAGTGGCCCCTAAGTGGGAAAAGATTTGCCTTCCCTGTCAGACGCACTTCCTTCCCCCCCGCCCGCCCCCGCTCTTCACCCGACACTCACTAATGAGGGTGTTGAAAGAAAACGTTTAGCAGAATATATACCAAGGGGGCTAGACACAACGGCCTTCAGTGATTGCTCCCTCCCCGGGGCGCTGCGGTGCAGGGAGAAGCCAATGGAAGGGGACATGCTCTAACAACAGAGACAGTAATAAACCTCCCTCTTTAGAGAGTGGACGCTCTGGCACATGAATTGGAAACATTTGGCAGCAGCGGCGACACCAGCTCCCCTCCCACCCCCGTCGAATGGAACCGGGGCAGGGATCCTGCAAACAGCATACGACCTCACACGGACAAGAGCGAACCACTGCTGTAATTGGGGATGGGGGGGTGGGGTTTCAGTGCTGAACACCCCACCCTCATGCTGAAGGGGTCATAGCTTTACCTTCCCGCCAGGGCCTCTGGCCATTTTGGGAGTTGGAACATGGGTCCCTGAGTTTATAAATTAGGAACTTGAGCCGCTTTCACACATTACAAAATAGGCTATTATAACAACTGGGGATAACGCTGGGTATTGTAATTCTGCAGTATTTGTAATGTGTGAATGCGCTGTTCCCCTTTTATGATGCGAGATCTCGGGTCATTGTAAGAGCCAGGCGGCTGCCTCTGCATCCTATTGACATCCACGTAGTTTTTACCTGGCCCCTTCCTCCCCCACAAACATTTCCCACATGGTCAGACTTTGGACGGTTGAATGCCTCATTTATCAGCATCAACTCTCCATTGTAGCAACAACAAAAAATAAAATAAAAATAAAATATTAAAAATGTTCACCCCAAAAATCACAAAAATGGGGGATTGGTGGGAAAAATAATCAATTTCATTAAAATTCAATTTTTTACTGATACAAAATGCACACAAAAAATGTTTCTTCTAAAAACATTTTTTTCTGCCATTATTTTTTCTCCTTTCAACTTGCCCTAAGAAGAAGCCAAATTCCTTGCATCTCTGGGGGGCAGGGCAGCGGTTGGTGCCGCGCAGGGGGTGTGTTGTGCAGGGGGTGTGCTGCGCAGGGGGTGTGCTGGGGCGGCAAGCGGGTGCCGGGTTCGGATGAGCGTCCCCAGGAGCAGGCCGGCCACATGTCCGCCGGGGGGGGGATGGGACCGCGCGCACCCCTGGGTACCCCTGCCTCCACGACCACACTGCCGTCCCCCCAGCCTGGGTCCGCCTTTGCAAGCTGCAGCAGTGTGCGCTGTGGATGCAGTGCCTGGCTCGGCTACACACCTTGGCACAGTGCCCGGCTGTAGCCCCCTTTCTTATCTCGGCAGCTGTGCGGCATCCCTGCTGTCTTGTGCGTGGGTTGCGGTGCCCTGTCCACAGCGGGCCTGCCTATCTCTGGCATCCAAGGCTGTCCGTGGGCGAGGGTATCCGCTTGGTCTGTGCTCGTCCCAGTTGCGGCATTCCTCCATCTCCTGCCTATTGCTTCCCCAGAGCGGGCCCCACTGCTGCCATGGCCGGTCATTCTGTGGGGCCCTCAGCTGGGGATGTCGGGGAGGGATGGTCTCCCTGTGCGGACATGCTGTTGGCGGCCCTCTGGCTGAGCCCTGACGTGCAGCTGTTGGTGGGCAACTCCCTGTCGGTGGGGGATGGCTTCCGGCTCCTGTCGTGGTACATGTGGACAATGGGTCACCAGGTCGGGGCCCCGGCGTGCCGGGCCCGTTCCCTCGAGCTTGCCTTCACCCCCCTGTGGCAGCCTCCTTGGGGGCACCCGCCTGCCACTGTCGTGCCATGGACCGCTGCGGAGGTAACAGTGGCTTGCCTGCTGACGGAGCTACCCGGGTATGGCCTCGCCTTGCCGTCAGGGGGCCCACCTGTTGCTGTCCTGTACACTGCCAGCCTCCTGAATGCATACGGTATCCCGCGTGCACCCTCGGACTTGGGGGCCCTCCTGTGGGACCTGGGCTTGCTGTCCCCCGAGGTTGGTGGCCCACTCCAGACCGGGGACCCCACCGCTGCGGAGCTCGCTGCCCTTCGATCGGTGAGGGACCTTCCAGCTGTGCACGCTACCTGGTGGATGCTCATATGTGCACCCGAGGCCCCCCCAGTCGGCCATGGTGTGCTGTCACTGTGCCAGACGGGGCTTCCCGGTCGGCCGTGTACTTGCACGGGTGTTTGCCGGGTGTTCCCCGGGAATCGGGATGGGTGTTTGGCCGGTGGGTGTTTGCGGGCCCCTCCCCTTTCCTTCCCGCCACCCCCCGCGGTGCTGTCCGTGTAAATGTCTCCCTGCTCGGTGCCGCCGGGTGTTCGCTGGGTGTGCTCACCCACCCATCCACACCCATCTCCACCCATCGGCGCTGCTGCGCCGTCCATGTAAAAAAGGCCAAAGTTGGTTACCTTGATGCAATTTCTGTATAAACTCTGAATTTTTATGACCGTCTTAAATTCTTTTATAAACTTCCTCTCAAGTGGCCAAATAAGCTCCACCCCCAACAAATAAACTTATATGCTCACGCACCCACCCCCAACATTCCAAGAGCATAAAAGCGGGGGGGGGGGGGGGGACGACACACACCTTCCTGGTTCTCATTCCACTTAATTTCTTGTCATTCTATCCTCTCCCCATTGGCCTCTTAAAGACTTTTCCTGGAAGGCAACCAGGCAAGTGTTGCCCAATACTTGAACACTGGTCACTTGTTTGGTTGGTTGGTCGCTCGCGCTCTCTCTCATGAAAGAGTTACAGTGGGGTTCAGCACCCAATGAGGGACTGTCCCGGAGGTTATAATATGTACCCTCTGTACATTTATGTGACAAAGTACCTCCAAGATTTTGAGCCACTAAAATTCAAACCCTGTATGGACTACTAGCCTACTCTGGATTGAGTGGTGGCTAGTGCTGAGAGAAAGTGAGTTATGCCTGTTCTGGAGGTGACTGAGGTGTCAGCCAGATAGAGAAAAACTCAAGCATCTTTGTCACTCAAAGGTTAACACACTGTGGGTGTTTTTACATGATACCCCCCCGCCCCCCCCCCCATGCATGGCCACTCACCGTCCATGTAGGGGATGTCTCGTTTGAACACGGTGCGTGGGGGGGCACGTTCCCGTGACCCATGTGCCACCCACCCTGTCCACGCACAGGGCACTCCGGGAAAATCTTAACAATTTAGATTGTAAGCCACAGGCAGGGACCGCGTCTATTTCTACGTTCTGTACAGCGCCAGGTACGTGACCGGTGCTATATAAATGTTTATAATAATAATAATAATAATGCGTGGACGAGGCGGGCACTGCATGGATGGAGCAGCTGTGCGTGGGGCCGCTCATTTATTATTATTATTATTATTATTACAAGCATTTGTATAGCGCCAGCAGTGTACCTGGCGCTTTACAGAGCAATGAGATAGACGCGGTCCCTGCCTACAGCTTACAATTTCAATAGCCCGTCCTTATTTCCACATGCCTCATTCCTCTGGGTTAAAAATAAACCCACCAGAGATGAACTGGGACTGTGTTTGGCCAAGGGCCTCGGGATCCCAGCCATAATGCCAAGGAAACAACTTGGGAGGAACTTGTCTGGGGCACGGAAGTGCTCTGCCTAGAGAGCGTGACTGTCTGTTCCAGGCCAGAGCTGGGGCCTCTGCTCCCACTCTCTAGTCTGCTGTAGTAACCCTAGAACTGAGGGCGATGTCACCAGGGAAAGGGGTGTCGAGTCCTGGGGCGAAGGGTGGCAGGGGATTAGCAGCAGGGCCCAGAGCCCCAACACAGGCTAGAGGGAAATGGATTCAGCCCAGTCGAGGGAGCAAAGCCGCCCAGCTGTCTGGCTGCTGAGAGATGGGCCCATAGGGCAATGGGGAGCCAGCCAACTATATGGGCCT
Organism: Sphenodon punctatus; assembly: GCA_003113815.1. Classification (NCBI taxonomy): domain Eukaryota; kingdom Metazoa; phylum Chordata; class Lepidosauria; order Sphenodontia; family Sphenodontidae; genus Sphenodon; species Sphenodon punctatus. Next base: position 939,411 of record QEPC01008006.1, on the reverse strand, counting down.
GGTTGGCAGGAGGCACAGGGGTAGAACGGGGGGATCTGTCAGCAGGATGGGGGCAGGGGCTGCCAGGAGGGTGTGATTAGTATTTGACAAAGTGGAGACTGAAATGGAAGTGAAAGAAATGGACAACAAACTGGGGGAGGGGGGGATTGGAGAAAGACAGCACTATTTAGGGGACTTGGGAGTCTCTGCAGACTGTACACAGCACACATATGCTACATGCAATACACACAGAGAGAGAGAGAGAGGCAACATACACAGCATTAAACACACTATAAATAATTTACAAAACAAACAGTGTACACAACATACAAGATCACACACACACTGGACATAACATCCAATGCACACGTGTGTATGGGACAGTACGGCACATTGCATGCAACAGGAATGGGGAGCCTGCAGACCCCCCTACTCCCTTCCAGCGGCCTCCTCTCTAGAGCCCTACAGAGGATCCCGCTGGGGGGGCAAGGCTACTGGGGTTTTATCTTTGCCCTGGGCCCCGCATGTTGTAAGGCCAGCTCTGGGAACTGGACCCAGGGGTCAGATCCAGGCACCGGAAAGGGGCCAAATAAAAAACTAGCTGCAGGCTACATTTGGCCCCTAGATCTGAGGTTCCCCACCCCTGATATACAACATGCAGACACACACTATACAACTTATTGATGTATATTTTACCATTGTACACTCAATTACCACACACACCCCGTCATCTGTTGCCGCCAGCTCCGCACTGGCACTGAATCACAGGTAGTACCTGCCCTCTCCAAAGAGGCATCCTCTAGTTACACTGGCACTGAATCACAGGTAGCACCTGCCCTCTCTGAGGAGGCATCCTCTAGTTACACTGGCACTGAATCACAGGTAGCACCTGCCCTCTCCAAAGAGGGATCCTCTAGTTACACTGGCACTGAATCACAGGTAGCACCTGCCCCCTCCAAAGAGGGAACCTCTAGTTACACTGGCACTGAGTCACAGGTAGCACCTACGCTCTCTGAGGAGGCATCCTCTAATTACGCTGGCACTGAATCACAGGTAGCACCTGCCCTCTGCAAAGAGGCATCCTCTAGTTACGCTTGCACTGAATCACAGGTAGCACCTACCCTCTCAGAGGAGGCATCCTCTAGTTGCATCGACACTAGGCTACTGGTAGCGTCAGCCCTGTTGCCCTGGAAACTGCTACAGCCTCAGCCAATCAGGGCCAACACAGAGGCCCACAACACACACATCCCTTTTAGTTACCGACACCTTTGTGTTTTATAAGAGGGTAATACTGAGGAAGTAGTGGTTACATACATTTTGTTTTCCCCCCCTATTTATTCCTCTCTCTTCTACTTATGCATACTTGAAATTAATATAGATGTATGTTTGTAAATTGTTGCAAATTAAAACGAATAAAAGATTGTGGTGTTTTTTTTAAAGTGTGCTGTGACAAGGGGCTTCCGAGCATCGGGGCGCTGGGAAACACTTTGAGGAATTAGTACAATCACCCCCTGGTCACGCAACACTCCTGCCCGGAGGTGCAGCACCATTGCTCTGGGTGTTACTCCAGAGTGTGTACAGTCCCCCCAGAGCCCTCACCAGTGGGGGTGGGGGAGTGTCTCTGGTCCCTATCAAAATTGAATCACCTAAACCTGGCTTGGTGAGTCTCTTCTGAAAGCCCATCCCGCTCCAGGATGGCAATTTTGAGGCTATCATGGTCAGAGGCCTGTTGCTTGTCCAGACTCCGATTTGCCACTTGGGCGTCTCCTGTCAAGAACAAAGCCAATCTCACCAATCTCACTAAGTCTGGGCCACTTAGCTACAGCTGCCACTCTTTCAAAAGTGGTGAGGGATGCATCAGGCTTGTATGTGTTGACCATTTTAGCCAGGCACAATCCCTGGAAACCTTCCTTTGCTTTAGAGTGTGGGGTTTTCAAGCTCAACTACAGGGTCTGTAACAACTGTTCCTAGCTAACAACTGTTCCTAGTTACGTTGCGCCTGTTGTTGTTGTGACACTGTACGTTCCTGTGCACTTTGTTGTTTCTGGATATACGACAACATAGACGTTTGTTGCCAGACTATCACAGATAATAGATCCTTAACAGTCAATTCTGGTTCCTGTGTAGCTTCCATACTTTCACTATATATACCCAGAGTCTATTGGTAACTTGGTCAGGTGTTAGTCCCAAATGACTTCTCCACCGATCTATAATGTCCTTCAAACTAAGGATTTCAAAATGGCCACTAAATCAAAATGGTGGCAGCTTTCAAGATGGCCACCAATACACAAAATGGTGTCAGTCTCTAAGATGGCCATCACATTACAAAATGGCAGTTCAGACAAAAATGGCTGCTGCATCAACAAAATGGTGTTTTTTTACAAAATGGCTACCACAGCATCAAAATAGCAGGCGTTCAAAATGGCCGTCAAAGCAAGGTGGATGCCTGCACTCACCACCACACGCTGTTGCAGGGAGTCTTCCCATGGCCTCACTAGGGCTCTGAGGTGTCATCTGGGAAACCAGCAAGACCCCCTGGCCACACAACAACCCACCAGCAGGTACTGATCCTGTCTGGCTAAGGATCCTCAGACCAATGGTCCATTCAGCCCAGCATCCTGTCTCCGACAGTGACCATTCTTGGTTACTTCCAAGAAGCGCCCAACAGGTCATAACAGAGTTATCTATTCCCTGTTGTTTTACTCCCAGCTCCCAACAGTCAGAGGTTATGTCCCTTGACCAGCTTGGCTAATAGCCATTAAATCTTCCAAGAACTTATCCAATCCTTTTTGAAATGCAGCTATGCTACTGGTCTCTTGACTCCCTCCTCTGGCAGTGAGTTTCACAAGTTAATTGTGCGCTGCGTGAAAAATGACTTCCTTTTATTTGTTTTAAATCTGCTGCCAGTTAGTTTTATAGACTGTCCCCTAGTTCTAGGATTATTAGAGAAGGTATTAAATAATAGCTTCCTATTCACCTGCTCCACCCATTCATGATTTTATAAACTTCTATCACATCACTTCTCTGTCATCTCTTCTCTAAGGCCTACTGAGCCTCTCCTCATACGGAAGCTCTTCCATACTTTGATCATTTTTGTTGCCCTTCTCTTTTCTAGTTCTTATGCTATAGAGATGTATCAAACAGTCATTTGTGCTGAATGTCCGTGTAATTTCAAAGGACATTAAAAAATATGCCTACGTGCAAACATGCAGAGGGAATGCAAAGAGTGACATATCTATTTGTGTAGGAGTCCACAATCATGCATACACTGTGTAATCTCCTTGGGCTATGCCGATCACTGCAGAAACACACACACAGGTAATGGTATATAATTAGGGATGAGAAAACATTTTATTAAACTTACCTTCAAGGCAGATTGTCCTTTCTACATGTGGATGGCTGCCTTCTTCTTAGAGATCAGATCCCTTTCTTTGGGTCATTCTTGGGATCTAAATAGAAACTTTTCTCCAAGTGCTTTTGACAGCGAACTCTGAAATAGAATTGAATAAAACTGAAGAGCTCAGGAAACTGCTGCAGTTCAGTCAGCTACCCAAACTCTAGGTGTTTTAAAGCAAGAGGCTTTGGATTCCTTTTAGATTGCCACGGACAGCAATTTGGGAGAACTCCTTAAAGCCTAAATTTACTAAACCTGCGATAAAATCTCCCCGTTTCCTCCCACCACTCCCCACAAGTTAATTTTTAGTACCCCCTCCTGGTGGCAGAGAAAAGCAGGAGAATATTATTATTATTTATTATTTTTCAGATTTATATCCCGCCCCCTCCTGCAATGCAGCTCGGGGCGGCTAACAACAATAATAAAAACAATTAAAATTCAGTTAAAAAATCAGTATAAAATACATCAAAAAACAGGGCTAGAAAAACAATCATAAATAGATAAATGGGCGGGGGATTAAAATCACCCCCCCTCCCTCCCAAAGGCCTGGGCAAACACTGCAAATATGACGGCAGTGTAGACCCAGATGTTCACAAATTAAACATCAAACAAAAAATAAACCCACATTTTATTTTTTAAAGAAAAAAGCTTCTTACTTTTAAGCCAATCTTGTGATTTTATGGCCTGCCTCGTGGTTTCAGAACATCTGTGGTTGGCAGCCGTGTGTTTTCAAAAAAAAAAAATCAGTGCAAAACTAACCCTGATTTATTTCCTTCTTTTCTTTTCCATAAGTTATGCATTCTCTATTTTAACACTTTACACAATCCTTCTTTGTTTATAGTCTACAAGAAAATCCTCTCTTTCTCTCCTTTTAACAATCTAGAAAATACCTTTCATGCTGGACAAATAACATTTCAGCTGGGAATATTCTTTTGATTAAAAATGGGATGTTTTCTTTGCTCAAAAACAGGCTTTAAAATAATAAAAATAATAAAATAAAATAATAATAATAATAATAATAATAATAATTTAATAAAACCAACACTCTTTTTTATCATTCACCCAGACATTTCTTTGTGATTAAAATATATATAAATTATTAGATTCAAAATTCTCTTTGCAGAATTGAGGGCTTTTCTTTTAAAAGAAAACTGGTCAATTTCAAAAGAGAAAAAGAGGGAGGGAAAGAAGAAGAAACTCAGAAATGTAAAGAACTTTTAGTTTTGATAGTTTATTTCCAAATATGATCTTGAAATGACTTTAACACTGTCTTCAATTTAAAACAATTTCAAGAGGTAGATCTTGATGCTTATCACTAGTAAATATTTGTGAGCGCTAACGAAACCTGAAAAATATAAATACAGTTTTATTTTTTACAGGGCCAATGCTGCAACATTAAATCCATTTGAAATGACGTCAATAGATTTCTAATGTCCCTCTAATAAGTAATAAATTCACAGACAACTGATTTAACCAATAGGAATGAAACAATAGCATTAAATGGTGTATTTCAATTAAATACTTGGGGCTGTCAACTGAGTAAAATTTAAAATCGTTAACTGTATTGCTTTTAACTAATTAATCAATCAACCAGCCAACCAAGTTCTAGAATACTAAAAAACCTCCATAAAGCTTTATATAGCACAATTCAGTGATTTCTGGTTACGGTTAAATTGTTTTTAAAACTTAACTGCGGGGGGCGGGGCTAATTTTGATTTTAATTTCAAAACGTGTAAGTTTAAATTATGATAAAAAAAAGTAAATGCTTTTTCTTTTCTTTTTTTACAGTTTCTATTTTAATCTGTGATTAATGCAATTGCTGATTCATCTGACCAATTAATAGAATCATCAGTTTATTTTCAGGGACAGCTGTAATGTGTATAGATCAGAGAAATACACAGAAACTCAGTTTTCAAAATAATTTTATAATCCTCACAGTTTTTTAAAAACAACAACACATTTCTAGACAATCAGATGCAGGATAGAAAAATCATTATTTCAAAATTAATCTAGGGCTGTCGAAAGTCATCTACTGAAAAGGATAGCTATTTAAAAATAATAACAGAACAGCCTACCAAATTTCTTTAATTTAGCCTCCAAATACTTTAATTTCAAAACACCCAAATGATAACCAGCTATTTGTCAATTCTGAAAAGGTAAAGATTTTCAAAGCAAGGTAGAATTCTCAAAAATCATCACCAGAAATGCAGTACTTTAAAAAAACAAAAAAAACAAAACACCACCCTAGAATCAGTTTACAAAAATAGATGAAACAACAGCAGATGGGATTAAGTTAATCTTGAAATGTTTTCATTTCAAAGAGCCCAGAGAAAAATAACTATTTACCAATAACGAAAAAGCAGAGTTATCAGATAAAAAAAAGAACAAAAACAATTTTTGAATGAACAAGTTATATTCCTGGGACAAGTGCTAAGAATCCATAAAAGATTTGGGTCTGATTACATGCAATTAATTATTCACTATGTTTTAAAGCGAGAGAGATTGTCTAACGAAGCAGATTGAATCTCTCCCCTGAGGTTTTAGCTAGAAAGGTCTGTTGGAAATGGATTGTTTTTATATTTAGTAAATGACGGGAAAGGTAAAGTCGTGTCTTGCTAACAATCGCAGCTCAGTTTGCTAGGTGGTATCTACATTTCTATTTTGGTGAAAGGGGCTAAGGGCAATTTACACCCACTAAGGAGGATATAGCCCTTTATTAAGCATTCTTTAGAAAAGTCCATTCTGGCTGCATGGGACAAAACATTTATGTCCGGGGATATAGGGATGGATCCATAGCTGTTGTAAATCAATATTGCTTTAGGAAGATATGGCTGTTTACACCAATTAGTGAACTACCCATTAATTACAATGGAGTAACACTGATTGATCCCAGCTGGGGATACACCAGAAAAGGATCTGGCCTCACTGAAAAGCAAGGCTAATTTACACTATCCAGGAATCTGGCCCTATTCACTCCAATACACCAATGGCTAATTTACACCCAATGAGCATGTGAGTCCACTGACTCCAATAGAATGATGCAGATTTATACCAAGTGAGCATCTGGACCCGTAGACTCTAGCAGTACCCCACTCACTCACTCTGGTGTAAATCAGGAGTAACTCAAATGGAGTCAGTGGGAGCCTTGAAGGGCATTGTGGCTAGATGAGGTTCTGACTGCAAAACTGGCCCCCGAGTAAAACTGGTGCAAATCCCAAGAGACTCTAGTCCATTCTGCTGCTGACAAGTGAATGAAAGAGGGCAGGGGTGGGATTAGTGTAATCCACAAGGTGCAATTGGCTAACTGGTGTGCTGGCAAGCATCCTGGTTGGCTGAGAGGTGAGGGAGTTGGGCTGTAGGGAGGGGCTGGTGATAATGCTGAGGTGTCGAGGAAACTTCCCTCGTTCTGTCCTGAAAGGGTTGGATGGGACCCTTTGCTGCACCGTGGACCCAAAGGGACTATCCTCGGCGATGGAAGGGTTAAATGGAAACACCTTGGCCTTAAAGTCTCCCTTCAGCATCACCAACCTCCTGGCCTCAGGAGAGGCTCCCTCGTTGGCGGGAGAGGAGGGGAGGACAGCAGGAGGTGAGGAAGATAAGAAGGAAGACGAGATGGTCAGAGAGAGGAGAGGGAAGCACGAGAAACCACCCTTTAGCTATAACGCCTTGATCATGATGGCCATCCGTCAAAGCCCCGAAAAACGCCTCACCCTCAACGGTATCTACGAATTCATCATGGGCAACTTCCCCTACTATAAGGAGAACAAGCAAGGCTGGCAGAACTCCATCCGCCACAACCTCAGCCTCAATAAATGCTTCGTCAAGGTGCCCCGGCATTACGATGACCCCGGCAAAGGTAACTACTGGATGCTTGACCCTTCCAGCGACGACGTCTTCATTGGAGGTACCACCGGCAAGCTGAGGAGGAGGACGCCTGCCTCCCGGGCCAAGCTGGCCTTCAGGAGGGGAGCCAGGTTGGCTTCGGCCGGGGTGTCCTTCACCGGATCCCTCTACTGGCCCTTGCCTCCTCTCTATAGCTCCTCTTCGGCCTACCTCGGCCATCACCCCAGCTCCTATGCTTCCATGTTTGCCCACCAGGCTGCTGTTTCTTCGGGGGCGGACAGGCTCTTTGGAGGAGGAGGAGATGCTCCATACAGTGGTCATCACCATGTTGCCACGACAACACTGGCCTCTTCTTTACCCTGTAACTTCTCCATGCCTGGCGCCCTGAACTCCTGTTCCTTCAACCTTCTGGCAGGGCAAGCCAGCTACATATTCTCTCAGAGACCCCAGCATGGCACACCAATGGGCTCTCTGACTGGCCTCCCTTCCAAATGCTCTGTGGATCTCCTCAGCAGGGCTCCTCCAGCCTTTCCGGGGAGGCTTTCTCCAGAGCTTCCAAGTTACATTGCTTCTCAGAACTATGGAGCTCCCTTTAACCCAGCCCTTCCCTGAATAATAACGACAACAAACTATCCAACAGAGGAGAGGAACTCTGCTTGCTTATATTTCAAGCAAAAAGAGCGTTCAGGCCCCAAAGGTTAGTACAGTTGGATATGTTGATATCCTGCACCGTATCATTTTCCACCCCTCCATCTGGGCCCATGGAAAAAAAAAAAAGAATGACGATGATCTCTCCTTGATACACCCACCCACCGAATTCTGGTGTCTCTCCACTGACTTCCATGATGCCAGAGACGAATCCGGTCCCTGTTTGCAAAATAGCGTCTTGTAATATGTAATAACCATTTGCGCTAACTTGCTGAATTTGGAGAGGCCACATCCTCAGCTGGTGCAAATTAGCACTGTTACAATGGTCTCAGCAGAACTGCATGGATTTTTACTGGCTCTGAATCTGGCCTCTCCTTACTATTGGCTCCTACTCTGAATAATGGGAGAGCTACTGGTGTAAATCAGAGTTGTTCACTTCCAGAGAATCCAACAAATTTACACCACATGGAACACTGCTTGTTTTGAATCCAAGGTGGCTGGTTCCTGAACGGGTGTAAATTAGCGTTAACTCCACAGGCTTTAGCATAGCTCTGCTGATTTACACCAGCTGAGGTTCCTCATTGCTATCCTCTTGCTTGAGTGGTAATTAGCAGCAATCAACCTTCTCTGCCATATTTATTATTTCTGTTTGTGTTTATTATTAGTTATTAATTCTGTCTTGTTCTTTGCATTTTCCTCTGACCAGACAGGGAAAAATCCAAACTGACTCAGAGCTAAACCCTTGCCTGATGTAAACTGCACTCCAAAGCTACGCTGATTTATATCATTTAAGGATCTGGCCTGATGTTTTCTTGTGTGTTTGTATTTAAGAGCTGGGGGTGGGGGCGGGGAGGGAGAGACAGTTGACAATGGTGTAGTTTAAAAGAAATGAAAGTCTTGATTTCCTTTATTTTCAGTGGGAGGGTAGGCTGGGGACAGTATACGCATGCAATGCACTTTTTCTAAAAAAGATCATTTTGGTGAAAAGTATTTATTAAAAAGCGGTCAGGTTTAAAAAGAGAAAAACACAAGTCTCCAATATATCAGATATAATGAGTAACTTTACCCACCCATGCTCTCTCATTGATTTCAATAAAGTTACTCTCTGGATAAAATTTTTTACAAGAGGTTTGTTGTGATTGTGTTTTGAAGTTATTTTCAAGCAAAGAAAGATGTGACTGAATAAAGTTTGGCAAGATCAGTCCTAATACGATTCCTGTTTATTAATCATCAGCTACATTTTTATCTCCTAATGATCCCGTTTTATTAATAAAGCCTTAATTTTTAGGGAATTTCACAACAGAGGTGTGAGGAAAAAAATGAAAAAGCATGGAAATGTCGCTGATGTCACTAAATCAGAATAAGAAAGAGCTTTCAAGTAGAAAAACCATCTGTTATAAACACAAAGAGCAAAGCTAACCTATGTAAAATTTAAATGACTCTTACGAAGACTTCTGATTGCTGACTCGATGAACTGTTAGAACACAAAATGGTAGATTTTATGAGGTTGTCTTCCATGGTCTCATCTCTCTCATCTCACACGCTGTCTTTGTAAGAACAGAGCAGTCTCTCGCAGTCCACACTGTTAACAGTCTAGACAGCGCAAACCAATTCCATCTGGGGCTTGTGAGTCACAGAAATTCATGTGAATTCACAATTTCCATGCCCACTGTGATAAAGTTATGTCTCTTAATAATTAATAGCCATTCTTATTACTGATCTGTTCTTGACAAGGTTTTTAAAGGGGAAAAAAACAGTCCAGTTCTAAAACGAAACAGGGCTCATGCCAGCTCTTTGAGGATCAGAGGAAAAAATCTGTAACACGTCAAACCCAATTCCAGTTTCATTGACATCAGTGTAACTCCGTTGACTCTGATGGACTTAACCATAGACCATCGTATTGTATGGTCAGAGATCCACAGCTCCCTAGGACATAATGGGTAGCCCTTATTTCAGAACTTCACAGTTCTATACAAACATAATAGACGTCCCATATTTCAGAACCTCAAAGTGTCCCTTGTTTTTAAAATTTCAATCTGGCAACCTAGGTATAACAGAATATGGTCCAACTTGGCCATGAAAAATCCACATGTGATCACAAGAGAAGTGTCAAAAAGTGAATCCAGATCTGGAAATTTGGGCCTCTTCAGAGAGAAAAGGTTCTCCAGCCAAGGTGCAAGAATTTTAGCCTGATGCTTTGGCGATTTGCTGTACCTGTGCCTTAATAACAATAGGTTCAAAAGAGGGGTTCAAATATCATTGGGATTGGAACAGCCAAAGACTCTATATTGAACAGAACATATTGTTTAAAACAGTTTGTGGTTATTTTCAGAATAGTCTCTGCTGTGAAAAGCATTTGTTTTGTCTTCCAAAGGATTGATCTTTTTCACTGAATTAAAACTTGTTAACTTTCAAGGACCGTGAAAACAAATGAAGATTTCTTGCCTGGTGAATGTTAGTGGTGATGTTTTGATGGAGCAATGATAGTTGTTGACACCAGCCCCGGATCACAAAATTTCACCCAATGGAACATCAATTTGAAGGAGATGTATGCAAAAATTAACGCCTTTATGCTGCTGGGAATCTGAGCCCTAATTCAAGAAACTACGGGCTTTAAGCATTTGCCTAAGTACGTCCCATTGATTTCACTCATGGATGCTTGCAGGAGTACACGGTTTTGAGAATCAGGCCCCATATGAGTTAATTCCATTGAAAGCATATACTAGAACATTGCATTAAAAAAAACAAAGGCCCATGTCACACAGGACACCCCCAACATGTCCACATGTGGGAATGGGGCAGGTGGGTGGAGACGCATGTGTGCTCCCACGCTCCATCGATCTCCACCTATTACCCACACACGGGCTCCGTGCGTGGAGCTCGGGGGAGTTGGGTGAGATGAGTGTGCGTCCATGTAACGGCTGCCCCCGTGGCACACACCCACCGCGGTGCACACCCATCCCCCCCGCACCACAGCCTGTCTGAAAAGGGCCAAAATAAAACAACTGACATCCAAGAAAGTCACTTTACAAAAATATCAGCCAGAGGGGGGGGGGCGGGGGAAGCCTTTTATTTTGTTTTATTTTTTAAAAATTAAAAAGATTTAGATTTTGGGCTTGATCCTACTTATTCAATCAGTAACAAAGCTCTTTCTGTTTTTTTGTGGTGCAGGACTGGGACCCTATTTTGCAATGATCGTATGTAGTTTTTGCTCAGTCTTAAAAAACAACAACCCAACAAAAATGTAAACAAAAAACTTAAGACATCAGAAGGGGGAGTTAATGATATAAAAACACAAACAGAAGTGAATTTTTACATCCAATTCATGTGATGGTCCAAGAAACATGTTACTCTATTGTTTCTTAATGGAAGCATATTGCACCTGGGAATGTGGCTTAAAAAAAATCCCAAAAGAATTTCAGGGGAGAAAAGTGTGTTTTTTTTGTCATTCACAAGAAGGATTTTAAAAAGTGTGAGTTGTTACCCTTTCTTATATTGGTGTATTTAATAATAAAATAATATACGGCACAAAAATAACTTTAATGGTAACGGGATAGTGCTCATCTGTTTTATATAAAAAAGACAGATCCTCAGCTGGGGTAAATAGGTATCATTTCACCGTAGCCGATGGGGCCAGATTCTCAGCATTGTTTTTTATTGGAGTCAAATCTCCGGCTGGTGTAATTAAGTGTCACTGTACTGAAATCAGTGAAGCTGCACAGATTTGGACAATATATTCACTAGCTAAAGCTGCATAATTGTGTGTGTGTATGTTTTTCCTCTTTCAAATCTAATAATAATAATAATATTTGTACAGCGCCCTCCCCCTCCTGCCAAACGGCACCCAGAGCGCTTCATATATAGCATCATTTCAAGGGCCTGATCCTTCTCCCACTGGAGTCAATAGCGTGAACACACACTTGGTGCTGCAATCAGAGAAAGTTTTGCTATTGATTTCAAGGGAGCAGGATCTGTCTTTAAAGGCTTAAAGTTGACAGATACAATATCAGATTAATATTTGTATTGATTCTGCACTGAGCCCATTGACTTCGACAGGGTGCTGGGGGTAGAATGGCACTGTTGTAAAATCAGGCTGGAAACATCTTTCCTCAGACGTTGAAATCGACTTGAGTAGGGGCTGCAATCTGGTCGCAAAGGACACAGAGATTGCAGAATTCTGTGAACTTGTGAAAAAAAAAATTTTTTTAAAAAATTATTCAATTGCAGTTGTTTTGAGAAAACGATCTGTGCCCGTTAGCAGTATAGACGGCGAGAGACGCATTCTCTTCTTATCGAGATGGCTTGCCAGATGACAGATCTGGATTCCAGCCGGACAGCGTCACCACCTGCTGTTTCAGAATCGGATCTCTCTCACTGAAATCTCTCAGTGTACGTAACCACCACCACCACCACCGTGGACTCCAAAGTAACAGGCAAACTTGTCAGCAGCCAAAAGCAGCACTCTTAATATTCTCAATTTGAATGGCACATCAATTAGCCTTGATGACCGTGTTAAAGAGAGACACTTCTGTTTAAAAGCTTGTGTGTCATGCGGATGCAGAGAAATCTACATCAGTTAGAGGCCTTTCTGTGGCCTTGTTTCTCTCCACCCCTTCCTTCCCCCTCCACCTGTGAAATCACAGTGACAAAAATCACAGCCCTAATTATGGATTGCTCTTTGCCTTACTCCATGTGGCTTCCCCTTTGGAAGAATATCCCAAATAAATTAGTACTGTTTAAAAGACACAAAGTCCATGTGGATCTAGTCCATTTCTAAGAAGCTGCATTCCTGCTTTGGTCAAATTCGGTGACTTCAGAACTATGCTTTCCTTGATGGATACATAGTTATCTCCTTTTGGGGGGCAGGGAGAGAGCCTGCCATCGCGCCTTAAGTTGGCAGGCACTCGAGCCTTTGTTACAGTGGGTCCCTCAGTGTGGAACGCAATCCCGGCAGATATAATGTCTCAATTCCTCCCTCCTCATCTTTAAAAGGCGCCTCAAGACTTTTTTAATTCTCTAGACGGCGGACGCCTTGACAGGACCCGCTGCTGGTTCCCCTTAATGTATTTTTTTCCCTCCCTCCAATCCTGCACCATGTCAACTGGATTTTAAATGGATTTTTAAAATTCATATAAATGAAGCGAGTTCTTGTATTTTACTGTACTGGAATGTATTTTGTGAAGCACGCCAAGCACCATTTGGTGTGGGGCATGCTATGTAAATAAAATTATGATGATGATGTCCTTCATGCTTGCAGCTACCTCTAATTTGGCCCCTATAGAGTTCATATAGTGGAGCTTTGGGGATTTAATTAGGGCCTTACATCTGCGTCTTTCTGCCAAATATTCGTACTTGGTGCAATCCGAATAAGCTTGTAGCCAATTAACCTTGGCCCGAGCAAGACTACACTTGGCTGTCCTACGCTCTTTATCGTACCATTGATTAGCTTGAGTTCTTATCTGGCCGGCCTCACGAGACAGAATATTACTGCCTAATATAGTTATTACTGTTGAAAAGTCTCCATTCAAGAGATCTATCTCTTCCTCTCCACCTGCTATTATTCACTCTCTTAATCAGAGGAATTCTTGCCCCCATAGCATGTCCAATATTTCGACAGCGTGGGATATAGTCTACCTAATGCGAGTCCTCCATGTGCCTTGTCTTTTGCTATTAGCTCTGATCACATTTTGATAGATTGCTCCCCCAACCGCCTTCGTCCCTTCTCCCTCGCTGCCCCGCACATCTGGAACTCCCTCCCTGCCCTCGTCCGCTTTGCCCCCAGCCTCCATGACTTCAAGTCCCTCCTCAAAACCCACCTGTTCCGCTCCGCCCTTCCAAACTCCTGCTAAGCATCTGCGCACCCAGGATTATCCCCCACCTCTTATCTGCAAACTCCCAATGTACTGTAACCAAGCCAAGAACGTGTACCTGAGCTTTTGCATCGTCATGAATGTCGCATCCATTGTTTCTCCCTCTGTTTTCCCTTTCCCTGTCTTCCCTCCCCCTCTCTTTAGAGTTTGAGAGCTAGATAGGTAATTTTATTGTGTAGCCGTAGCTATTACAATATAGAACAACAAATACAAGTACAGTGCACCAATCATCTAACAATAACACAAACATACCAAATTTACTATCCCAGAGCAAATAAATTCTCACTAACCCGAACCTTAACAGGGAAGCCAACGTAAAGATTTTAAGGTTTGCATCACCATAAAAAGGGAGAATCTGAGATACTAAAATAAAGAGGAGGTTTTTGCCTTCGGCGAAAAGCCACTAGACCAAAGGATGCTACCGCTCTGGAAATCCCGGAATCCCTAGCACTGAGGAGGGAAAAGAAAGACCGTAACCCAATATTTAAGTAACATCTGCAGGGCAACATGCCCAATAGTGTGGCTCGAGGTTTCTGCTCGAAGTATCACCTGGGGGGTACCCAAAGGGACCCCCATAATAGAACGCAGAAACCTATTTTGAATGACTTCCATCTTTAGATTGTTGTAAGCTCTCGAGCAGGGACTATGTCTATCTTATTTTTTGTAAGCACCAGGTACATTGCTGGCACTATATAAATGCTTGTAATAATAATAATGATGATGATTTTTGTATGCTGAAAGACCCAAGCAAAACAACAGGAGAAAATAAGATGAGAAAAGTAGTGAAAATGACCAGCTAAAACATATTGCCCAGCGTATTAAGTAACTGAAAATCAAAGAGAGGAATGCTTCTCTCTCTCTCTCCCATCTGATCTCGATTGGTATTCACGCAACAACAGGAAAAGCTTTTTCAGAAATAATAACAAGCTGGTAGTAGTTCCGTGCAGCAAGCCCCTGGACAAAGGAAGCCTCGTTTCCTAAGGCAGAAATGATGTCCAATGCTAGTCAAAGGGATTTTTCAGTAGTCACCACCTCCTACAGTTTAACCCTGAGATTCCCATAGGCCAAAACGGAGTCAGGGTCAAACCACGAGAAGCGGCAATGCTATTTTTCAGCTACCAAAGAAGCCACACCTGCCTCAGGGCGCATCTATCATTACAAAATTTTGAATCCCTAATTTACATCATCAGCCCCTCTGGCAAACTTGGAAGGAATTAGGTCACAGGATCAAAAATTATTAAGGAAGACCACATATGCACACAAACACATAACGATTGCATTAAGCCTCTTTTCCACAGGAAAAGCAAGCTAAAAATGTATGGATTTTTAATTTTTTTAAAAATAAATTGACGTTTTCCCTTTAGTATTATAAATTTATTTTGCCTCATCTTGATTAGGGTTAAACTGAGGACGTTGTAGCTCTTTTGAATTGTGTTTGAAATAGTATTTTAAAATGCCATTTGTTTCACAGGATAGCCAAAGTAGTAAGCACTTTTGGAAAGCCCCTTCTTACAAATGCTTAAATCAATAATAATTTTTAAAAAGGCATGAAATCTTCCGGCCTGTTGATGGAAGCCTGTTTGTGTGATGTAAAAGTGTGTCATTAAGCCATTATTCCACTCAAGGGCCAGTTTCTAATTACACATACAGAGGCTGGTGAAAATGGGGGAGATCATCCCGTCGGAGTCAACAAGGGCCAACGCCCAGCTGGAGTAGATCTGTCTTGCTCCGCTGGAGTCAGGACAGCCCGATTCCCAGCTCAAGAGGAGCTGACATAGGTATTGGCTTCAACGATATCCAGAGGCAGTGAAGTTAGGGTTACCACCGAGGCAAATTTTTAAGGAACACTTATGAAAAACACATGTTGCGGGGCCTGCATTGGCACCTTAGGCCAACATGTATTTTTAAATGTACATAAGTGGGTTCCATCCGTGAAGGATGACCCTTCTCACAATATGATTAAGATGGAGGGTGGGAGGAGAGAGAATTGACTTGACCCAAGTCATACTGCAGGTCAGCAGCAGAGAAGGGAATAACAGACCCAGTTCTCCACAGTCCTCAGTCCTGAGCAGGGGTGGAGTCCTAGGGCCAAATCTAGCCCCCGGGCCCTGGACTGTGGCGTTCCGCAAGGTTCAATCCTGTCTCCTTTATTGTTTAATGTATATATATGCAGCCCTTGGGGGAGATCGTGAGAGGGTTTGGTGTGCATTGCCACCAATACGCTGATGATACCCAGCTTTACCTCTCTTTTTCAGCTAACCCAGGTTCTGCCGTCTCCGTGATCTCTCTGTCTTTGGAGGCCGTGGCGAGTTGGTTATGGCAGAGCAGACTGAAGCTCAATCCCGATAAGACGGAGGTGATGGTGGTGGGCCGGGTGGGGGAGGTGGTGCCCCCTCTTGTGGAGGGGTGCACCCCTCCGTGGCTCAGCAGGTTCGGAGTCTGGGGGTGTTATTGGACGTGGGTCTCCGTCTAGATCAGCAGGTGGATGTGGTGGCGAAGGCGGCTTTCCGTCAGCTGTATCTGGTGCGGAGGTTGCGCCCGTACATCTCCAGACCTGACCTGGCCACTCTGATCCATGTCTTCATCACCTCGAGGCTGGACTACTGTAACGCGCTCTACGTGGGGCTTCCCTTGACGCTGGCCCAGAGGCTGCAGCTAGTGCAGAATGCGGTGGCCCATCTCCTAACACGGACGGACCGACGAGAGCACATAACACTGGTGCTCCGTGCGCTGCACTGGCTGCCTGTAACGTGCTGAGCCAGATTCAAGGTGTGACATTGATCTATAAGGCCCTACACGGTCTTGGACCTGGATACCTCACCCTCCGAGACTCAGGACGGACTCTCCGGTTCACCGGGGGCGCCTTCTTGGAGGTCCCCCGCGTAAAGCGGGGGGCTACAATGGAGAGGGCGTTCTCGGTGGCTGGGCCCCGGCTGTGGAACTCCCTCCCAGAGGAAGCACGACTGGCCCCGAGTCTGCTGGCCTTCCGTCAGGCCTGCAAGACATGGCTGTTCTCCGGGGCCTTCGGAGGTGGGAAGGGGAGGGTGGGCTAAATTTTTGTATGGGGATATTTTAAAATTGTTTTAAATATGTGTGGATTTTTATATTGTTTATTTTATGTTGGAAGCAGCCCCGAGATGCCATAGGCATAGGGGGCGGCATATAAATGGAATTAAATAAATAAATAAATAAATAAATGGGGCCCGTGGCTTATTTTTATTTAGTCCCTCTCCAGTGCCTGGATTTGGCCTCTGGATCCAGTTTCTACCCCCAAATGACTGAGCTCAGGGTAGTGAAGCAGAGGCAACGACATACTAGGGTGGCCAGATATGCACATTTTAGAGGACATTTATGAGAAATACAGGTTGCAGCGCTGCACTGGAGCCAATTCAGCCCTGCTTACCTGTATTTCTCATAAGTGTCCTCTAAAGTTTATTACTGATTTTATATAGTTATGTGTACTTTGTTTATTTATTGATGTGCTATTTATGCTTATATAGTATTTTTATATGATTTTAATATGCTGTGTGCTGCCCCGAGCTGCTATAGCGGGGGGGGGGCAAAAAATCTAAATAAATAAATGAATAAATAAATAAAATTTGCATATCTGGCCACCTTAGGGCATACACACAAGGAGAGGGGAAAGATCCCTGGCACAGATGCATGATCTGGACCCTCCTCTTCCCGAGTCATCCCTTAAGCACTCCACCCACCCAACTTCTATGCAGCCCTCGGAGTTTATACTAATTTTCAAAGTGGCCCCTGGGTGGGAATAAGGTTCCTATCCCTGGGCTAGAACCTGAATCAGTGGCCCACACTGCCTTTCCGTGAGGAGACTCAGCTTACAACGATCCCTCCATCTGAGCTGTTGCGTGTCTCCTAGGAATCGCTCGTCACTGCCTCTTTCAGAGCCCAATATCGAATGCCAGGAGGTACTGTGGGGGGAGTCTATCCCAAACTGCTTTGAACAGAGTTAGCATGTGAGCTGTCAGTCAGGGCTGGGATTGCCATTACAGGCCGGATGGGTCCTGTCAGTATCACCGGGCTTGTTAAATAAATCATCATCTATCAGGTTTCCCCAGCCCAAAGCAAGATACTCACGGGAAATATGGAATCTATTCACTCAGCACCAAGATGCGGTTGCCTCTGGGGTGGAGCAGCGCAGCCGTTGTATACAGGGCTCCCTCAGCCAGTGATGGGATGCAGATGCCTGTGGGGTAGGGCGTGGCACTTGTTTATACAGGGCTCTCTCAGCTATCACGGAGATGCAATTGACGATACAGAGGTTCCTCACCCAACACCGAGAGGCGGCTGCCTGTGAGATGGGGCACGGTGGTTGTTTTTATACACGGATCCTTCTTCTGGCTTTCAAAGAACCTCCTCATCTCTCTCAGCTAATTATCTGGAGCAAACTCCCCACCATCCAGGACAGCAGCACCCCTACAGGAACAAGGCCTTGCCGGAACAGGAGATATACAATGTGTCTTCACATCCCTGCTGCTAACAGCATCCAGACTAAGGTTGCCACCTATGCAAGTTTTTAAGGAACACATGAAAAATACATGTTGCAGGACCTGCAAAGGCACCAGTGCAGGCCCTGCAACATGTATTTTTCATAAACATTCCTTTAAAATTTGCATGGGGGGGAAAAACAGACATGACGCTAACTGCACTTCAACACTGCTTTAACATTTCTTATGCATTTCGCAGGGCTGTATTTGGTGCCTTATGCAGCCCTGCAACATGCATAAAAAATGCTAAAGCAGTGTTAAAGCGGAGTTAGCATCATGTCTGTTTTCACCCATAGCTAGCAACCCTAACCCAGACATCCCATGGAAATCTATTCAGAATACAAGGGACCTACAGCTACAAATCTAGAAACCTGGTTTACCTCATTCAGTGCACTAAACGTCCCTGTGCAAACTATGTAGGCGAAACCCGGCAACCCATGCACAAACACTTGGCCTTGCACCGAAAAAAGATCACCCCCCCTCCCCCCCGTGTGGGTGGGCAGGTGGGTGAGGCGCCTGTGCGGACGCCGCGGGCGGGAGTGCGTGTGCGTCCCCGGCGCGCTCCACCTACCTCCACTCATCACCTGCGCACGGAGCAACGGGCGCCAACATCCGATGCTCCGTGGGTGGAGGTCCGTGGGAATGCTCCCCACGCACTGCCCACCCGTCCCCCCACGCACCCACACCCGCTGGAAATGGGCCTTAAAAGGAAATCTATGCAACACCTTTCAAAGGCGAACCTGGGAACAAACATTCATAGCGAGTGCGACCCTTCTCCCTTGCTGCCCCCCAGGCCTGGAACTCCCTCCCTGCCCACATCCGCCTCGCTCCCTCCCTCCGCTCCTTCAAATCCCTCCTCAAAACCCACCTCTTCCTCGCCGCCTTCGATGCCTGTTAGAACTTTTCTTTCACTGTCTGCCCTCCCCGCCGACTCCTGCCTAACCGCAACCAAGCCAAGCACGTGCACCGGAGACTTCGCATCTGCTGAATGTTATTTATCCCGTGTCTCTCCCTATGTCCCCTCTCCTTGTCTCCCCCCTCCGTGTCTATTAGATTGTCAGCCGTAGGCAGGGACCGTGTCATTCTTATTGTTCTGTAAAGCACCAGGTACACAGCCGGTGCTACACAAATGCTTATAATAAAATAATAATAATAATAATGGACTCAATTTGGACATGGGTTTCACAAGCCGTTACAAAAACGTGTCCGTCGAATGACTGTGTCTACAGCTCCAGGAAGCTCGGAGTTTTCTTACCATCAGTAGCTCTTGCTTTTCTACCCGTTTGAACTGCGGACCTCCCACCTCACCTGGGGCTCGTTCTCACCACCTCCTCCCCTCCCCTCGCCATTGTTTCCCAACACTGTCCAGACCTCTGTTTTGCTCAGTCTCCAGTGCTGACTTGCCTAAGGAAGGACCCTGTCCGAAAGCTTGCCTACCCCCACCCGCTGGAGTTGGGCCAGTAGCAGAGATCCCCGTACTATTTTGCCTCTCTTCGGGACCAACACGGCAACCTTGCTTTCTCCACCTCCTTTGGCATCCTCCCCGCCCAATGACCGCGAGAACTGGGTCTCCCACCAGAGACACTGGGTCAAACCCTACCGTCCAAGGGTAAGAAGCACCGCACGGCTGGCCCTTCACCCTTGATCTGCCTAGGAGACGTAAGGGGAGCCGGCTGGATGAGGCAGACATGTGAGATGGCCAGGCAGCTGGCGTAACCAGAGGCCCCCGTTGATTAAATGTGGGCCCCTGTCTGCCTCTTGCTGGCAGTTGCCTGTCAACATAAACACGTCTAGGAGAACACGCAGCAATCCCAGGCTCCTCATTCGCCCCCCTCACAGTGAGTCACTCATGTAGAAACCAGGAGTGGTGGCAACACAAGTCCGGGAATCAAACCTCAAGGACACACTATTGAGGTTGCCACAATCACCGCAAATTAGACAGGACACAAGTGGGTCAGTACGCTCGCGGCCCTTTCCGACAACGCTCTCTTGGAGGCCCCATGTACACTAGAGTTGGAGAGGGTATGAAGCAGTGGTTGGTAGGGTTGGCACCTATGCCAATTTGTAAGAAACACTTACGTAAACTACATGTTGTAGGGCACCAATGCAGGACCTGCAACATGTATTTTTCATAAATGTTCCTTAAAAATTGGGATAGGTGGTACTTCTAGTGGTTAGGGTGGCCATCCCTACCCTTTAAAAGAGGACGCTTGTGAAAAATACATGGTGCGGGGCTGCACTGGAACCACTGCAGCCCTGCAACATGGATTATTCATAAGCCTGACGCTAGCCCGGAGGCTGCAGCTAGTGCAGAATGTGGCGGCCCGTCTCTTAACAGGGACGGGCCGACGAGAGCACATAACACTGGTGCTCCGTGCGCTGCACCGGCTGCCTGTAACGTGCTGAGCCAGAGTCAAGGTTTCGACTTTGATCTACAAGGCCCTACACGGTCTTGGACCTGGATACCTCAGGGACCACCTCACCCTTCGCGACTCAGGATGGACCCTTCGGGCCACCGGGGGCGTCTTCCTGGAGGTCCCCCGCGTAAAACGGGGGGCTACAATGGAGAAGGCGTTCTCGGTGGCTGGGCCCCGGCTGTGGAACTCCCTCCTAGGGGAAGCACGGCTGGCCCGTAGTCTGTCGGCCG
>QEPC01008006.1:895543-913335 GCA_003113815.1 Sphenodon punctatus | reverse complement strand
CAAGAGTGAGTGGTCAACAGTATCGAAGGCAGCAGAGAGGTCGAGGAGGACAAGAATGGAGTAGAGGCGATTGGATTTAGCCACAAGAAGATCGTTGGTAATCTTAGCGAGAGCAGTTTCAGTAGAGTGAAGGGGGCAAAAGCCAGATAGGAGGGGGTCAAGGGAGGAGTTCGCGGAGAGGAAGTCGAGGCAGCTGGAGTAGACAACACTTTCAAGGAGCTTGGAAGCAAAAGGAAGGAGTGAGACCGGACGGTAGCTAGAAGGGTCAGAGCGGTCAAGAGTGGACTTTTTGAGGATAGGAGAGACAGTGGTGTGCTTGAAGGCAGAGGGGAAGGAGCCAGTAGAGAGGGAGAGGTTGATAATGTGCAGGAGGGAAGGGGTGACAGTGGGAACAATGGAGGTCAGGAGGTGGGAGGGGATGGGGTCAAGGGGGCAAGTGGAAGGGTTGGAGGAGGAGAGCAGGGATGAGATTTCCTCAAGGGAGGTGGGAGGGAAGGATGACAGGAGAGGAGGAGGGAATGGGGAAGGAGTAAGAAGAGGAAAGGAGTGGGAGGTGATGTCGAGGCAGATCTTGTCTATCTTGGAGGTGAAGAAGGAAGCAAGATCCTGAGCAGACAGGGAAGAGGGAGGAGGAGGACGACGGGGGGGCTTGAGGAGGGAGTCAAAGGTGGAGAACAGGCGGCGAGAGTCCCGAGAACAGGACTCAGTGGGGGAGGTGTAGTAATTCTGTCTAGCGAGGGAGACAGCAGAAGGGAGGAGAGACAGAATTTGAAGTGAAGGAAGTCAGCACAAGAGTGGGGTTTGCGCCAGAGGGATTTGCTCTTGTGTTGTTACAAGAGCAAGGCAGGGGGTGGTCCTACACACACGACATGCACGGGGAGCACTTCACACGGGAGGCTCCCAGCATGCCTACCACAGCCACAGAGGTACACGTGACTGGCTCCACATGGAGCACTCCCAATGTTTTGGTAGTGCTCCATGAGTGGTTGCTGCGTGATTCACGGGAGCAAGCTCCCCCATGTGCCACCTTCACACAAGCAGTTGGATGCGTTTGAGGGGGGGAGGGTGTATGTCATGTGGTCATGTCTCATTTAAAAACACCCAGAGAGAAATTATGTTCCCTGATGCCCATCCCCAGTCTTCCCTGCATGAAGACTCCCCATGACAGTGTATATACTACAGCAGGGCTGAGGAGCCTCTTCCCTCCCAGGGGGCCCTTAGAAAATGAGTACAAGTTCCGTGGGTTCCATAGACGTGGGGAATGGGGGAGCTTAAAGGTGCACCCATGGACGGGGGAAAGGTTCAGATCATGGATCTGGGCTGTGGATCTGTTCCCTATCCTTTACTTATTTTCTAGATTTTTACCCTGCCCTTCCTGAGAACAGCTCGGGGTGGGGGCAGCTCCTTGTGGGCAGGCCTTCATCTCTGCTCCCTTATCCTGAGTTCAGCCCTTCAGTGCTTGAGGGTAGGAAATGGATCCAGAAACTGGAAAGGGGCCACATTAAAAACCAGTGGGTCTGGGTTCCCCGTCCATGCACTACAGTATTTTAACTACGCTGCCAATAAATCATTAATATACTCAAAGGTCAGGATATTCTGGTGGGGTTATTCTATAAATACCTTAAAAATCAGAATTCTGCTTATCCAGATCCAGAAGCAATATACATCCCCCCCCCCTCCCCCGACATGGGGCTGGGGGCAAACAAATTAATTTGGCGTATCCAGAAATTCAAGTGATGCAAGTTCTACTTAAGTGGATTTCACTGTAATGCATGTAGGATAGAATGTTGCCCAGAGATTAGATAAGCGGGGGGGGGGACTGGAAACCCGGGACTCCTAGGGGGCTGTTTTCGGCATTGGGAGGAGAGTGGGGACTAGTGCATTAGAGCAGAGGGGCTGGGAGTTTGGATTCCTGGGTTCTCTCCCCCCTTCGCTTAGGTGGGGTTTAGGGGTTTAGTGAGTGTGAATTTACAGAAGTGGGTGCTGAAACGCATGATTTCTGGGTTCTGTGGCCAGCACTTTAAAGGGGAATGTGGGGTAGGGGGGCTGGAAACCAGGACTCCTGGGTTTTCTTTTGCCTCTGTTATACTAGCCTTGGAGCCTCTGCAGTCCATTTTTCATAGCTAGAATACAGGCATGAGAACTTGCCTCTCTCCTTCAGCCTCCTCTCTGGATTCCCAGCTATGGAGGAGGCGGTTGAAAGCTGTCCGGTTGCGCTGGATTGCAGGACGAGTGTGTTTTCCCCTGTAGCAGCCGTGGCCATTATCAAACTGCTGGTGAAAGGTGGTCTCTCCTAGTAGTACTCACCCTGGGCATGGAGTAGTGTTTTTTGTCCCCATGTAACTGTCCTCTTCCCCCAGGCACTGCAACATGGTTCTGGAAAATGTCAAGGAGATGTGGACGGAAGTGCCCAAGAGCGGGAAGGGCAAGAAGAAATCCAAGCCTGTCAACAAAGATCGCTACATTTCCAAGATGTTCCTACGGGGGGATTCGGTCATTGTGGTGCTGAGGAACCCCCTCATCGCTGGCAAGTAACAGACTGTCCCAGAGCCCGGCTCTCACCAGATGATATGAATTAGCCAACAATTAGCTTTTTTTTTTTGGCTTTTTTTTTTTTTTTTAAAGAAACAATTCTGCCCAATACCCTCAACTACTTCAATTCCCTTAGAACACAGTGAGCAGAATGCCATCTCTACTGTGTCCTAAGCCATGTTGGCCAAAGCCATGTGACCTGGTCACATGACTAGCTCAAGTTGGCTAAAGTCACATGGTCAGATCATATGATTAGCGAAGCCCTTCAGCTGTGCTTGTCCTAGCCCCAGAGCCATGTTGCCAGAGGTTGCTAGGAGCCTCAAATGTGTTAAATGAAAATCTGCCGAGCAGGGTCTCCACTCGAAGCGTGGCATGTCCCCTCCAGGCAGAGTCAAGTGCTCTCTCCTACGGTCCTGTTTACATTTGCAACATGTGATACCTGGCATGAAACCGGATTGAATCTAGTGAGCGTGTTCCCAGTGCAAGTGCTTTGCCGTGGTGCTGCACCAGGGCAAGAGCTGCTAGTCTAGGCAGCTGTTCTGTCCCTGCTCCTCTGTCTTTGCTGTCTGCCTTTATCCTTTGTTGTGCTGGCAAATAGCCGTGACAGTTTGAACATCACAAAGTAGTCAGAAATAATGCTTCTGTATCGGTGCTGTTGGACTCCCGTACCTGTATTACGGTACAGGTGTGGGTACTGTGCTTGTGGGTACAGTTCCACAAGCAGAGGCCCATTTTCCGTCTGTTCCCTGCACTCTGAGGGGCTGGCTGACCTCCCTTCCAAAGAGCTGTTTCTGATAGGCTCTCGGTTTTGTAATAAAGTTTTTGTTGTTGTTTGGTTTCTCTTGCTTTTTGCTTCTTCTGGGAAATGCTTGCAGCTGGATTTTTCTTAAAACTTATTTATCTAGCGCCAACAGTAATGAGTGGGCTGGCACTAAACAGTGCTGATGAGAGGCAGGTCTCTGCCCCAAGCAGCTTACAGTCCAGAATGGACAAGGGAGAGGGAAACGTAAGCAGCATCTATCTGGTATTTCACATGGGTCAATTTCAGGCCCCTGGGGTCTGGCGGCTGCTCAAGCCTCTCCCCTAGACTTTGCTGCATCTGGATGCAGCTCCTGCGCAGAAAGAACCTGAGAGGTTGCAATCTGGTGGTGGGGTTGGACAAGCCCAAGATAGCTAAAGGCTTGGCAGGGATATTGTAGGAAAGCTGGGTGTTTATGGGGCAAGTGAGAACGGCTCTGGATGCTGAAGGTGAGGAGCCTCTCATCAGCCAGGCGAAGGGGAGTTGCGTCGTCCTCGGGTTGGTGGATGGGAGAGTCCTGCCCGTTTGCAGTGGATCCAAGCCTCCCGCTCTTTCACAGAGGTAGAGGCCGAAGTTTCCACCAAACTTTGTGGTGGACACTGGGGAATGGCAGGGAGACAGGCTCCCTCCCCCGACTTAGCAAGTCTTAGCAGCAGTAACCGGGAAGAAAGGGCAGCTGAGGGCTCTTACCAGTGGGTGCACTGACCCAAAACCAAGGAGCACTGGTCAAGCTGGATTAGGGGTGGCCGTGCCTGATTTCCCCAACCCTCACCCCTACATTGCGGACATCTCCCTCCCCTGCCCCACTGGGGCATAGGGATATGAATCGCCGGCCTGCTGCTACGGCGATGCACATTTTTTTGTTTTTATATTTGATTTCTATTCTGCCCTTTCCTAAAGACTCAGGGTAGCCAACAACATTAAAACCGGCGTAAAATACATCCCAAATTCTAACCCTGCCTGTTAAACGCCTGGCCGCATGGGGCAGTGGGAGGCTCCCGTGTAAGACCGCTGCCTCTAATCTGCCACCGCCCTGGGAGGGAGCAGTCCTGACTGGTTCACCTAAATTGTAGGGAGGCGGAAATAGCGGTTGATCTGAGCTGGCTTTGCTGAAACTTTTTTCTCTCTGCATCCAAGGTCTTATTTCTGTCTCATTCCTTGGGTCCAGAACCAACATCTTCTAAAACTCAGACACGCCCCGCCCTGCCCCACCTACTTCCTCTCTAATGGGGGGCAAACTAGAGCCAGATCTCCAGGATGTGAAAGGTGTGATCCCGTCCTCTCTCCTCAAGTCAACCACTTTACCCGGCAACTTTGGCCAATGCCTCCTGGAGGCAAGAGGCCTGTTCCCCAGTCTCTTTGAGATTGTCTCTCTCTCCTTGCTGTCTGTCCTTGCCTCGCTGACAGCTCCGCTTGGGTATCTTTTCCTCGCCGTTATATCTCTGTGTGTCAGCATGAGCTCACTCCTTGGGCTCAGCTGCTCCCGTGCAAGTGAAACTAAACCCTCAGAGCCCCCCCCCCCCCTTCCCGCCCGCAGCTCTGAAAGTGACTTTGTGTCACTTTAAACGCCGAACAAACCTTTTACCACCTCGCACTTAGCAGTCGTCTGTTGGGAGCCCCAAGGCCGCTTAAAAACAAATTTACTTAAAGTATCAATTCCGCCCCACACCCTCTCTTGGGGGGTGGGGGGGGAGATGATTGAATGCAGGGACCCTGTGGTTTTAGGAGTGGGGGGTGAATTATTTATAAAAGGACAGATGGCCAATTTGTTAGAATAAGTCCTCTTGGCAAGCGGAGGAGAACTATCTCCACCAGCATGGTGCAGCGAGGTGGGGAGGGACAGGGACAAACCTTGCAGGCAAAATCTCGGCCATATTTCCCCCCAAACGTGACACTCAAACTGGGATCAGATTCCTGCAGTTCTCACTGGGTGTGAACAGATAGATGCAGAGGCTGCTGGAGCTGCTCCGGGAGTGCAACCCTGTGTTCACCTACTTCCAGCCTCCCCTCAGTCTGCTTTAGAGGGACCTGGCGGGTTTCCCGGTATGCCTCCTGCACCATAGAGTTGCAGCCGGTCACCTGATGCTCTAGGCTGGCACCTGCAATTCTACGTCGTTGTGCAGGGCAGTGGCCGGCCAGGAGTGGCGCTGCAGTGCGGGTCCACTGTCACATGGACAGCAGCTCCACACTCCACGCCGGTGCCTTGGGTTTAACTGGCCCACTCTGCTGGAGTGCTGCCCGCTCTGGCAGCACATCGGGTGCCCCTACCTTTAGACGGACCGGCCAACCCAGAGGTGAAGCAGGCGGAAGCACCGCTGTTGTCTGTCTAAAATCACCGGATTTTAAGTGTGCGCCATGCTGGATGGGCCTCTTGTCGGGGAAGCTTGAGATGTAGGGCTAGGGCAGTCAAGAGGTCAGTTGTGATCTAGATCCCATGCTAGTCTCCAGTAGATCCAGCGTGGGGAAAAGGAGCCAGCCTCTCTGGTGACGCCCTTGGGAGGAGAGAGTGGGACCAGCATCCCAGGGAGTGTCTCCGGGAAGGGGGCTAGGAGAGTTTGGTGCAGCAGGGAAGGATTTCTCTAAAGGGAAGTTCTCTCCATTTCTAAGACCAGCCGCCGGGGGCCGGCAGAAGGGATCCAGGCCTGGTGTGCTGGAGACGGAAGGGGCGCCAGTAGATCCCTTGGATCAAGTGGATTGTGGGCACGCTGGTGCAAGGTGTGCATCCTCAGGGCAATGGGTTGGACGAGATACCCCTTGAGGGTCCTTTCAACTCTAGCTGTATGATTCCGTATCCGTACACGCGTGAGAGAGAGATGACTTTTTAGTGCTTCGATCAGGTGTGTGGAACCCTTTCCCTCCCGGGTGCTGCTTTGAAAACTAGTACAAGCTCCAAAGGCCACGTAGAGGAGGGGGGCTTTTAAGAGGTTCGTTTAGGAAGGGGAGCGTCTGGATCATGGATCCATCCCCTCTCCTTGGGTGCTGACCCTCATCTCTGCTCCCTTCCCCTGAGCTCAGTCTTTTCCTGCTTGGGTGGGTGGATGGATGAGGGAGAAACTGCATCTGTGGGGCAGATCTAGCCACTGGGAAGGGGCCAAATAAAATCTAGCCATGAGTTGCATCTGGGCCATTCCCCCACCCCTGCTCTAAACCAAACTCCTCTTGGGCTGCACTTGCCAGCGTGCTGGCCAATATGGGGCACGAGTCTGACCCTGCAAGCACTGACCATGCCCTGGTCCAGGCAGACTGAAGGAGGGGAGGTAACAGCAGCAAGATGGGATAGGAGGTTCTAGGATAAGGAGGAGCGACCGGCAGCTGAACCTGTCCCCTCTCGAGCACGTTGTGCAAAGCTAGCGTCTCTCGATTCCTGACCCTGCACAGAAAGACCCTTGCAGGCCCAGCAATCGATGTCCTCCTCCCCAGGGCCCTGCGGGGCTCAGGTTGCGATAAAGTATTGATGGGTCAGCCTCCTGGCATTATCATCCTCGCCCTTATCAGCCCATGACCCCCACTGCCTCCTGAATTAATCATCAGGGTGCTCTCGCGCTCTGTCTCTCCCCTGTTTCCTGGGCCCTATAAAAAGCATCTGACTTGTTGAAATCTGAGCCTCGGCCTGTGCTAAACCCGAGCCACGATATTGAGCCGGTTCTTCTCGCCTGGACGTGTGTGACCGAGACACCAGGGAGGCAGCGGGAAGCCAGCTCCTTGGAGCTGTAGTGTCATGTGCCCGTCCCAGCTGTAGGGCTTTGTAGAGGCTCAAAAAGCTCCGCTAGCAAACTTGAATTTGTCTTCTGTGCTGGGGTAGATCGCTATCCCCGCTGCACATCTCTTGCAATAACTCACAAGGTAGTAGCTTGCCAACATTGTCCTTAGGACATTGCCAGCTGCATGTGCCGTATGTTTATTTAGGGCACTAGCTTCCGCTCTGTCCCAAACGTAAAACAAAGAAACAAAACAAACCAACAACCACCACCATCTCTTGCAATAACTCACAAGGTAGTAGCTCGCCAACGTTGCCCTTTTAGGACATTGTCACCTGCATGCAGGTACACAAGATCCCCAAAGGACAGTCGGTTACTATTAACCATTTTTGACATGTGACCAAAAAGGCCATCTGGGGTAAAAACATACCCCAATTCATGTTACCATGGGGTAGATTTATATTTGGACCTGGGGTAGAAATCTTCCCCATCACATTTCATGTTAGTTTACAGATTCAATCAATTTAAGCACCAAAGGAGTGTGGTAAAAATCTCCCCCATGAGCCACACAATGTTGTATTTTTTTTAAGGCCTAAGATGAGGATTAAGGGCCCAAAGCACATGTTAATATACGGGGACAGCTTCCAATACTGAAATGCAGCTACCTCTCGGGTGCGATAGTTATTTATTATTATTATTATAAGCATTTGTATAGAGCCATTATTACAGAATAATACGGTCCCTGCCTACGGCTTACAATCTAATAGACACGGAGGGGGAAGACAGGGATAGGGGACACAGGGAGAGACAAGGGATACAAACATTGACGTGGATATGAAGTCTCAGGTGCACGTGCTTGGCTTGGATGCAGTTAGGAGTCTGCGGGGAGGGCAGACAGTGAGTATTGAGCGGGAAGTTCTAACAGGCGTCGGGGAAGGCGGCGAGGAAGAGGTGGGTTTTGAGGAGGGATTTGAATGTGCGGAGGGAGGGGGGCAAGGCGAATGTGGGCAGGGAGGGAGTTCCAGGCATGGGGGGGGCAGCAAGGGAGAAGGGACGAAGGCGCTTAGGGGAGCAGGGGAGACGAGGGAGAGCAAGGGAGGGGACAGTGGAGGAACGGAGAGTGCGTGCAGGAGTGCGTAAGGAGATAAGGGCTGAGAGGTAAGGGGGAGCCAGGTTGTGAAGGGTTTTGTGTAGGATGCGTGCGGGAAGGGGGAGCCAGTGAAGAGAGGAGAGGAGAGGCTGTACGTGGTCGAAGTGATGGCTGAGTGGATGACCCTGGCAGCGGAGTTTTGGATGGCGATGGGGGGGGGACAGATGAGAGCGGGGGAGGCCAGTGAGGAGGAGGTTGCAGTTGTCTAGGCTAGAGATGACCATGGCGTGAACAAGGGTTTTGGCTGAGGAGACAGAGAGAAAGGGGCGAATCCAAGCAATGTTACAGAGGGCGAAGCGACAGGACCTGGCAACAGGGTCGATGTCAGGTTTGAAGGAAAGGTGAGCAGCGAAGACGAAGCCCAAGCTAAATCCCTCACCAGAATGGAAAGCCAGCCACATGCGGGGTGGGACCCGGTGGCTCTTTTACAAGTATCCCTCCCCTAGCACGAAAATGCAGCCCTTGCTTGCAGGCCCTCGTCTCTGCTCCCTTATCCCTCCGCTCAGTTTTTTCAGTGCTCGCGGGCAGGAACTGGCTCTTGGGAGCAGATCCAGGAATGAGAAAGAGGCTAAATAAAAACCAGCCGTGGGGTGGATTTGGTCCTCGTCCTGTCGGTTCCCCCGTTCCTTCTCTAAAGTGTGTGAGTCGCCGAATGTGCCCCCCAGCCCCCTAGCACCAGGCTTGGCCGCTGCGCTCAGCACTGATTCTGCAGGGAGAGCACCCAGCATGGAATTACATGGCATTCTTCTTCACAGCATCCTGGTTTTCCTTAGGAGCTTCCGGTGGGGTTTGCGACACGATAGGTTTGCCCTTCTCTCCTGGAAGAGCCAGCTGTCCGAGCTTTTGTTTTCAGGGGGTGTTCAGTCCTGCTCTCTCCGCGGCAGCTGCCGAAAACACGGTGGCCCGTTGTCTCTTGGGGTGCAGCAGAATGTGGACCTTGTTCTGCTAGAGGACTGGCTTGTAAACACTAAAGCAGGGGTGAGGAACCTTTTCCCTCCCAGGGGCCGCTTTCAAAATTAGTACAAGCTCCCAGGGCCGCAAGAGACATTGAGGGCAGGGGGGCTTCAGGGTGCACTCTGGGTGGTGGGAGGAAGAGGGTCCAGGCCATGGATTTGTGCCAGGGATCTGTCCTTGAGCGCAGGCCCTCATCTCTGCTCCCTTAGTCTGAGCTCAGTCTTTCAGTGTTTAGGGGATAGGAACTGGATCCAGGGGCCAGATTTTTATTTTTAAAAAAGAGCCAGGAACTGGAAAGGGTCCAAATAAAAACTGTGGTTCCCAATTACTCAGAGGCCCAGAGCAAATGAATTTTTAAAGCCCTTGGATTTTTGCTGCTTCCCCTGGCAGCAGATGGCTTCTTTCAGCTCCAGCAGCTCGAGGGGAATGGAATCCACGGGTCACCTACTGCTGATGGCTGGAACCCCAGCAGCAGCAGCTGGAACAAGGGCCCAAAGCTTGATGGAAGCAGCTGTGCTCACGAATGCCCTGTCTCCCCTCCCCCTGTCTTTAGATTGTAAGCTCTCGGGCAGGGACCGTGTCTGTCTTGTAAAGGACCAGGTACATCTCTGGCGCTATATAAATGCTTATAATAGTAACAATGCCTTTAACCCCCCCTGGTCACTGTCTGGTTCCCCCCCAAACATCCAATCCAAGCACTGTGATGTCATGATGCTTGGGAAAGCTCATGTGACCTTTGTGAGGAGACCACGCCCCTGTCTCAAGTGTCATGACATCACAATGCTCAGAAAGGTCGGGTCCAGGTGGGAACCAGGGTCATGGCTGAATTAGAAGGGGGTGGAGCAAACCCTCCCGACCCTCCCTTCCCCCCCACTCTCCATGTAATTCTGCCAGCACCCTTGACTGAGGTCGCCATAACAAGGCCCCAGAGAAATGAGATGCCCAGAGGTTCCCCCCCCCCCCCAAAAAAATATCTTTTATTGCACAGAAGGCATTTCTGATTAAACAAAGGGAGGCTGAGCAGAGGGGTAGGATGTGACCCTCCAAGCAACAGCGCAGGCCTGAGTTCCATTGGAGTCAACAGGGCCTGTGCCCACGCTAACTGCTAGAGTCGATGCTCCGGCCACCCAGAGGATCTTGCTGCTTGTGTCGGGAGTAAAGGCCCGAGGCCGTGATCCAGGCTGCCGTGGGACTTCTCCAGAATAAGGGGTTTGTGAATGGTGGGTCCTACTCCTTAGCTGAACATTAGAACACAGTACCAGACTGGGTCAGGCCAATGGTCCATCCGGCCCAGCATCCTCGGTCGTTTGGGTGAAGTGCCCAACAGGTCACACTAGAGCCATCCATTCCCTGCCGTTCACCGCCAGCTCCAGACCGTCGGAGGTTACATTTCCCCGACCCACATGGATAAAAGCCATTCGTAGAGCCGTCTTCCAAAACTTGTCCAATCCTTCTTAAAACCCAACTGCACTACCGGTCTTAACCACCTCCTCCGGTCCACCAGGGGGCGCCCTCCTGGAGGTCCCCCACGTAAAACGGGGGGCTACAATGGAGAGGGCGTTCTCGGTGGCTGGGCCCCGGCTGTGGAACTCCCTCCCAGGGGAAGCAGGGCTGGCCCCTAATCTGTTGACCTTC
Source organism: Sphenodon punctatus (assembly GCA_003113815.1). Lineage (NCBI taxonomy): Eukaryota > Metazoa > Chordata > Lepidosauria > Sphenodontia > Sphenodontidae > Sphenodon > Sphenodon punctatus. The sequence goes on along the minus strand of QEPC01008006.1, from coordinate 902,567 downwards.
CGTCAGGCCTGCAAGACAGGGCTGTTGTCCCAGGCCTTCAGAGGGGAGGGGGGGCTAAATTTGTGGGGGGGTGTTTTAAATGAGTTTTAATGATGATATTGTAGATTTTAGTGTTTTAATGTATTGTTTTATATTGTGTTAGAAGCCGCCCTGAGATGCCGTAGGCATGGGGGGCAGCATATAAATACAATACAATTAAATAAATAAATAAGGGTCCTCTTTTAAAGGGTAGATATGGCCACCCTACTAGTGGTTCAATGGTTCCCAATTGTTGTTGCTGCTGTTTTGCCTGTAGACTCCATTTTGAGTCTGAAATACAGCTGAAACCGGTACAGGTAATACCCAGGTTATTATTATTATTATAAACATTTATATAGCGCCAGTCATGAGCTTGGTGCTGTACAGAAACATACAAGACGCGGTCCCTGCCTGGGGCTTACAATCTAAAAGACAAGGAGGGGGAGACAGGGAGAGGGGACAGTGGGAGAGACAGGGGAGAAGACAAACATACATTCATGCGGATGCTAAGTCTCAGGTGCGTGTGCTTGGCTTGGTTACAATCAGGATGGTTGTAAATGCAGCCCTCGTGGGGGTGAGTGGGGCCCCGTAGATCGCAGCCGGGTTTGCAGAATTTTGCATTTGACCAAATTGTCGCAGAATTTGCCTCTGGCAGCACAGAATGGCAGCCTGAGGAGGGGAACACTGTAAAGATGTCAGCACTCTGGGGAACTGGTATATATTCTCAGCCCCAAGGTTCATTGTCTGAAGAGGTGCATCTCGCAACCGTTCTGGAAGAGAAAAGCCTCCCCTGCCAATAGCTCTGTGTGGTATTTTTTGAGCGGGTTTTTTTTTTTTTTTTTAATTATTATTAAAGATGAGATGTTCAACATTGAGCCAATGGCATTCTGAGTGATTCACTGGCATTCAACAATTTGGGCTCCAAGTATCTGAAAGACCACCTCTTCTTCCCTCACGTCCTGTCGCGGCCTCGGAGGTCAGCCAGGAGACCCTCCTTCATGTACCATTGGTTTGTGACGTTTCTACAACAGCAACACACACAGAGAGGCGTTCTCGGTGTCTGCCTCACAATTGTGGAACTCCCTCCCCTAGGAGGGTTATCTAAGCCCGAGCCTGCTCATCTGTTGGAAACGATGTGAGACCTTTCTGTTTGACCAGGCATTTGGCAGGCAGGGATTGGGGTTGCGTGGGAGGGGAGCCAGGGAAAACGTTTCCCCAGATGTTTAAATATGTTTGTATAGATGTTTTTATATGCTGTAAGCCATCCTGAGCTTTAATGGGAAGAGTGAGGTATAAATCTGAATAAAATACTAATTGGTAGGATTTGGGTTAATTTGAATAATTTGTGCTACTTGCAGAATTTTCCTGATTGAAAAAAAGGGGGGGGGGCAGGGGGGAGATTGCAGAATACACGGGGGCCCTGGGGATGATGCCCATGTCTGCCCAAGCTGCCTTTTGTGGAGAGGGAACCCGTTGGGAATCATCATCCTACCTAGCTAGAGACTCCCGCACTCCGTCCAGGGAATGAATGTAGATTTCCACCCCAAGGTCCGGTTCTGTTCCCCTCCTTCTGGTTGGCCCTGTGGGAAGCTGTGACTTGAAGTGCCTGCAATGCCCATCACACACGCTCTGAGGCCAATTGCTTCCACCGGAGAGGAGGCCTTTATGGGTGCTTTTAGACAAGCACCTCCCTACCCATTATACATGTTACAGGGCACCCATAGGGCACCACTGCAGCCCTGCAACATGTATAATGAGTGGATGGTGAGTGAGGAGGTGCTTGTCTAAAAGTGCCCCTAGGAAGGTCATGATCAGAGGCCAGTCACTAGGGCCAGCTCTAGTGGGAGGAAGATGGTCGGATAAAAAGTGCCAGACTGGCTCAGACCAATGGTCAATCAAGCCCAGCATCCTGTCTCCGACAGCAGCCAATCTCAGTCACTTGGGAGAAGTGCCCAGTATTAATGAATTATTATTATTATTATTATTATTATAAGCTTTTATATAGCACCAGCGATGTACCTGGCACTTTACAGAGAATAAAATAGACACGGTCCCTGCCCAAGAGCTCACAATCTAAAGACAGGGAAGGGGGAACAGAGGGAGAGACAAGGGTTGCAACATTCATGAGGATGCGAGAGCTCAGGTAAGCGTTCTTGGTTACAGGGTCACAATGGGGTGATCCGTTCCCTGCTGTTCCCTCCCAGCTCCTGACCGTCGTATGTTGTGTCCCCCCCAGACCTACATGGCTACTAGCCATGAATGGACCTATCCTCCAAAAAACGTATCCAATCCCAGAGAGGGTTTCTCTTGGGGAAGGGGCAACAGAAGGGGGGAGAGGCTGGGAGCTGTTGATTTCTTCAGACTTTAGGATCTCAGGACAATGCATGCCGAAGGATTTTCACCCCCCGACTGAAGCTGTGATATTTTTTTCCCATCAGTACCAGGCAGCTGCCTGACTCGGTGTCCCAAAACACTGGGGGGGGGAGGTTGAAAAAAGACATGATGCTAGCTCCGCTTTAACCCACTGCTTGAACATTTCTTATGCATGTTACAGGGCTGTATTGGTACCCTATGCAGCCCTGCAACATGCATAAGGAATGTTCAAGCGGTGTTAAAGTGAGGTTGGCTTCATCTCCGTTTTCACCCTGGGTTTCCAGATCAGGCGTGTGTCCAGACACAGAATGGAGCCAGCTGTGCAAATCTGGATAGCGGGAGCGTTTCTAGACCTCAAGTCTTCCACCCCCCTCTGGTGGAGAATAGGCGGTACTGCAAGCATCTCAGCCTCACAGCCTGTTTGTCTGGAGCCTCGCATGCATTCTGGGGTGCCATGGGGAGAGTAGGAGACAGAGCCAGGAATCGGGGAACAACACAACCCCTGCCCACCCTTGGCAAGAGGAAGGCAGGGTGGAGAGTGATGGGGTGGAAGGAAAGTAGGATCTAGTGGGCTAGAACAGGGGGGCTGGAAGCCAGGACTCCTGGGTTCCCTGGGAGGGGAGTGGGGGCTAGTGGGTTAGAGCAGGGGAGCTGGGAGCCAGGTCTCCTGGGTTCCCTGGGAGGGGAGTGGGGGCTAGTGGGTTAGAGCAGGGGAGCTGGGAGCCAGGACTCCTGGGTTCCCTGGGAGGGGAGTGGGGGCTAGTGGGTTAGAGCAGGGGAGCTGGGAGCCAGGTCTCCTGGGTTCCCTGGGAGGGGAGTGGGGGCTAGTGGGTTAGAGCAGGGGAGCTGGGAGCCAGGACTCCTGGGTTCTCTGGGAGGGGAGTGGGGTCTAGTGGGTTAGAGCGGGGGGGCTGGGAGCCAGGGCCCCTGGGTTCTCTGGGAGGGGAGTGGGGTCTAGTGGGTTAGAGCAGGGGGACTGGGAGCCAGGGCCCCTGGGTTCTAATCCCAGCTCCAACGGTGGGATCCAGTGATCAAAGAGTGGGATGGGACTGGAGGTAGAATTCCCAAGTTCCCTTCCCAGCTCTTGCCTGAGGCTGGTCAAACCCCTTCCCTTCTCTGCGCTTCTGTTGGCCTTCCCATATGATCTCCATGTCCAGAAAGATGATTTTTCCTGCCAGTCTCCTGGGGTCCCACAAGAGTTAATGCGAGTAGCTTGGGAGGGTGGGATAGAAGAATGTTATTTCTTAGAATCTGAAGTTTATCGGAGCTAGTCTGGGGGTGGGGAAGATCACACTGTAGAACCAGTGGTAGATTTCAAGGGGGGAACATGAAAGAGAAGTTCTTGGAAATTGCAGGGAACACAATCCCCCTCAACCAGGGGTGCTCACTGCTCAAGCTTGGGGGGGGGGGGGGAGAAGCTGGTCCCTTCTCCTCCTTGATAAAAGAAATGTGTGTCCTGGATGCAGCAATAATGGGAAGACCCCACCCCCTCCCCAGCAGTGGTCCTGTCCACCCCTGGTGTCACCTCTCCACAGTCAGCAATGACTAACAGCTGGTGGGACTAGCCCATATCATACCGTCGGGAGACTGATGATATCCCGTTGCTCCCGGGGACAAGCAGGGAGTGCTGGGGTGTTCCAGGCATTGCTACCGCCTCCCTCACTCAGAGACCTTGCACTCCTCTGCTGCGTTCACATGAACACGCTAACCCCAACCCTGGGGTACTTACTCCAGTGATAATATAAACCCACTTTGCAAGCATTCACATGGACATGGTGTAATAATGACGGTGAACTATCTAGTATAAGGAGCTAAGTGACTTAGCAAACAGAACTAACACCGTTTCCCTGTCCTCGCTTACTCCTGGGGGTACAGCGTATGTACACCACTTCAATTAAGAGTACAGCGGTCCCCCGGTCACTTCCCCGGCAGTGAGTTATTCCGCGTATGCAGCTCCGACGCGTTGGACGGCATCGTTCCAGTGGCAGCAAACCTGGAGGTGGCAGGGTACCAAATGCAGGAGAAGGCTCCCTCAAAGGCTTTGCGGAAGGACCGCATGCGAAAGACGTAGACCACGGGGTTGATGGCCGAGTTGACGTGGGACAGGATGATGGTGACCATCAGGATCTGGCTGGGGATGGGGCAGGTGGGATCGAAGAGCATGATGGAGTTGATGACGTGGACGGGAAGCCAGCAGAGAGCGAAGCAGAAGAGGATGATGAAGAGCGAGATGGCCGTTTGCAGCTCCTTCCGGATAATGATCCGGCGCCTCTCCCTCCTGCTGACGTCCACCTCCCACTCGGCCACCTTCCGGATCTGGCGCTTCACCTCCAGGAAGATCCGCCCGTATAGCACCAGCATGGCGGACAGTGGCAGCAGCATGCAGGCCAAGAAGTTGAAGTAGACCATGTAGGTGTTGCCCATGATGCTGTTGAAGAGGCAATGCCCATCAGGAGGGATGGGATTGTGCCAGCCCATGAGGGGCAAGAGACCAAACAAGATGGCCAATGTCCAACAAGCCAAAATAATCAAGAGAGAGTTCTGGGGGCTCATCAGCCTCTCATATTGGAAAGGCTTCAGGATGGAGATGTATCTCTCCACCGCAATGGCCAACAGTCCGAAGACTGATGCCTGAGTGAGCACCAGCAAAGTGCAGAGCATCAGTAGGCAAAGCTTGGGCCGGCACCGTGGCAACCCTATGTCCGTCAGCTGGGCACAAGGGATGGCCACCGCCCCCACCAGGATGTCCGCCACCGCCAGTGACACCAGGAAGTAGTTGGTGACCACAGCCCTCAGCTTCCTGTCGTGTAGGATAACCATGCAGATAAAGAGATTGCCCACGATTGAGAACAGAGCGGTGGTGCTCTCAGTTAGGAAGTATGGGATGTCCCGGAACAGGGAACTCGTGTTGGTTGCCTGGAGGCACCGCTGCAGAGAGGATGAATTGGAGAAGACTTCCATCATGGGGACCTGGCCATGGCGTATTCCCATAGTAGGCTCCTTCTCTTTGGAACGCATTCCCATCTCCTGCTCATGCTCCAGGGAAGTCCAGGCAGCTGGGAAATGGAAAACCCAAGAACTCAATAGGATCATCCCATCTCCGGTCCTTAGAAGGATGCGAGAGTCGCATGCTAAGCCACTCAAGCCACCCTATAGATTTACTCTTCGGCAAAAACCCTTGTGTTTTTTTAAGCGTTAATACAACGGCAGCTGGCGGTTTAAACGTTGGTGAGGATGGGGGAAATAGGAGCAGCGGTTGGGACACAAGGTATCCCCCCCTCTCACACTTACTCCCCTCACATACACGTACACACACCCCTCCTGAAAAGGAAACCAGATCTACTCTCTCCATCCTGGGAGCTGCTCCAGTGGCAGGAGCTGGATTGAAACTGGTCCTAGACTGCTAAGGGTAGCTGCACCTGCTCACAACTCCCAAGCACAGGCTGCTGTGCAGGGCACAGAGAAAGGCCAGACCTATCTGCGCTCCACCAACAAGGGCTAACTCTTGCTGCTTCCACCAAGCTCTGTTCTGAACCTGCTCGCAGCTCCCAAGCACGGCCTGTTGTGCTGTTTAGGGAGTGCAGAGAGGACTGATGGATCTTCAGTTGTTCTCTGGACTCTTCACGGCAGCCTGTGCTTGGGAGCTGCGAGGAAGCTCAGAGCCTGGGGCCAGCTTAAGGCAGCATTACTGAAGTGTATGAGCAGGATTTCCTGGTTAGGTGATGCCCCGTTAGCCCAAATAGATGAGCTGGTACTGCTTTATCACATCATCCAGACCCAGGGGGATGTGATGATAGGCACCCATGGTGGCTGGAGCCTCCTAGTCAGGAACCCTGCTCGGTGTTGGCGGAAGTGGCACCTTTTGGCAGTGCTTCTTGCAGCTGTGCTAGGGGGCAGGCTGTGTGATCGCACACTTGCTTGGGGGCCCCCGCTCATGGGAGAGGAACAGTGGGATTGATGTGTGTGTGTGTAGTGTTTACACTAGCAATTAGCACCAGTCTGGGCCAATGAAGAGGCGGAGGCACCTAGGCTGGAAACATGCACGCAAAAGGTGGTGAATAGGAGGCGTCTTGGTCGTGTCATACAACTGCGTCAGAATCCTACAGCTGTATGAAGCCCCAAGAGTTATTTAGCTCATCCTCCTGCTGCCAGGCAGGATTCACTGGTGCGATAACATCCGTGTGCGTGTGTCCCTTCTGCCCTCCCCTCACTGTTACACCAATAAGAGAGTCTCTAGCCCCAGAGTTGATCCTCTCTCGGGCACTGAATTCCCTTTGAAAAACCATTCATTCATGCACATGTGTACACACATACCCCCAGCATGCGTCCAAGCCCGTCCCTCCCCCGCCCAGCATGCGTCCACCCAAGTCCCTCCCTCGCCCAGCATGCGTCCAAACCTGTCCCTCCCTCGCCCAGCATGCGTCCAAACCCAAGCCCCTCCCTCGCCCAGCATGCGTCCAAACCCAAGCCCCTCCCTCACCCAGCATGCGTCCAAACCTGTCCCTCCCCCGCCCAGCATGCGTCCAAACCCAAGCCCCTCCCTTGCCCAGCATGCGTCCAAACCCAAGCCCCTCCCTTGCCCAGCATGCGTCCAAACCCAAGCCCCTCCCTTGCCCAGCATGCGTCCAAACCC
>QEPC01008006.1:869862-888943 GCA_003113815.1 Sphenodon punctatus | reverse complement strand
CCCCCCCCCCCCCAATTCATCCCAAGGAAAGACTTCTCCCTCCATTTCCTCTTGGGATACCCTTCCCCCATCAACCTCCAGGGAAGACTCCCCCCTTATTGCCCCATCCTCTCTTCCACAATGAGAAACCCTAACCTGTCTTGTTGCCCCTCAGCCTTCAGGGGAGATCCCTATTGCTCCCCCCATAACAACCAGGAATGCTCTTTCCTGTCCTAACCTCATGACTGATCCCTTCCTGGTAACGCCCCCTGTGGCCTTCTGCTCTATTAACTCCAAGGGAAGACCCTACTGGCCTCTCCCCTGTTAACCCCCACTGATTGAGAGACCCCCTCTGCCATTTTGCCTCCACAGCTGATCCTCCTCCCAGTGCTGGCCTCTGCCCCTCCCATCTCAGCCTTCCAACCAGGGAGATTCACTCCCTATTGCTCCCCCCAAACATGTTGCCTTCTTGGGGTTCCCCTTTACCTAGAAGAGCCCCCCTCCACTGCTCTGCCCCCCCCTCTTAGCTGCTGTTTCCCCCGTCTCTGTGTCAAGACTCGCAACATCTGTTTCCTTTAAACCCCCCCCCCCCCCATATATGGCCAAAGTGATACCTACCCTGCTTGTTACACCCACCCCATTCTCCCCAAGGAAAGACCCCTCTACCATCTCCCCTTGACCCTACATATCCCTCCTCCCTCCCACGCAACTGTTCATCCTAGCTGCTTACACACGCACCCCCCCGCCTTAGTTGAGTTATGTCTGCCCCCTTTTGCAATCTGATCTACCCTCCCCACGCCTTCAATCGCTGCCTCTCTAGGGTGTGGGGCTCCCAGTCTCCCCACCCCCCTTCCCGCACGAAGATTAAGTCAAGCTCCTCTCTTTCTCTCTGGTTCCTCGGTTGCAGATGTGGGGCCAGGCTGGGTACCTTTGCCCTCAGGAGCTGAGTAGCAGTGGGAACAGCTGCCAGCCGTGTTCCGGTGACAGGTGAGGCTAATGGGATACAGGATTGAAAACCCATCCCTTCCAAAGGCCAGGATCCCAATCCTAAGAATTGCCAGATCAATGGGCTCAGTATCTCAGGATCCTGTCACTGACAGTGCCCAACAATGGATGCTTGGGGAGAACATCTTGTTTCCTCCAGGGGGGCCACTTGGAAAATCAGTCCAAGCTTGATGGGCCAGATAGGATTTGGCCGTTGTGCTCAAAATGGGGGGAAGGAAAGAGAGGGTCCAGATCACAGATCCATCCGTTCTCCTTGAATGCATGCCCTCATCTGTGTTCCCTTGCTGGAGGATTTGGAACTAGATCCTCGGGCCAGATTCAGGTTTTGCAAGGAGCCAAATAAAAATCCGCCCTGGGTTGGATTTTGCCAGCTCCGCTCTAACCCCGCTCATTATTCTCCTGCAGAAAGAGGCGCGGTAATTACAACAGTATGCTCCGAGAGCTGGCCCAGATGCTCCCCATCCCATTGCACGCCGGAGACAAAAAGCTGACCAAGGTATTGCACGATGGAGGGGAGTATAAGCTTTTTAAGATGTGTCTCAGGGAAAGAAAAGGAAGACTCTAACACAATTGTCTATTTTTTATTTTATTTTAAATATATACCCTGCCCTACACTCTAAGACTCAGGGCGGTTTATAACATATTCAGAAAACAACATATAAAAATCCCCTTTCAAAACCCCACCCCCACCTCCTAAACTTCCTCCCCGCCCCCCGCCTGCATAACAGAAAGGTCTTGCATCATTTCCAGAAGATGAGCAGGTTGAGGCTTAGACGAATCTCCAAGGGAAGGGAGATTGTGGGGCAGCCACCGAGGATGACTCTCTCCGTGTCCTGGTTGTGGTAACGCGGCAGGGAAGATGGTACCTACAGGAGGACGCTCGGGGCTGACCTCGGAGGCTGCGATGGGACATGAGGAGAGAGAGTGAAGCTGTTGGTGGCCTGGAATGTAAATCAGCCTGCCCTGAGGTTGCGGCATGTGGGTCTTGAGGGATAAGGAGCTGCCTAACTGAGTCAGACCAGTGGTCCATCTTAGCCCAGTATTGTCACAGCTTGAGGCAGCAGCAGAGTTTCAAATCCAGCTCTCTGGCAGAGGCCTCCCCCAGGCACGCTACCCGAGACCCTCCAGGATCCCCGGCAGAGGCCTCCCCCAGGCGCGCTACCCAAGACCCTCCAGGATCCCCGGCAGAGGCCTCACCCAGACGCGCTACCCAAGACCCTCCAGGATCCCTGGCAGAGGCCTCACCCAGGCCTGCTACCAGATGCCGGGGATTGAACTTGGGACCTTATACATGCAAAGCATTCGCTCTACCGCCTGAGCCATGATCACAATCCCGATTTCCTTTAGAGAGACGAGTGATTCCTTTGCTCCCTGTTCCAGGCTCCTTGGTCTCCTGCCCTTGGCACTTAATTCCCTGAGCCCCTTGTCACGGAGCTCCTGCACCTTCCTCCTAATCTGTGGCAGCCAGCCCCGTTGATGAGAAGGTGGGCACTGTAAAACCAGCCTTGTCAGGGACCCATGTTTGCTGTGTTTACAATGAGGGAAACACGGTGAACATAATAATAATTATTTTTATATATAATGCCTCCCTGCCATGGCACTCAGAGCACTTTACATATAATACAACTTTTAATCCTCACAGCAACCCTGTGAGGTAGGTTCAGCTGAGAGAGTATTGTGATTGGCCTAAGGTCAGCTAGTGAGTTTCTGGTTAAGGTGAGACTTGAACTAGGGTCCCTCCCATCCAAGTATTGCACACTTAGCCATTACACCATACCGAATCCCTTATTATTATTATTATTATTATTATTTTATTATAAACATTTATATTGAATGAATTGAATTGTTTATTGTTGGGCATTAGCTTTCGCCATGGCCCCGAAAATAAAATACACAAATACATTAATACAAACAAACAAATATATAATAATCAATAATTCAAAGACAATAAACACTAACACATAAAGCCTTATTCGGTCGTTCCCCTGCTACACAGCCTTTGAAGAGGAATGTCACATTCTGATCCCTTTTAGATAAAAAAATAGTTCCTAGCGACACACATAACCTATATCGTTTGTACCTTACATCTCCACTTACATTACCAAGAGGTGAGTGTTCCCTCCCCATTCAGTAACCATCATACCTCGTCTGTTATAAACATTTATATAGCGCCAGTCATGTACTTGGCACCGTACAGAACATAGAAATAGACGCGGTCCCTGCCTGTGGCTTACAATCTAAAAGACAAGGAGAGGGGACAGAGGGAGAGACGGGAGAAGACAAACAAACATTCAGGCGGATGCGAAGTCTCAGGTGCGTGTGCTTGGCTTGGTTACAAGCCTTCCTTTGCTGAACTGAGCCCCTTCCCTGCCAGCTACCTCAGCTTATTATTATCATTGTTAATTATTTACACAGCCAGCAACGTGTCTATAGTAGAACCGGAAAAGGTACTGAGCAGGGCAACAAAAATGATAAGGGGTCTGGAATCGCTTCCGTACAAAGAGAGGCTGGATAGGTTGGGTCGCTTCAGCTTGCCGAAGAGGCGACAGAGGGGATAGGAGAGACGTTTATAAAATTGTGAGTGGTGCGGACACATCAGCAGGGAACGGTGATTTACCCTCCCAAATAGGACTAGGACTAGGGGACGCTCCATGAAACTAACTGACGGCAGATTTAAAACTAATAAAAGAAAGTATTTTTTCACTCAACGCACAAAAAACTCTCCACGACCAAGCTCCTCCCTACCTCTCAGACCTAATCTCCCTACGCACTCCTGCACGCGCTCTCCGCTCTTCCTCTGTCCCCTCCCTCACTCTCCCTCGCTTCTCCTGCTCACCTAACCGCCTTCGACCTTTCTCCCTCGCTGCCCCCTATGCCTGGAACTCCCTCCCTACCCACATCGCCTCGCCCCCTCCCTCCGCTCCTTCAAATCCCTCCTCAAGACCCACTTTTTCCTTGCCGTCTTTCCCAATGCCTGCTAGTTTTTCCCCATATACTTACTGTCTGCCCCCCTCTGCAGACTGCTGCAACCAACCTGATTGTTACCAAGCCAAGCACACGCACCTGAGACTTTGCATCTGCCTGAATGTATGTTTGTCTTCTCCCCTGTCTCTCCCACTGTCCCCTCTCCCTGTCTCCCCCTCGTCTTTTATTGTAAACCACAGGCAGGGACCGCGTCTATTTCTATGTTCTGTACAGCACCAGGTCACACGACTGGCGCTATATAAATGTTTATAATAAAATAATAATAATTGACTTGTGGAACTTGTTGCCAGAGGACGCGGTCAAGGCCAGTAGCATCGCTGGGTTTAAAAAAGGACTGGATACGTTCTTGGAGAGTAGGTCGGTTAACGGCTTTTAGCCCAGTAGGTTTAGGGAACGTAACGTCTTGCTGTCGGGAGCTGGGAGTGAACAACAGGAAATGGATCGCCCCGTTGCGACCTGTTGGGTGCTTCCTCCGAGCAACCGAGATTGACTGCTGTCGGAGACAGGATGCTGGACTCGATGCACCCCTGGTCTGACTCTGACCCAGTCTGACACTGAGTGTGACACTGTCGGAGACAGGATGCTGGGCTCAATGAACCCCTGGTCTGACACTCCTTACGTCCTTATGGCACTGAACAATTATGATTATAGAGAGAGTTCCCTACCCTGAGGGGCTTACCATCGAAGATGTCTAGTGATTTGCCTTTGGGCGGCTGTCAGTTTCCCCCCCCCTGCTCCCAGCTAAGGCTTGTTGACTGTCTCCCATTTTGGATCCCTGATTATTATTATTATTATTAACAAACATTTATATAGCGCCAGCAGTGTACCTGGCACTTTACAAAGTAATAAAATAGACACGGTCCCTGCCCCTAGGGCTTACAATCTGAGAGACAGGAGCTGGGGGAGAGACTTAGGAAGGGGAACAGAGGGAGAGACAAGGGGTCTAACATTCATGAAGATGCGAGGTCTCAAGTGCACGTACTTGGCTTGGTTACGATGAGAATGACAGCAGGCAGGTCCATGTTGCAAGGATAAGGGTAAACCGATCGTAGGTATAGGAATAGTGGCTCAGCAGGATAAAGAGTCAGACAGAGCAGAGCGAAAGAGGTGAGTTTTAAGGAGAGATTTAAAGGTATGAAGGGAGGGGGCAAGGCGGATGTGGACAGGGAGGGAGTTCCAGGCATGGGGGCAATCGGGTATGGGCTCCTGCCTCTGTGTCACCCCCATTCTAGAGGGACTGCACCCTGCAACAACTCACCCAGGCTACCTTTGGGCCTGGGCCTGCTAAAGACTTAGGGACGTCTGCTGCGGAGCGGTAGAAATGCCTCCCTCCTCGCTCTGCACTTTCTTCTCTTGTCGCAGAAAGAGATCCTGCTCCAGGTCCTGCGCTACATCGAGCATCTGCAGGCGAGCATCGACACCGCCAGGTCTCTGCTCCGGTGTGCGGAGGAGGAAGGTAACCGGGAGGGGTGGGGCGGGGCAGGGGTCGAGCTCCGTGAGGGCTTCGATAAAACGGTCTGGGGGATCGGCCGCAGCTGCAGGGAAGCGAGGCTGGTTTGGTCTCTGCTGGCTTCCCCGTGCGCCTGACTGCTTAGAGCAGGGGGGACGTAACTCTGGGAACCCGCGGTCAGCTTTTATCTGTCCCCTTTCCCAGTTCCTGGCTCCGTCCCCTGGAACAAGTTCCTACCCCGCCAGCGCTGACAGACGGAGCTTGGGGAAAGGGAGCAGAGATTAAGGGGTGCACGCAAAGACAGGGCACCGATCCGTGCTCCGGACCCTCCCCTTCCTGAGTGCCGTCCCTTAAGCACCCCGCCCCCACCTTCCATGAGGCCCTTGGAGCTGATACTCCTTTTCACAGTTGGCCCCTGGGAGGGAAAAGGTTCTCCGCTCCTGGCCTAGAAGCTGCAGAGTGGAAAGGTTGGGCGGTCTGCCTCTGCTGGGCCTGGCCCCATAGCTCAGGAGAGCCCCCGCTCCTATGAAGCACCATGACCCTTGGTGTGGGGTGGAGGAGATAGGATCCTGGAGCCACAGCTGTGTATGAGGCCCCTGGACCCACTGGCTCGATTGGTGCGAGGTTGTGGTTAAGACCAGCGTGGGGGGCAGGTTACAACAGGGGTTTGGAGCCCCCTTCTCCCCCCCCCCCTTCCCGGGGCCAGATCCAGAAAGTGGAAAGGGGCCCAAAGAAACAATGGGCCGTGGACTGGATTTGGCCCACGGACCGCGCATTCTCTAATCCATCGCTGGCACTCCTGACTGGCTTTTCGTTGCGCAGAGCTTGGAGCTCCTGAGGCTGCGGAGACGCCCTCGCAGAGGAGAAGACGGAAGGAAGGCACGCCGCAGGCAAAGAGAGCCAGGCCACCGGGCGAGGGCAAGAAACCCAGGAAGCGGAGGCGATCCTGCAAAGCAGGCTGGGAAGGTGGGTTCGGCTCCTGCAAAGCAGGCTGGGAAGGTGGCTTTGGCCGTTGCTCCCCTCGCCTGCCTCCCTCCCCTGCAGAGGGATCTTTTCCTCCCAAGTTCCTGTGGGGCAGGTTGCTCAGGTCCTGGTACATGAAGCCCTCGTGGAGACTGGGAAAGGGAAACCCGCTGTCTCTCTTCCCCCGTCTCCGCTCTGTGGTAATAGCTGCCAGAACAGGGTCACCTGTTTGCTCCGGTCAAGTCTTTCTGGGAGCCCAGGCGGCTGCAGGGGTGGAGGTTTTAGCACAGAGTCTGTAACTGGCCGCGTGGATGATTGTGGCTGAGACGTTACAGGAAGGAAGGATTCAGGATTCCTGGGTTCCGTTCTTGGCTCTGAAAGGGGAAGAGAGTCCTGGATTCCGATCCAGATTCTGGGAGGGCGGTGGGATCTCGTGGTTTGAGCCAGGGGCTGGGAGTTAGGACTTCAGGGTTCTAGGCTAGGCTAGACTGTAGGAAGGGGGTGAGGGCCTAATGTGAGTTAGAGCAGGCGGGCTGAGAGCCAGGACTCCTGGGTTCTGTTCCTAATTCTGGGAGGGAGGGGAGTGGGGTCTAGTGGATAGAGCAGTTGCAGCTGCGAGCCAGGACTCCTGGGTTCTGTTTCTAGAGGGGCATCTTGTCGGTTAGAGCAAGGAGTCGGAACCTAGGAGTCCTGGGTTCTCATCTCAGTTCTGGGAAGGGGATGGGATCGAGCAGGGGGTGGGTGGGACCTGTAGGTTAGGACTTCAGGGTTCTGTTCTAGGCCTGGGAAGAAAGTGGGGTCTAATGTGGGTTAGAGCAGGGCGGCTGGGAGCCAGGACTCATTCCCCAGCTCTGTGAGGGGATTGGGGTCTGCCGAGTTAGATCCAGGGGGCTGAGAGATAAGATCACTTAGGTGCTCTCCCTAGCTCTGGGAAAGGAGCAGAGGAGGGAGCGGGGACAGGGAATCAAGACCAGCTCCTCTTCCTAGCTCGAGGAGAGGAGTGGGGTCCTTGTGGGTTAGAGCCCAGGAGACTGGGTTCTGTTGGAGGTCTATGGATTAGAGCAGGCTAGCAGGAGGCAAGGCTCGAGCTGTGTTCTAGCTCTGCCACTGACTTGCCATGGGGCCTTGGGCAAGAGACCATTCGCTTCTCAGCATCCCAGAGAATAGTCTCTCCCTGCTCCTGTAACGAGAGGGCTTTCTGATTCCATGCTTGCCCGCTAGCGTGCAGGCGAGGGGTATGCAGAACGGGGTGGCTATTGCAGGGTCTGGAAGACGCGGCAGACAAGGTGCCCTCCTCTGTCCCAGTCCCCCGGTGCAGCATCGCGCTCTCCCGGGGCGCTGTGCTCGTTCCGTTCCGAGGCAAGCGGCGGTGAAACCCCTGACCAGCCGCCCGCCTGCCTGTCGCTTGGATCTGCAGAGCGAAGCCGGACGACCAAGCGTGCGCGCAGGTTCCTGGACCTGCCCAAGGGCTCCTCCCGAGCGGAGAGACGTCAGGAGAGCCAGGCTGCCGCCAGGAACACAGTGCTGCTTGAGCCCAGGCTGGAATCTCGCCGCCCCGCGGACGCCGCCCCGTTGCTGGGAACGGCTGAGGGAGGAGGAGCCCCACTCTGGGCCACAGGTTCAGTGCCTTGATTTCCCCGCCCCTCCCCTCCCGCGAGGCTAGAGGTGGAACTCTCCGCGAATGGGAATTCTCTGCCCGCTCGCACCGATCGGGGTTTTCTGGTGAAATGAGGCGTGCCAGTTCCTCCCCCTGGCCTGTTGCTTTGATCACATTCAGCCCCTCCTTTCGCTGGCTCCTTCGCCCCCTTGTTTTCCCCCCTTCAAGGCTCTTCCTGGCCTTGCTCCCCACCCTCTCATCCTTTCACGCCTTTGTGTTCCCGCTGCGTTCCCACCTGGGAGCTTTGTTCCTCCTCTACCGCCGTCCTCACCTGCCCTGAACCGTCCTCTCCCGTCCTGCCCCCCGGGCCTGGAACTCCCTCCCTGAACGCCGTCACTCTGCTCCCTCCCTCACAACCTTCAAATCCCTCCTGAAAACCTATCTTCCCCTCCCCCCAATGCACCCTCTACTGTCCTGTCTCATTTGGGGTCCCCGTCTCCAACCTGTAACTCCACTAAGCACGTGCCCCTGCGACTTCTCAACTTGGTGAACATTTTGCCACCTCTCCCTAGCGTCCTTTGTCTGTCCTGGATTGTAAACCCCCTGGGGCAGAGACCTGTCTCTAATTAAGGATGGTTCAGCACCAAGGACATTGCTGGCGCTATGGAAATACTTGTTGCGCAAGCTGCGGGACTCTGTTCTCATTGACTCTAGTGGAGCGAGGCCGATGGACATCAGTTGGCGGATCTGTCAGGTGGGCCTTGAGCCCACGCTGCCAGCTCCACCGAGCCTCTGCCTCCAGCCTAGACCTCCCCCTGGAGGGTCACTCCTCTCCAGCCCTCCCATTGACCCCTGTCTCTTGCTGCATCCCCCAGCTTCCTGATTGGCTGCCCAACTAAAGGCCTTCAAGCAACCACACACAGCTGCTTGGAACCACATTTCCTGTCCTGCCTGGGAGCCAACCCTGCTCCCAGACTCCCATCCTGCTTCTGCTCAGCCCCACTCCCGATGTCTGACAATCCCCACTCTCAACGGGGTGTAGCCCATCCCTAGAGAAGGCTGCGAGTGCGGAGGATGAATTCCGTGAGAAGACTCGTTCTCCGAGGCTGGGCTGATGGGGTCGGCGGAAAGCTTGCGATCCTTGGTTTCTTTTCGTTGGCAGATTGGCGTGCAGGATGTGACCAGGAGGAGAGCGAGGAGGAGGTGGCGGCGCTGATGGCATACGCGGAGGAGCCGGAGTGCTCTCTGATGGGGTAGGAGTCCGGCGGCGCGAGTAGAGAGAAACCAGATTTTCAGCTAGTGAGTAACTGGTGTTTGCTCCACCAGCTCTGACAGAGGCTGACGTTACACGACCTGCTCCTTGTGGCCGTATCCCCCGGTTCTCTCTTGTCTTTGTAAATGCCAGCTATGTCGCCGGCTACGCCCTCGAGACAAGTTGGCTCCCAGAATGCCACGGGGGGAGGACAACCACGCGTTTCCTACCAGCACGTAGCCGCTGTGACCTCTAGATACACGCTGCCTTGCTTCCAGCGCCTAGATATCCGAGAGCAGCTCTATACAATGACAATGAAATGCTCGTGAACAGATTTACTCCTTTATGGCCACCGTGCTGCTGCGCACGGGCGAAACGGCGTGGGCCGTACAGCGGAAGAGCGACGGGCATGCAGTAGCGCGGTGAAAATGACAGCAGATTTTTTTTTCCAATCGGGATTTTGCTCCCGGATTAAATCTCTGGCAAAATTCTGATTGCCGTTCCGTTTTTGTGAAATAGCTGGAAAAATGGAAAGGGCGTTTTGCACCAGCCCCGACGTTCCCCATCCCTGGCGTGGAGCAGATTTATTTGCTAGCTGGGGTCCTCCTCCCGGTTTTGAAAACCATCGGGCTGTTGGGGCACAACCCGCCAGGAATTTCACCTCCTTCCTCCCCCCCCAAGTGTTTCTTTTCTCAGTCAGTGAAGGGTAATGCAGCCAACTGTGGCCCCAGTCCCTCTCTGGAACAAGAGGGAGTAACCAAGGAGTATTCACAAGTGTTTTATTGTCATTTTACTTGGCAAATCTTTTCCTGCAAAAGTCACTTATTATTATTTATTAACACGCATCGATTTCTATGTTCTGTACAGAGCCAGGTACGTGGCTGGCGCTATATAAATGTTTATAATAATAATAATATAGCACCAGCCATGTACCTGGCGCTTGGCTATGGATCTGTAGCAACTGGAAGTGGGGCGGCGTGCGTATCTGGACATCGCAGCGGCTTCGTGCTGGTACGAAACTCCCGTCGTTGTCCTCCCCCGGGGCTTTCCCAGAGCCAACTCATGTTGGCTGTTGCCATTTTGTTCTACAACCAACGCCATTTGGTGCGTGCGCCGTCCGGTAGCCGCCCCTTTGCCCATGGGCGATAGCGCGGTGAAGATGGCGGCGGATTTTTCAGTCCATCCAGCCCAACGATCGCTTGCCGGAAATGGAATCCGGTTGGAGGCGAAGGTTAAACCCTTGGGCAAATGCGGCCCGCGACTAAGTTTTTGTGTAGCCCCGGCCCAGTTCCTGGATCCAGTTCCTACCCCCAAGCCCTGTAAGACGGAGCTCAGGGGAAAGGAGCAGAGATGAGGGATCGTTCTGGACCCTCCTCTTCCTGAGTGCCGCCCTTATGCACCCCCCCACCCCCAAACTTCTCTCTGGCTCTCGGAGTTTGTACTCATTCTCAGAGTGGCCGCTGGGCTAGGAAAAGGTTCCTTGCCCCCGTTCTACACTCCGACTGAGCTAAAGGCCATCTCCCGAATCATGGGGTGGCAAGTGGGGGAGACAGAGGGGAAGGGGGAGAGTATGTTTGTCTAGTGACGGGAAGAGCATCAGCTACCCTAGACAAGCAGGAAGGGAGCTGGGGTTCAGTTTTTGAAAAGAAGCCCAGAGCTAAACCAGTGTTCTCATGGGGTGGGGGCAGAGGTGGGGGTGGGGGGCAGCCTGCAGGAAGTGGGGAACAACCCCACGGCTGGCAGGGGGAGACTTGTGCAGTGGGCCCAGCATGTAGCGGTCAGTACTGCTGGCACGGCTGGTGATGCGATCACGAGGACGTTGCCGAATCTAACCCAGGGGGCTTTGCCGTGCGTTGGTGGTTATGTCTGGCAACGTCCAACGGGGCAAGGGTGCCCGGGAATCCAGGCCAGACTGTCCGGCTGGGAGAGGCGTTTTGGGTGACGGTCTCTGAACCGTTCTTGCAGGCAGTCGCTGGTGCATTATCATTCCTCCTGCGAGGACGAGGAGCAGCAGCCCCGTGAAGGCCCTTGGCTCTCAGCTCGGTCCCCGGTGGGGGGCGCCCACGGTGAGTCTCCGCGCTTCCTCCAAGACCCTGCCAGGCCTCGGCCATCCTTAGCAGGTCACGTCTGTCTGTCCGAGCCTGACCACTCAGGGGATCAGGGTGGGATAGGCCCTGTTTGCAGACGCTCCCTGGATGGCACAAGGTCCCTCCCTCGACGTCTTTCCAGGCCGGGGTGCAACGAGAGGGAGATTAGACCTTCTCTCCCACTCCCCCATTCATACACCCCTCTGGGGCCCGGTTCCCAGCAGGGCACATTTGTCCTCCCTCTTCCCCAGTGCTGAGCCCCTGGCTTCTCTCAAGATGTAGGGGTTCCTGTCTTCCACTCTGGATTTCCTCCGTCCCATCCCCACTGGGGTGGACAGGAGAGCAACGTTGCACAAAGACCATCGGCTGTAACGCCAGCATGTCTGTGCAGAGCTGTGTGAACAGGAAATGCAACCTCTTGGGGCTTGTTCTTTCAAGCAAAGGTTGAGCCCCTTGCATTTCAGGGGTTAAATAGCTCTTTCCCCTGCCCTGTTCCTCCCAGCTTGGCAACTTACAGGGCGCTACCAGCAGGGGTAACAAGCAGCCAGTGAGGCAGGGAAGGGCTGAGGGCTTCTGGGAAAGGGAATGAAGTTAACGACCATTAACATAAGAACATAAGAAGTGCCAGTGGTCCATCTAGCCCAGCATCCTGTCTCCGACAGTGGCCAATCACGGTGGCTTGGGAGAAGCACCCAACAGATCACAATGGGGGATCCATTCCCTGTTGTTTTCCCATTGACCTTTACAAATTGCCTTCCTCCAAGTAAAATCCTCCTTCCCTGCTTCTCTGCAGAGTAAATACATCCCCTTTAGCTGCCTTGCTTGTGGGAACAAAGGGGAGGTTGAAGTGAAGTGGGAGGTAGTTACCTCCAGCAAAATACGCTTGAGTGAACGATGATCCCTTCTTGGCTCACTTTAGAGTCTGCTTCCCAGGGGCAGTACCAAATTGCGGTTGAAGCTACGCTGGGGGGTCATAACCGAGCACCCCCAATCTCCTTGCAGGTGGTCAGAGGAGCGGCAGCGCTGTGCACTAAATGCATTCTCCTTTGCAGGGAGTTTGCTGCTGCCTTTCCCCAGGCCTGGGAGCCAAAGCATGACTTGCTGGGACAGCGCGGCGCTAGGCTTGAGCCCCTCGCTCTTCTCCTCTCCCGCCCGACTCCTCCCAAGGCACATCCTGCAGTGCGGACAAGAGGAGCTGCCACAAGGTAAAGGAGGAGGAGGCTCAGCGTGTGGGATGGGGACTTGCTTGGGAACCTGGGGCCCCAGTTTCCCAGTGTGCCATGCCCTCCTTCAGTGTCTTAGCGAGGGGAGGCTGTGGGGGAGCCAGTACAGCCCTAAGCAGGACACAAACCCACTTTGGGGCTTACGCAGTTGGCTTTCGCAACTTCCTCTGGCAGTGGGTTCCACAGGTTAACTGTATGTTGCGGGGGGAGGGGGACAAAAAACCTGATCCTCAATCCCAGGATAGTGCCCTAAGCACTTGGCCACCCTTCCTCCCCTCTTAAAGCGTCGCAGATGCACGTGCAAATTAGCTGAGTCTTTGAGGTGTGACCGGCCACTGCCGTGCGTCAGAGGAAATAGTTCGGCTGTTTGCTCCTCATCAGAGCCGTGGCTAATTTGCATGCGCCTCTGATCTGCCCGCTTCCTAACAACCCTTTCCTGCGGGGGTGAAAGTGCCCTTAGTGTCTGCCTCCAGCCCCCTTCTCCCTTGGACAGAAGTAGAGTTTCCTTATCTCCCCCCTCCCAACAGTGGAGGCTGCAAGGTTCATCCCTCTCCTATCTAAATGGCACTTGCCGGGTTTATCTGCCTTGGTGAGGTGCCTGCCTGGGGCTCTTTGTGGTACGGGGTGGGGGTGGGGTGGTTAACTGCTAGTGAAACTGACAATGTGTATTGTCTCTGGCCTACGAAATGCCGTGTGCCACGTGCTCCCTGCCTCCTGGCTCCCATGCCCAGTCGAATCTGCCACGGTCAGGTCGCCTCCTGCACAGGGGCTTCCCTGCAAAGAGACAACAAGCTGGAAAGCAGGGTCACAAAATCCAGAGGGGTTCAGCTAGAGAGTCCTGGCCCGTCTTTGCTTGTGGCTCCGATCCTAGCTGCCCTTGAGGGGAAACGCTGGATTATGCATGGGGCACTTTGAACTTATGAATATAAGCTCCCAACGGCTGCGTAGAAGCTGGGATCAGGGCTGCACTCAAGAAAAGAAGGGTCCAGTTCATGTATCTGTGCCCTCTCCTTGTGTTAATGCCCTGCTCCCTTTCCCTGAGCTCCATCTTCTGGTACTTGGGGGTGGGAAATGGGATCCAGGGGCCAGATCCAGGAACTGGAAAAGGGGCCACATAGAAAACTTGCTGCAAGCTGCATTTGGCCCCTGGGTCTGAGGTTCCGCACCCCTGGTCTAGATTCTGGATCTGTGATACCGTGGATCCATCCCCAGGCTTTAAGCGCACGCCCTCATCCCTGCTCCTTTCCCCGAGTGATCCCTGACAGAAGCTGGTGTTGGAATAGAATTCCCCTCTTCCTACCTGCCGGCGGGCTAGGGCGCCGGGTGGGTCTGCTAAGGGGACCGCCCTTGTCTTGGCCGGCTCCTGTCCTGCCTGTGGAATTTGTACTCCTTTTCAAAGGGGCCCTTTGGAGGGAGGGGAAAATTTCCCCACTTCTGTCCCTCGAACCTGTCCCTGGAGCATCAGGCACACCAGACTGGATCAGACCAATGGCCCATCGAGTCCAGCATCCTGTCTCTGACGGTGGCCAGTCTTTGGCTGCTCCCAGAAAGGACGCAACAGGTCGGGTTGGCTGCGTTTAAACCCACAGCTACCAACAGGGGGAATGCCACGAACACAGGTCCCTGGTCATAATATTATGATCCATGGCTGGCACTTACCATAGAGGCAGCGTGCAGGCAACAGCGCCGACAGGGCAGCTGGATCGGTGGCAGAGGGAGCTGGGGCCGCCAGCCCCTCAGCGCCTGACATGCACAAGGAACCTCGTGGTCTCTTGCAGCTTTGTTTGAGGAGGTGTATCTGAGCCCATGGTCGGCCTGCTCTTCCCCCAGCCTTTCGGGGACCCTCCTGAGAAAGGTAGGCCATTCGCCTTTGGCTCGGGATCCCCCCTGCTCCCCAGCCCCCTACCCAGCAGTGGCACCAAGTTTGCAGGTTGGGGGGGGGGGGGGGGAAGAAGCGGTTGGCACCCCCCCCTCCACACACACACACACATTGCAGAAGCCGGGCTGGGGTCTTTGGGGTTGGCGTTGTGACGAGGGGCTCCCCCACCTCCCTTTCATGAGCACATGGATGTTCTGGGCCCAGGGGAAGCAGGCAGAGCTGCGTCCCTTTAGCTCCAGAGCTTGGAAACTCCAAATGCGTATGTCTGCCTGGAGACACTGAGCAGGGGGGGTGGGGATCTGTGGGACCAGGAAGAAGAGGGAAGATACCAGGAGCAGGCTGGGGTGGGGTGGGGGGTGAAGTGTGGAAGATGCTGCTGCAGGGGCAGGTTGCATGGAGGTGGCCTAAATTATTTTTGTCTGGGGTATCAAAATAGCTAGGGCCAGCTCCTGGGAGCATCGAGGGATGAAGCCTCCCAGGCAGACCTGACCCCCAACAGCATTGGGGTC
Organism: Sphenodon punctatus; assembly: GCA_003113815.1. NCBI lineage: Eukaryota > Metazoa > Chordata > Lepidosauria > Sphenodontia > Sphenodontidae > Sphenodon > Sphenodon punctatus. The sequence continues at coordinate 874,014 of QEPC01008006.1, read as the reverse complement.
TGGACCCCTGGCTGGTCCAGGGCAGCAGCAGGGCCCACTAGAAAGGGTACCCTGATCTCAAGAGTTGAAATTGTCATGGTGTCACTGGGCATTTTTACACACAGCTGAAAGTGCTGGTCTTTAAATCTTCTTGGTTTACAAATCCACAAGTAAGTTGCGGATGCATTACACACACCACACACACACACACACACACACACACACACACACACACACGAGAGAGAGAGCCCTGAGGCTGCCTAAGGTAGCCGCAGCTCTAGACGTGAGGGGCTGCCATGGAAACCAAGTGACCACAGCTGCCCAGAGCAAAGCATTTTACCAGGAGAACTTTTTGCACACAAAAGTTCTGGGAGAAGTTCTATGCAGAAGCTCAAAGAGCCAGATGTTTAAGATCTGGCCGTGTGATTTAGACACACAGAAAGCTCAGGAGGTAACAGCAAACATGGAGGAGAAATGTGTGTGTAAAAACACCCACTGTCAGCTGCTCCGTAAACTGTCTTCTCTCGTGCTGCCCCTCCCTCCCCCATGCCTGGAACTCCCTCCCTGAGCACATATGCTCTGCTCCCTCCCTCCCCATCCCACCTCTTCCGTCAGGCTTTCCCTAGCACCTCGCCCCCATAGATTGCTCCTTTGTGCTTCTCCTTGTACCGTCCCATCCTTCAGGGACATGTGTTCATTCTCTTTCCCCGTTGGCAGCAATGGGGAAGAACATCGTGATCACACAGGTCCCCCTTGCACACACACCCCCTTGTAACTAGGCCAAGCACGAGCACCTGCAACTTCTCAGCATCATGCATGTCTCCCTGTCCTTCCCCTCGTCTCCCCTCTCTTGTCCATCGTAGACTGGAAGCCCCTTGGGGCAGGGACCTGTCTCTAGTGGAGCATGTCCAGCCCTAGGAGAGGTCCCAGCAGCACAGACCTGGGTAGGATCCCAGACTCCCGCTAACCCCCGGTGGATTAACGTATCCCCCCCCCTCTTTTCCCCTTGTATCCCCCTTTCTTTACTCTTTCCCTGTCCCCTCTTGCACCAGGAGCCTACCCCTGCAGACGCCCCTCCGAGAACCCTCGGCCTCCGCCAGTCCGCGTTCACGCTGGATCACTGCTACCTCTCCTACAGCGAGGCCAGCAAAACCGATTCCAGCGCCAGCTCCAGAGTCAGCGAACTGATGTCTGCTTGGAGCAAGGAGCTCCAGCAGGAGGTGAGAGGGGCCGGTGGCTCCTATGGGGGATTGTCGTGCGGTGCTTCCGTCCGGTCGGGGGCAAGGGTGGGACGGGAACTGAAAGGGCTCGCAGGCTTGGGGAAGTCGCCGTGTGTAAATGCCAAACCGGGCCGGACCAATGGTCCGTCAAGCCCAGTATCTTGTCTCCGACGGCGACGCAGTCTCAGTTGCTTCAAAGAACCCAACAGGTCCCTATGGGGCGATCCATTCCCTGTTATCCACCATAATGGCTAATAGCCATTCAAGAACCCTACTGGCCTTGACCGCCTCCTCTAGTAACAAGGGTCACAAGCTCATGGTGTGTTGAGCGGAAAAAAAATTACTTTATTTGTTTTAAACCTGCTGCCAGTTAGTTTCGTGGAGCTCGCCCCTAGTTCGAATGCTGTTTGATAGGGCAAATAACAACTCCCTGTTTTGGGGTAGGGAACCTCAGGCCCCAGGAGCTAAATATGGCCCCCCAGCAAGTTTGTTATGTTTCCCCTTTTCCAATCCCTGGATGTGGCCCTTGGATCCAGTTTGTGCCCCCAAGCACTGAAAGTCTAGGGTCAGGAGGGAGGGAGCGGAGAGGAGGGGCCTGCCCACAGGGACAGGGGACCGATCCATGATCTGGACCCTTCTCTTCCTGAGTCCGCCCCTGCCCCCAACGTCTATACAGCCCTTGCAGCTTGTACTGATTCTCAAACTGGCCCCTGGGAGAGAGAATGTTCTCCCCGCCCCTGCTTTAAAATAAGGGTGGGGAACCTGTGAGCAAGCCCCCCCAGGCCAGATTGGAGTTGGGGCAAGAGAGTGTAAGGGGTGTGGTCAGGATGGGGAAGCCGTGGGAACGCGTAAGGGGTGTGGTCAGGATGAGGAAGGGGCAGGAACACGTAATGGGTGTGGTCAGGATGGGGAAGGCGTGGGGAAGGGGTGTGGTCCGGGTGGGGAAGGCATGGGGAAGGGGTGTGGTCAGGATGAGGAAGGGACGAGAACACGTAAGGGGTGTGGCAAAATGTCCCTGTTCCATACCAGAGTCCCCTAGACAAACACTCTGTTGCGCCCTCTCTGGGCTCTACAAATTCTATTCTGGGGCTCCCCTCTAGGCTTGCCCCTAGGGTTACTGTTTCCTTTGCTGCACCCTTGGGGTCTACATTTTCCCTTCCAGGGCTGCCCTCTAGGCCCACCCCTAGGATTACTGTTCCCTCTTTGGGCTCTATGTTTTCCACTCCAGGGATGCCCTCTAAGCTCACCCCCAAGGTCTCTATTCCTTCTGCACCCTCAACCTCATCTTCTGGCTGGTGGGGCTGCTCCTTTGGAGAATTACTCCTCAGCTCAGCCCCACTCTGAAGCTGACTACACAGACTAGGGGTGGCTTCTGCATTTGACCCACCCTCCGGCCCCGAGTAACTTTCCACTTCCCTGAGAACCTCCTGTCGGCCTGTTTGGCTCTCAGGAGCTTTCACTGTAGCTGCTTCTCTTTTACTGACTTGGCTCCTGGTCATGACCCTTGAAATCCTACCGGGCCCCATAACATCTCTGCCGATCAGCCTGGGAACCGCGAGCGTGTCCATCACCCTGATATCCAGACACGCTGCAGTGTCCCTCCATTGCATGGGGACTGGCAGAGAGATCCCATGTACCCCTGGGACGGGACGGGTTTGCCCTGGCAGTATGTCTGTGGGAGAAACCAAGTTGGCACTGATCACAGACATCGTTGCCCCCATATCTATTTCCCCAATAATGGTTCTACCCTTTATAATCACCTCCTCTCTGAGGTATCCGGTCACTTCCTCGGGATTTGTGATCCTAAAGACTTGTACGTGGTCCTCTGAGGGGCTCTCGGCTGGCTCCCCCGTTCGTACCATTGCTGCCCTGTGGACCGGCTTGGCTTGGGGGTGCTTTGCAACTGTGGGCAGCTGACTTTCCGGTGGCCCAACGCCCCACAATTGAAGCAGCCCTTCACAACCTGATTTGGGGGTGTTTCCAAATTGGGGGTCCCCTTTTTCTCCCTTGGTGGGGACCCAGATTCCCGTTTAGGGGATACCTCCCCCTTTCCCCCTATTTGGTGCCCTTTCCAATCCTTCCCATAGTAGATAGGATTTTTGTCCATCCCCTCCCTGTTGAGCAACAGTTGATCAGCAGCCTCTGCTGCCTCACTGAGATTTTGGGGATTTTTATCCTTCACTAAGTGTTTGATTTCCCTGGGGCAACGATAATAAAATTGGTCTAATCGCATTAGTTCTACTACCTTGTCTTTGGTATCTGCTTTCGCTCCCTCCATCCACTTGCGAGAGGCCTCCCTCAACTGGGCCCCAAACTCAACCATAGATTGCCCTTGCTGGGGTGCCAGGGTGCGGAATCACTTTCTGAAGTGGTCTGGCCCCAGCTTATTGCGCTTGAGCACGGCCTCTTTAAAAGCGGGGTAAATGGTTAGCAGATTCAGTGGGCAAATAATCTAACACAGCAGACATCGTTCCCGTTACCAACCCAGCCCTATATCTCATAAACTCCCCCTCCTCCAGTTCCCACCTACGAGCCTGTTTCTCAAAGATGCTCAGGAACACCTCTGGGTCCTCCCCCTCCTTGAAGGGGGTGAAGTCCTTGGGGGTCAGTTTGTGGGGAGGCTCTCTGTTTCATTCGTAACATCTCCTCATGTATGCGCTGGACTTCCTGGGCCTCTCTCTCCTTCCGTCGTCCCTCTCGCTCCTCACGTTCGTGCTTGCGTCGCCCCTCTCGCTCCTCACGTTCGTGCTTGCGTCGTTCCTCTCGCTCCTCACGTTCGTGCTTGCATCGTCCCTCTCGCTCCTCACGTTCGTGCTTGCGTCGCCCCTCTCGCTCCTCACGTTCGTGCTTGCGTCGCCCCTCTCGCTCCTCACGTTCGTGCTTGCGTCGTCCCTCTCGCTCCTCACGTTCGTGCTTGCGTCGTCCCTCTCGCTCCTCACGTTCGTGCTTGCGT
>QEPC01008006.1:851130-868094 GCA_003113815.1 Sphenodon punctatus | reverse complement strand
GTACTTGGCTTGGTTACGATGAGAATGACAGCAGGCAGGTCCATGTGGCAAGGATAAGGGTAAACAGACCGTAGGTATAGGAATAGTGGCTCAGCAGGATAAAGAGTCAGACAGAGCAGAGCGAAAGAGGTGAGTTTTAAGGAGAGATTTGAAGGTATGAAGGGAAGGGGCTTTTTGTTTAAAATCTAGCCGCCCTGCCCTGCCCTACTCAACCCTGCTCCAGGGCAGTCACCCCCCCTATCGACATGCCACGTTGGGATGGATCCATCCCCTCTCCTTGTGGGCAGGCCCTCATCTCTGCTCCCTTTCCCCTGAGCTCAGACGTTCAGTGCTTGAACCGAGTGTGGAACTGAAAGGGGACCGAGTGAAACCAGCTGGATTTGGCCCAGGGGCTGAAGGCTCCCAGCCTGTGCTTTAAAACAGCCTGGAAGTAATTGCTCTTTTAAAATCTGAATGGAGAGCATCGACAGAGTCATTGTAATCCAGATTGACCGATCTGTTTTCGGTAAATTCATTCGGGATTAGATTCTCCATGGGGGGGAATGGGCCAGGAATGACCCCGGGGCAGCAGGAGGCCCTGGAGTCTGATGCTCCCTGTCGTATCCTTTCCTTGATCCTGGATAACAGGAATCCTCTGTCCTTGTCTCCCTCCTTCCCCCCTCAAAAAATAAATAAATCCCCCCCGTCTTCTCCAGGAGGTCACCGGCCCCGGGCTGGACTGCCCCCCGTCCTCCAGCGACGAGAACAGCGACAGCACCTGGACGCCCTCCAAGCGAGTGAAGCCGCCAAGCAGCACCGCCACCCACAAGAGGAAGAAGGGGGCCGGGGGGCAGCAGGCGGAGAAAGCCTTGGAGAAAGCCCAGCGACCTCTCCCGCTGAAGAAGAAATGCGTCAATGGCTTCATCATGTTCTGCCGGCTCAACCGCAAGCAGTACATCCGGTGAGGGGGGGGGGGAACGGGAGTGCAGCAGATCCCCCCCACGCCTCCCCTTAGTGGTGGGGAGGACCGCGTTGCCCCCCCCCCCATCACCTCAGGCCGCTGGACTCGAATGGGGCGGCAGCGGCTGCTGGCCAACCTATAAACTCCGCCCCTTGACCCCCATAAGCCCCGCCTCTGTGGTGGGGGTAGCAGGGAAGTTCTGTCCTAGGCACATAGATTGCGTGTCCTGGACCCCCCCCCCCACCACCCCCACTTCCAGGAGGCCACCAGCACTGGGGCAGCCGGCTTGTTCTGGCCCTGCCGGGGCTCCACCTCCTCCATAGCCTTGTTGCATCCTGGCCCTCCCTAGGGGGCAGAGCCTACTCTAGCCGGGGGACCCAGGAGGGGCTTCTGGTCGCCGTGGAGGGTTATTTGGGTCCCAAATCCCTGGCCAGCCTGTGCTTCCAGCCCCGCAACCACCCATGTTTCCTCTGCTGTCGCTGTAGGGAAATCCTGGGTCGGCACTCGAACCCGCGTGGACTCGGAGCAGATTTCGGCTACATGGCGCTGGGGTGGGGAGGCTGTTTGTTTAACTTCAGTCTCCATGGCTGGCATGGAATGTGTGCACACCTGCTGGGGCGTTGCCATGGAAACCTGGGGCAGGGCTAGGTGTGTGTGTGAAGCAACCTGTGTCCCTGGAAAGTCTCCTGCAGCCGCTTGTTCCTCTTCTCTCCTGGCAGCGCCTGCCCGGGGCTGGCTTCGACGGCCGCCACCAGAGAGCTGGCCCAGCTGTGGCGCATGATGACCACGCAGGAGAGGCAGCCATATTGGTAAATCCCTGCTCGTACGGCCCTGGGAGGGAAGGCAGGCTCCCACCCGCCCCCGTGTGTTTAAATACGGTCTGTTCCCACCCACAGCGACCCTGGTTCCACTTCATCCCAGGCCCACAGCTCAGACCAGTTAAGGCCAGATAAGAGGGGGGAGGATTGGGGGGCGGGGGGGGGGACAAGCGTACTGGGCCCCTAAGCTCGGGGGAGAGGCCTCAAAACCAGAATTGTCTTAAGATACTTTTAAAATAAGATGAGTAACCTTGCCAATTGCACGTGTGTAAATAAGGTGCCAGTATGGGCTTCAAGAGTGATGTAGTTTGTGGATCATGGTCTCCAGAAACTGATTTCCAGAACTTGGGGAGCATCCCACTGACGAGGATGTACCGGGCCCCCTCCAATTTCTTTGGATGGGCCTGCTCGAGGTGGGGCAGGAGAGCACGCCTGCTCCCTGTTGACCAGCCGGGTGGCCAGATAGGCACATTTGAGAAGACAGTTATGAGAAATGCAGGTTGCAGGGCTACATTAGCTCCAGTGCAGCCCCGCAACCTGTATTTCTCATAAGTGTCTTCTCAAATGTGCCTATCTGCCCCCCCCCCCCCTATAAACAGGCAGAATGGAGAATAGAAGGACCCAGAAGTCCTGCCTCCCGCCTCTAGCCCAAGAGACTCGGTCCCCCTCTCCCCTCAAAGCTGGAAACCAAACTAGCGTCCACGGTCCGCAAAGCACTTTGTAGCCGCCCTCCAGGCTTCGATGGGGGCTACTACGGAGAAGGGGGGTTTGTGCCACAGGAGTCCTGGTTTCCAGTTCCCTCTGTCCCACAATGTTTATCCTTCTGCTGCAGGGGCTGGGAAGCTCAGGCTTGGGGTCCCAGTGTGGCCCCCGGCTAGATTTTATGTGGCCCCTTTCCAGTTCCTGGAACTGACCCCAGGATCCAGTTCCTACCCCCGAGCGCTGAGAGGAGATGAGGGCATGCACAACACAAGGCCAGAGGATGGATCCTTGGCACAGATTCATGATCTGGGCCCGCCCCTGCCTGAGCGTATCCCTGCCCCCAACTTCTGTGCGGCCCTGAGCGTTTGTACTAATTTTCAAAATGACCCCTGGGAGGGGGAAAGGTTCCCTGCTCCTGATTTACTGAGTCGCTTTGCCGGCTGCCCAAAGGCCACTGGGATCCGCCTTGCAGAATAGATGTTCCTCCCTCCAGGCCCCCGGCCCAGCTGGATTTAATGTTCCGGTCCCCCACGGGGAAAGGAAGCAACTACTCTGGGCGGCTTTCACCTCCCCCTTGGTGTGTGTGTGTGTCTGTCTCTCTCTCTCTCTCAGCGCCAAAGCTCGGAAGTTCAGCCGGCTGAACAACCGCATTGTGAGGCAGGATTTCTCCAGCGGGGAAGAGGACGAGGACCTGGAGCCGCCCAAGCCATTCCACCTGCTGCTGGCTGAGAAATCCTTCCTCGGCCTCCCAGAGCCGGAACTTGTTCCCTGACGTAACGGTAACGTGGCCACCAGGCATATCCATCCGCCGGAGAAATGACTCGCTCCCCTGTCTGTTGGTGGCGGTTAAGAGGGAACGTTCCTAGCGATAGCGGAATCCTCTTCCCTAGAGAGCAGCCCTATAAAATCCTTGGCCTGCACTTGCTGCCTTGTTTGAAATGGATGGGTGAGAGTTACGAAGGGGAATATGGCCCGGAGGCAGGGCCAGGGAGCCTGGGGTTGATTAGAAAGGACCTTTCCCTTCTTTTAACTGGGAGGGCATAATGCCTGTTTTCTTTTTAAATTACAAATTCTTAATTATTCCAGAATCTTTTAGCTCCTCCCCTTCCCAGGATTCGGCTTGGCGGGGAGGGGGCGGGATGGTGGGAAGCAGGTTTTATCACACACCGTGGATGAGAGGTTTGCTCCGGAGCCCCCTGTGCAGCGACGGGCTTCAGAGCCGTTCTCTGGGCTTGTGTGTGCGGGATGCTCCGGAGCGAGGAGGCAGTTTGCTCTGGGGAGTCAAACGGGCAGAGGAAAACTTTGTGTCCACGCGTTCCCGCATTTGAACGATCTCATCGCCACCCTGCCAGGGAGCCCGTGTACCAAGCCGGCAAAGGGCATTGGGCTCAGAAACATGACATTCTGATTCAGGACTTTTTCCCCCCTGCTCTGTGCAAATGCTCTGAACCGAGGTTACTGCAGGGTCAACTATAAAACCCTCCCAGGGTCGTCTCTTTGGGCAGAAGACGAGCTTTTGGCATTTCCCTTCAGGCAGACCCTTTAAACATCGCTTTCCCTGAGCTTAAAGGAAGAGGAGGAGGGCAGCTGCGGGTTTGGTGTCTTGAGGAAAGACCAAAGAAAACTAAACCAGGAGAGATTACCGCCCGCTCCCCCTCCTTTAAATTGCCATCTGCACATTCAGGAGTGTCTTGCATTTATGTTCTGTTTAATCACCTAGATGTTTGGCCACTCTTGTATTTATCTATCTCTTGGTGAGGTTTGTTTTATTTAGAATAAAGCTAACTTATTCAAGGTTTGGGTTTTTTTTGTTGGCCTGTTTGGCTAATATGGTTACTCACACGAGCCCCGTCACTGTCCTATCTAAGCCGGCTCAAGCTCCCAATGCTTTGAAGCAGCGGCAGTGGTCGCCTGGTAAAGGCTGGTGCTCAGATCACAAAGCTTGCACCGTCTAGAGAGGCTCGGTTCCTGGGGGAGAGAGGCCCAAGCTGTGGGTCAGGAAGGACCCCACCAGCTAGATGAGAGACACCTCGTGGAATAGTGGGATTATACTGAAGTCTGACAATAGGGTTGTGGGAGCNCTGTGGGTCAGGAAGGACCCCACCAGCTAGATGAGAGACACCTCGTGGAATAGTGGGATTATACTGAAGTCTGACAATAGGGTTGTGGGAGCCGCTGGTCTGGGGGGGGGGGGGGGGGAGAGCATTGGGCTTTACCTGCTTTGGACACTGGGAGGCCCCCTTTCGCCACGCAGAAGCAGCCAAAGGAAGGATGATGCTGGGAGCAGACCTGGCGAGGGAATATAATGGCTGGGGGTTGAGGGAGGGGGCAGGATGTAGGGACACCAACTTTCCTAGGTTTTCCTGGGGGAAGACTTCCCCCCTCCAAATTTGGGCTCATCGCTGCTACAGGCACCTGAAATCCTCTCTCCCCCCCCCATATCTCGGTTTGGACCAGCTGTAATAGCAGCAGGATGGGGCAGTGCAGGGCCATTTGGGTCAAGCCTCTCCTATCCAAGAGGCTCCCCTTGCGGTCTCTGGATCTCTCAGTTGTCTCTTCCATGATCCGGAGGCAGGAGCTGAGTCCCCTAGTCACCCCACCAGAGGTGGCAGGGGAGCAGAGAGAATGAGACTCTTAAGAGGGAATAATTTAATGGGAGATGCCAAGGAGAGCATTCTCCCCCCCGCCCCCCACTTCCTTTTGCAACATACTATGGTCCTCTCTGGTCACTGGAGGACTGAGAACTCTGTGATCAGTTTCACTCCACCCCCCCTGCAACACCAAGGCTAGCTTCTCTGCCCGGCCTGGAATGGCTAGGAAGGGACCATCGGGATCCCAGCCTGAGAGCCTCAGCTGGATCATTCATGCTGACTGGGGCTAATTTAGACAAACAAACAGAGAGCTGCTGAGGGTTCAGGACTGCCCCGGAGGTTCCACCCCTGGTCCTTAGAATAGGGTTGCTGTATATGCAAGTTTTTCCGGGACACCTTGTGAACAATACACGGGGCAGGCCCTGCCTAGAGGCCAAGGCAGCACCTGCCACATTTATTTCTCATAAGTGTCCTGGGGGGAAAATGGCTTATATGGCAACCCTACCCTAGTGGCATTTTTTTGGAGGGGGGTTGTTTAACCCTCCCAGGCCAGCCTTTGCCCAGAGCCAAATTAAACTTGGTGGGGGCTGAGAAGTGGTACAAATTAAGCCCCGATTTACCCGGTTCCTCGTGCCGGTTTACATGCACCCACACCCCCCTCCCAAATCCCTGAGCATCCCCTCTGCCCGTGGGTTCACCGCCTCCATCGCAGGGTTAGACAGGCAGAGAGGATTGTGGGAACGCTCCTGTTTATTAGAAAGTTAGTGTGACGGAGGGGCCCAAGTGAGGATCAAGCAGCCTACGGAAGGCTCCCCTATTTCCCCCCTCTGCCAGCGGCAGGTCCCAGTTAAAGGATCCTTTCAATCCCCTCCACCCCCATTGGTGGTGGGTTGGCATTTCCTCCCCTTCCCCAGCTCCCAAGAGGCCTGTGGCGTCTCTTCCCGGCTCCCAAGCAGCCCCTCGAAGCCATTAGGAGGAGCAGGCTGTTGTCACCTTTGTAATCTCAGTCACCTAATTGCTGTCCCTGTCTCCCAGGGGACGGGCGGGGGACACCTGCCTCACAGGCTTAATTGGATGCCCTGTCGCTTTCCCGTTTTGAGACTGTCGGTCGTGGTTCCCGGTTGGGCGCCCGCTTTGTAGAAAGCTGGCTCCGTCCCCCCGGCGGAGCTGGTTCTGGATCGGATGAGCGGAGACAACCGGTGTGCCGGGGCCGCTCCGATCGCTGTTGCTGCCAGGGACACTCGATCTCAGGCCAGGCCGGGCATTTATCTCTGCATTTCCTGCCCTGGCAGCTACCCATCAAGGCTGGCACTGTCCGCTTGGGTAATTGGAGAGGGGGCAGCGTGAGGTAAACACAAACCCTCTGGAGACAGGCACGCGGGAAGGGGGAGGCAGCATGGAGCACTGGACTCGACTGCCCCCCACTTAGTGGAGTCTCTGCCTCGGTTTCCCCGTTTTTTCTATTTTGCTTTTGAGCCCTGCAAGGCAGTGATTGGTTCTTACTGTGTCTCTGCAACATGGGGTCTAAGGGAGCCTGGGCGGGCTACCCTGGGGGCAAGAGACCTCTGCCTGGCTCACACCGAATGCTCACTCCCAGTCCCTGCTCCGGGAAAGGAAAGGGGCCTCTCTCTCTCTCTCTCCTTTGGCAGGACTCGATGGGTCTCTCACTGAAAAGCCCAGGAAAGGGAGCAGAAGGAATTGAGTGTGTCCTGTGATCCTGCCAACCTCGGAGGCTAAAAGCAGCAGCGGGGGAGGACCTCGAAGCTGAGCCGCGGCTAAGAATAGGCCATGGGGAAAAAGGGGCCGGAGCAAAAGCAACCAGGCCCTACGTGAAAATGGACTCGATGGGACTTTTATCTCGTCCTGCAAAGCCACTCTCAAGCTGCGGCAGCTGGAATCTTTCCCCTCTCTCCTCCCTGGGCGCACAGGATGGGGAGAAGGGGGAAGGCCCTCGTCAGCACCCACCCCTTTAGGGAGGAAGGGAGTCCTGCAGGGCCCCTTGTTTCTGGGGTTCTCTACACAGCAGCGCCCCACACTCCCTCCAGACTAAGGGCTCCTCTCAAGCCTCCAGCAGCTGTGCGAGAGTGATTGGGATTACAGATATGGGGGGGGGAGTCCCTGCCCCTGCCCCACTAAGGGATGAGTCATGCTGCTTTTAGAGCCCGTTCTCTCACCCAGGCAGAGGAGAGGGCAGGAGTGAAAGAGGCTAGAGAGGGGGCTGGGGCTTAGCTGCCCCTGGAGAGGGAGGAGACCTTTCCACTGAATGGGTGAGGTGGAAGCAGGGGGGGGCAGCAGAGCAGAGGCCCCCCCCCCTCGGGAATAGACTTCAGGAGCCCAGGTCCACCAGGCTGGAGGTGAGGGGGCCCAGCAGGCTGCTGTGGTGGAGCATCCGGTGCTGCAGGTACTCAGGCCGCTGCGGGGCGCTGCCACCCCCCAGGAGGTGTGCGTTGCTGGGGTTCCCGGGGGGAGCTGAGAAGGGCAGCCCAGGGTAAAGCAGCGAGGGGCTGGAGGGGTGAGCTGGGGGGCTGCCGGTGGGCGAGAGGTCGTCGTCGGAGCTGGGGATGATGTGCCTGTCCCGCGGCAGGCCGCCTCCGGGGGTCTCTGAATGCAGCTCCTTGGCACCGCTGTCACCGTTTTCCCTGCAGAGAGGATGATGAGCATCAGACTGTACCGGGGGGGGGAGGGAGAGACACTCAATATCCTGCAGACCGGCAGGGTCTGGAACCAAAGTGCTCTGAGGCAGCCATGTATTCCTTTTGCCCTGGCCTTTGATGAGCGGTCTCGGTCCTTCCTTCCGAGAGAGGGGACTCCAGCATTGGAGGTCTGCTGCATGCTCCAGGGGTGCATGATGGGAAATGTAGTCTGCCTGGGGCATAAGACCCATACAGGCTGGTTTGATTAGATGAACCCTGGACCCATCTGACCCCTCTAGTTACCGGCCAGTCTCCCTCCTTCCCTTTGCCTCAAAGCTTCTGGAGCGTGTCGTCTACTCCCGCTGCCTGGACCTCCTCTCTGCCAACTCCTCCCTGGACCCTCTCCAATCCGGCTTCCGCCCCCTCCACTCTACTGAAACTGCCCTGGCCAAGATCACCAATGATCTACTTGTCGCTAAATCTAAGCGCCTCTACTCCATTCTTGTCCTCCTTGACCTCTCTGCTGCCTTTGACACTGTCGACCACTTGCTTCTATTGGACTCGCTTTACTCTTTGGGCTTCCGTGGCTCTGTCCTTGACTGGTTCTCCTCCTACCTCTCTGACCGCTCCTTTAAAGTCTCGCTCCCCGAGTCAAACTCCTCCTCCCTCCCCCTTTCGGTTGGGGTCCCCCAAGGCTCTGTCCTTGGCCCTCTCCTCTTCTCTATTTACACCCTGTCCCTTGGCAAAATTATTGCATCCCACGGATTCCAATATCATCTCTACGCTGATGACACCCAACTCTATCTTTCTACCCCCTCTCTCTCCTCTTCTGTCCACTCACGCCTCGTCAACTGCCTCTCTGATATCTCCGCCTGGATGTCCCGACGTCAACTCAAGCTCAACATGGCCAAGACCGAACTCCTCATTTTTCCTCCCTCCTCTTCCTCTCCCTCTAACCTGCCCATCTGCATCGATGGAGTCACCATCCATCCTGTTCTCCAAGCCCGTAGCTTGGGCTTCATCTTTGACACGCACCTCTCTTTTAAACCTTACATTGACTCTGTTGCCAAATCCTGCCGATTCGCCCTCCATAACATTGCTCGGATCCGCCCCTTTCTCTCTACCTCCTCGGCCAAAACCCTTGTTCATGCCATGGTTATCTCTCGCCTCGATTACTGCAACCTCCTCCTTGCTGGCCTCCCTCGCTCTCACCTGTCCCCCCTTATCGCAATCCAAAACTCCGCTGCCAAGGTCATTCACTCTGCCCGTCGCTTCGACCATGTGCAGCCTCTCCTCTTCTCTCTTCACTGGCTCCCCCTTCCTGAACGTATCCTGTTTAAACTCCTGGTATTCACGTTCAAAACACTCCATAACCAAGCTCCCCCTTACCTCTCGGACCTAATCTCCCTACGCACTCCTGCACGCGCTCTCCGCTCTTCCTCTGTCCCCTCCCTCACTCTCCCTCGTTTCTCCTGCTCACCTAACCGCCTTCGACCCTTCTCCCTCGCTGCCCCCCATGCCTGGAACTCCCTCCCTACCCACATCCGCCTTGCCCCCTCCCTCCGCTCCTTCAAATCCCTCCTCAAGACCCACTTTTTCCTCAACGCCTTTCCCAATGCCTGCTAGTCGTTCCCCATACACTTACTATCTGCCCTCCTCTGCAGACTGTTAAAACCAACCTAATTGTAACCAAGCCAAGCACACGCACCTGAGACTTCGCATCTGCCTGAATGTTTGTCTGTCTTCTCCCCTGTCTCTCCCTGTCTCCCCCTCCTTGTCTTTTAGATTGTAAGCCACAGGCAGGGACTGCGTCCATTTCTATGTTCTGTACGGCGCCAAGTACATGACTGGCGCCATATAAATGTTTATAATAATAATAATTAATTAAGAAAGGAGACTGAACTTGTGAGGTCCAGATCCCTCAGCCACCTTCCTCAAGAAGGAGAGAGGGAGCCAACTCCAGTCCCCTAGTTACCCACTGCTTCTGTTGGCTATGTGGGACAGACGATGAGCTCGACATCTTACAAGAAGCAGCTGAGTGATCCAGCCATCACAACCCACCCCTGCTGGGGCAGAGAGCAGCCACCGGGAGAGATGGGGCATCTACAAGGCTTCCAATGGTCCTGGTGAAACTCCACCTCCAAGCATGCACTGCAGCCACCCCCAACGTACCATATTTTCCTTAATGCGCAGCTCTAAGGTGGCCCCCTCGACTTCCCGACCTCAAAGGCAGTACAATAAAAGTTTGCCTCACAGTAGGGAAAATATGGTAGGTGGCTCCTCCTGCCCCTCCCTTCCTCGGGTGGTGTGTTCGAATTCTCCCTCACCTTTCCTTGGTCTCAGCCGCACGGTCCCGCTGCCGCCGGTTCTTGAACCAGTTGCTGACTTGGGTGGTGGTCAGGCCGGTGGCTTCCGCCAGCTCCCTCTTCTCCCGGGGGGACGGGTAAGGATTGTGGATGTACCACTCTCTGAGCACGCTCCGGGACTTCTCCTGTGGGGACGGGGAGAGTGCAGGACCTGTGTTCACAGCAGTGAGCAGGGGCCCCTGGCAGTAACAGAATGTTTTCTACCTGCGTGCCTGGACAAGTAGGACAATCTAGTGGTTATAGCTGTGCCGCTTTCACATGCTACATTACGCACTTGGCTAAGGATGTAGCTATTCTAGGGACAGTAGGGGCAGCTGCCCCTGGGCCCACGAGCCTTGTGGGGGGGGGGCACATTCCCTGCTACAGTGTCTTTTGGGGCTCTCGCTGGTGCTGGGAAGGGAAGAAAGGAACCTTTGGGGGCAGTGGAATAAGGCTGTGGTGGGCCCAGAGTCGTGTCCCAATTATACCCCCCCCCACCCTCGCCAGTTAGGATGGTCTGCCCCCCAGAGACAAATGGATCCAACAGGATTCCACAACTCTCTGGGGGATTTGTCCGCTGACTGTGACAGCCTCTCTGTCGATGCCCTTGTTGATTTGCGGTACGGCACTTTGACCCGGGCTATCGACGTGGCAACACCCAAGCGTCCACTTTTTCTGTGGCAGCAGCGTGGGTCCCTGTGGTATACGGAGGACCTGGGTCTGCCAAAGCGGGAGGGTAGACAGAGCGCAGGTGGTGGCCGACTCACGTCAAAGCTGACTGACCGCGGGATAGTCGTTTTGTGAAGGACCATGCCAGGGCTGCGGCAGCGGGAAAGAAAGCTTTCTTCGCTGCTGCCGTAGCGTCCGCAAAGTGCCGTCCGGCAGAGCTCTTCAGGGGGGTGAATAACTTATTCAACCCTGGATGTCTCTGCCCAGCGTCCGTTATTATCTGCCCGCTGTGATGAGTTTGCCATTGACTTTGCAGACCAACGTTGCTCGTCTCTGGGTCGACTTGGGAACTGTTGGTTTGGATGCAGAGTCGGAGATTGGGGAGGCCCAGTCTTGTTCAGTTTGTTTGGATCAGCTCCCACTGGTCTCACTCACCGATGCAGAGATTGTGCCTGGAGTGGTGCAGGCAACCCGTCGTGAATTAGATCCAGGCCCATCCTGGCTGGTGAAAGGTAGCCGGAAGACGTTGAGGCCATTGCTGGCTGGGGTTGTCAGTGCCTCCCTTGGGGAGGGCCCGGTGTCTGGCAGCCTCGAAACTGCAGTCGTCTAACCCCTGCTCAAGAAACCATCTCTGGAGGTTGACTCCCTGGCCAGCTCCTGTCCTGTCTCTAATCTTTCCTCTTTAGGGAAGGTGATTGAATGGGTAGTTGCCTTACAGCTCCAGGTGCATCTCGATGCTATTAGATTCCTGGGCCCATGTCAGTCGGGTTTTCATCCTGGCTAAGGTACCAAGAATCTCCACTTGGAAATGGACAGGAGAAATTGTACCCTGTTGATTTTGTTAGATCTTTTGGCAGCCTTTGATACAGTTGATTATGGGGTGTTGTTGACACGCCTGCAGGACATGGCAGGACTACGCGGGACCACTCTTGTTGACATGCCTGCAGGACGTGGCAGGAGTACGTGAGGCCACTCTTGTTGACACGCCTGCAGGACGTGGCAGGAGTATGCGGAACCACTCTTGTTGACACGCCTGCAGGACGTGGCAGGAGTACGTGGGACCACTCTTGTTGACATGCCTGCAGGACGTGGCAGGAGTACGTGGGACCACTCTTGTTGACACACCTGCAGGCCGTGGCAGGAGTGTGTGGGACTGTTCTTGTTGACACGCCTGCAGGACGTGGCAGGAGTGCGTGGGACTGTTCTTGTTGACACGCCTGCAGGACGTGGCAGGAGTTCCTGCAGGATGTGGCAGGAGTGCGCGGGACCACTCTCACTGACACGCCTGCAGGACGTGCCACTCTTGTTGACACGCCTGCAGGATGTGGCAAGAGTGTGCGAGGCCGCTCTTGTTGACACACCTGCAGGACGTGGTAGGAGTATGCGAGGCCACTCTTGTTGACACACCTCCAGGACGTGGCAGGAGTGCGCGGGGCTGCTCTTGTTGACACGCCTGCAGGATGTGGCAGGAGTGCGTGGGGCCGCTCTTGTTGACACGCCTGCAGGACGTGGCAGGAGTGCGCAGGGCCGTTCTTGTTGACACGCCTGCAGGACGTGGCAGGAGTGCGCAGGGCCGCTCTTGTTGACACGCCTGCAGGACGTGGCAGGAGTGTGCGGGACCACTCTTGCTGACACGCCTGCAGGACGTGGCAGGAGTGCGCGAGGCCACTCTTGTTGACACGCCTGCAGGACGTGGCAGGCGTGTGCGGGACCGCTCTTGTTGACACGCCTGCAGGACGTTTGCAAAGGGGAAGGATGTTGCGTGATTATTGAGCCCACTCTGTCCCACCTATGCAACTCTCTGGGTTGGCAGACGTTGCCAAAATTCCTTTAAAATTTGCATAGGTGGCAACTGTAGTCCCACCGGGCACGGTCCTAGCTGCTGCTTTAGCTGGGTACCGTAGCCTGATTTAGCGCTATCTTGGGGGTGGTATAGGACCACACCAAAGTACCTGCCTGAGCAGAGAAAGCCTGGTCTTTATACCCCAGGTGTTAGATCTTGCAAGTTCTTTCCTCCGGCCCCTTGTCCACTGCCCAAGATGCAGGTCACCCCATTTCCATCAAATCCCAGTTCCCCACTAGGCTGATCAGAGGGAGCTGGACTCCTGTTATTGATGGGCTCCGGCCCCCTCTGGTCACTCAGCTTCACAGCCTCGGGGAGCCCCTTGCTGTTCCTGGACCGTCAGGTGGCGGCGCTGGCCGGGAGCGCTTTTCACCAACTCCATCTGGTGAGGAGGCTGCAGTCTTTTCTTTCTGATTTCGATCTGGCCACTGTCACCCAGACTTTCATCACCTCGAGACTAGACTACCGCGATGCACTCTACGTGGGGCTGCCCTTCATGACTGTTCGGAAGCCGCAGCTGCTGCAGAATGTGATGGTCTGGCTCCTTTCAGGAGCGGGTCGCCAGGAACGCATTACACCGGTGCTCCGGAGTCTGTGCTGGCTGCCTATAGATTTCCGGGCACAATTCAAGGTGGTGGTTTTAACCTATAAAGGCCCCACATACCTGAGGGACCACCTGTCCTACCATGGTCCACGACAGCCCCTGCGGTTGGCCAGGAAAGCCCTCCTGCGGGTTCCACCGGTTACTCTAATCTGCAGGATGGGAGTGCGCAGGGGACTGATTAGGATGGTCCGCCCCCGGAGACTTATGGAACCAATTGGTTTCCGGAATGCTCTGCAGGAGGTGCCCGTTGACCATGATGGCCACTCCATCGATGACCTCGTGGCCTTCTGGAATGGTTGGTTGGCTGAGGTCACTGATCGGGGGACTCCTAGGAGTCCACTTCCAGTGCTTTGCCACTGCAGCTCCCCGTGGCTCACGGAGGATCTGGGGCAGTTGAAGTGTGAGAGGAGGCGGTTAGAGCAACAGCGGCGCTGTACTCACGCCCAAGACGATTGGTTGCGACATAGCACTTTTCTGAGGACCTATGCCGTGGCTATTGAAGCAGCAAAGAAACCGTTCTTTGCTGCTGTTATAGCATCTGCTCAGTCTTGTTCAGCAGAGCTGTTCCGGGTGGAGATGGGTCTGGTCAGTCCAGCCTCTCTCCTCCTGGAACCGGATTCATCCAAGACCCGTTGTGACATGTTTTTAACATACTTTGCATATAAAATTGCTCGCATTGAGCATGACTTCGGCTCTCCCAATTTGGAAGCAGTCGCAGAGCCAGGGGTTAGGAATGCCCTGTCTGATCTGTGTTTCCGGGATGACTTTCAATTGCTGATGGCCGCCAAGGCGGCAGATGTGCTGGAATCTGTTCAGGCCATGACTTGTGAACTGGATCCTTGCCTGTCCTGGTTGGCGAAAGCTGCCAGGGAGACCGTGAGGCTGGTGCTGGAGGGGATTATCAACGCCTCCCTTTGGAAGGGGAGGGTGCCTGACTGCCTCAAGGACGTGGTGGTCCGGCTGCTCCTCAAGAAACCATCACTTGAGGTTGGTGCCCCAGCGAACTACCAGCCTGTCTCTCTAACCTTCCCTTTTTAGGGAAGGTTATTGAACAAGTAGTGGCCCATCAGCTGCAGGCACCTCTGGACCGCACTGGTTCCCTTGACCCCACACCGTCTGGCTTTCGTCTGAGTTATGGCATGGAGACTGCACTCATGGCTTTGGTTGCGGTCGTACGACCCTGTTGGAACTATCTGCGGCTTTCGATGCTGCGAATGATGAGGTGTTGGTGACTCGCCTGCGGGACCAGGCCGAGGTGGACGGTAGCATCTTGGGATGGTTTTGTTCGTACCTGGCGGATAGATCACAGCGGGTGATACTAGGGGACATCATCCCCGGGGGTGGGGTCTCCCGTGTGGGGTGCCACAGGGTTCCATTCTCTCCCCTCTCTTATTCAACGTGTAGATGGAACTGCTGGGGAAGGTCGTGAGCTGGGGAGTCCGCTGTCATCAATATGCCGACTGTATCTATCATTTTCAGCCGACGTAGGCCCTGTCTTGGTGTCTGGCTACTGCGGGTGATTGGATGAGGCCTAGTCGGCTGAAGCTCAATCCCGACAAGACAAAGGTGATGTTAGTGGGCGGGGGCGCAGGGAGGATATAAAACCTGTGTTCCAGGCATTGCACCGGCTGCCTATTGTCTTCCCGCCCCGATTCAAGGGGCTAGTTTTTGACTTATGAAGCCCTACANTGAATGTGCAGCGGTGCCTGGATTTGCAGGTGTCGGCTGCGGCCAGGGCTGCCTCCCGTCAATTGCGTCCGGTGAAGAGGCTCCGCCCATACGTCTCAGACTCTGATCTGGCCACTGTCATCCAGGCATTCGTCACCTCGAGGCTAGACTACTGCAATGCGCTCTACGCAGGCCTGCCCTTGGTGACGGTCCGGAAGCTGCAGCTAGCGCAAAATGCAGCAGCTCACCACCTTACCGGGCCAGGCCGCAGGGAGGATATAAAACCTGTGTTCCAGGCATTGCACCGGCTGCCTATTGTCTTCCCGCCCCGATTCAAGGGGCTAGTTTTTGACTTATGAAGCCCTACACGGCCTGAGCCCTACTTATCTGAAGGATGGCCTCGCTCCCTGGGCGGTCCCTGCGGTCGTCCGGAGGCGACCTCCTGGCGGTCCTGCACCATCGGCGGGCCTGCACGGACAGGCGGGCGTTCTTGGCGGCTGCTCCGCCGATATGGAACACCCTCCCGGCAGAGGCTCAAATCGTCCCACCTTCCGTCGGCCATGTCAAACCTGGTGTTTGGCAACGGGGTGGGGGTGTGTTAATGGGTTGGGTGGGAATATATTTTTGCACAGAAATGGTTTTAGATCATTTTATGATGCATATGTTTATGATTATTGTATTTTGATATTTTATTGTTTTATACATGTTGCATTACATATTTACCAGACTTGTAGTCTACATGTAGGCCCGTGTTACACGTGTGTGACCCTATGTTCCTCCCTGACATACATGTTGGAAGCTGCCCCAAGTCGCTGTTAGGCGAGAAGGGCAGGCTAGTAAATATAATTAAATAATAAATAATAAACTCCCTTCCCCCAGAGGTTGGCTTGAGCCCAAGTCGGAGCATCTTTTAGAGGCGGTGCAAAATGTTTTTGTTTGGTAAGGCCTTTGGCAGGCCGGGATAGGATTGGGGGAGGTTGGGTGCAGTTGAGGGGAGGGGTTAGGAAAGTTGGGGGGGGGGGTTAGGGGTAAGGTTTCTGGGAAGGGGATTGGGGGTTTTATATGTTTTTAAGTGGTGGGTTTTTTTTTAACTTGCTTGTAAGCCGCCCTGAGCTGTTATGCTGCCCTTCCCGTTTAAGTCTGAATGAATAACTAAAATTAGGGTCTCGAGTCTGCTTAACGGAGGGATGCCATCTTCACTTTGGCCAGCAGGGGTCGTTCAAGCACCCACCTTCCCCA
The DNA here is from genome assembly GCA_003113815.1 of Sphenodon punctatus. Taxonomy (NCBI): domain Eukaryota; kingdom Metazoa; phylum Chordata; class Lepidosauria; order Sphenodontia; family Sphenodontidae; genus Sphenodon; species Sphenodon punctatus. The sequence goes on along the minus strand of QEPC01008006.1, from coordinate 852,042 downwards.
TCTGCATCCAGAAGGCACCGAACCCTTCTGACCATCCTGGCTCTCGCCTCTGTGTGCCTCAGTTTCCCCCAATGTGCAAGCAGGGGGGAGGCTTCCTGCTTCGCAGCGGGGAAGAGGGCAACTGCAGGGGAGTGACTCACTGCAGATCCTAAGCAACGTAGCTTCCGTACGCGTATACCCGCTCTCTGGCCTTGTTACTTGAGGTGAGACGGGGGATGTTGTTCGCTCATGTATCTATCTAGTGAGCCAGGGTCCCCTCAGCTGTCTGCTTATTCCCATTAACACCGAATACCGAGTTATGCCAAATCCCAGCTGCTGTCTGACCCAGAGCGGACTCCTCCCCAACCCTGCCCCTCCTGCGCAAAATACACGTTGGTTCTCGATCCGCTAGCTCTGTAAACGCACCGAGCTTGGGCACAGTTTGTGGCCTGGCTGGGCCTGATCTCGGGTGGCCTTGGCCCATTGTCCCCTCTTGACGCTGTTCCCTCCCTCCCAGATGGAGTTGGTGAAAAGCGCTCCCGGCTGCCACCGCCACCAGCGGCTGGTCCAGGTGTAGCATGGGGTCCAGAAGGTGCCCCAAGGGCTGTGAACCTGAGTGACCAGAGGGGGCCAGACCCCGTTAATAAGGAGCTAGGGTGTCTCGTCCCTGGAAGCATCCCAAACCAGGGCCCTGAATCTACCTCCCAGTAGGTTTTGTTTTCCGCCCCCCTCCCCCCGGTAGTAGGTCTTGTTCCCCCAAGCTTTGTCTGGCAGAGAGAGAGAGAGAACCTATCGGGTCTCCCTGGGGCTAAGGGCAACACCATCCCCTACAGGGAGGGGACAGGATAATCTTTGATGGTCCCGCGTCCCTTTCCTAGGGAAGAGGCAGGATTACCAGCTCGTCTATTTCATGCACGGGGAGGGGGGGGGGGG
>QEPC01008006.1:810825-836266 GCA_003113815.1 Sphenodon punctatus | reverse complement strand
AATGTAAAAGCTGAGAGCTGGAAACTCACTTCATGCAATCATGTAATGTAAAAGCTGAGAGCTGGAAACTCACTTCATGCAATCATGTAATGTAAAAGCTGAGAGCTGGAAACTCACTTCATGCAATCATGTAATGTAAAAGCTGAGAGCTGGAAACTCACTTCATGCAATGGAGACACAAAGGTATGCCAAATGTGTATTCAGAAAAGTCTAGCACCTCTGCAGGAGCCAGAAAGGAGTGAATTTGGACAAATGATTCAATCACATAAAATAGTAACGTCCGTCCTACCCCCAAATGGCTATTTGAGGTAGACACACAAGTTGCAGCTGCCAACGGACGAGGCCAGCAAGAGACTTCTTAGATTGTAAGCCCCTTGGGTCAGGGATTTGTCTCTAACTACTCATTGTATAGTGCCAGGCGCACTGCTTGTGTTATACAAATAAATAATAATAACCCCCATCCCCAGTGACACAGCCCCAGTCAGCTCTCAGGGTTTTTATATATAATATATATTTATCAATATAGATTTCATACGGAGTGATACAGTACCGGGACAGACAGACAGACAGATGGAGAACACTATATATATATATATAGACAGACACACATGTAACAAAACAAAAAATACCAAAAAAAGCTTGTAAAAAAATATCTTGTAGAAATGATTGTTCCTCACAAATCTGTAACAAAAATGGAGGGGGGGGGGGCCACCCCCGTGACACCCTAGTACCTGGAGGGCAGAGCGGAGCCACAGAACTGCATCCTCCCAGCCCGCGCGCAATGGAAATGTGAAGTCCAAGTCCCGCCGTGGAACAGCACGGTGCATTCTGCCACACTCTGCTTGGAGACTCAAGTCCTACTCCTCCCTCTGGATTGGTTCGAGGTTTCCTAGATTTCCAGGGTCCGTTAGGATGCTGACCCGCTGCACAGCATGGGCCACGGAGATCCCGCCCAGCAGCTCCTGCGTCGAAAACTCAGCAATTCGCTTCCAACGTTGGTGAAGCTCCATGGGAGCCCGGGACGCCGGGGGAAGGATTTGGTGGTCGGAAGAGGGCAGCGCCAAACGTTGTTGGCCCAGGTTATAAAAGACGAGGAAAGTGTCTGGGGAAGAGACCAAGCTGATGACAAAAGCTAAAGAGGATCCAGATGGGAGAACTTGGATCACTCCACAAACGGGACGTGGATTGATGAAAATGGCTTTCTACGAGGGGATAAATCCTGGCTCGGCAACAACCCGGCTGAAGGCGGCCCAAGCCTGTTAACGCCCGGCACGCCTCGCCGGGGCCTAGAGGGGCAAGTTAAACCCAGCCGCTGCTGACAAGCATGGCCCGGGCAAGACCAGCGGCGGTTTGGACGTAGTGTAAGGAAAAGTTAAAGACCATTCGTTTTTTTAAAAAAATATATAAAAGCTCTCAGGGTTTTTTTTTTTTTTATCCTCACGATAAAAAAAAAATAGACGTTAAGTGAGACCATTAAATACAGGTGCGAAGAGCTGCCATCGGGTGAGCAGCTACAGGCGAGGGCCTTTCTCTCTGAAAAATGCAGTTTTTGCCTCCTAAAAATTAATCTATTTTTAACAGAGAAAACTGCTTTAAAAAACAAAGGAAAAGGGGAGTGTTCGATGACCTGGTTTTTTCCCCCAGTGTCTGGAGATTTCTTTGAGGGAGGGAAAGTATTAACCAAAGGTGGAGTAGCCAGACTTCAATCCTACTCTAGATCTGATGTTCAGCCCTTGTGCGGACACCCCCAGACCTTCCCAGTCCCTGCACAAGGGACATAGAGGGACGAGCCGGCTCGAGCAGCTCCCCGAAGGCCGAGAGCGGGAGGAATGGAGCATGCTGGAGCCCCCTGGGCTGTGTCCTGCTCCGTAGGAGCAATGTGGGGACAGATTGCGGTGTGGCCAGAACACACCGCGTGGGGGGCTATTTTCTGGGCCACAAGGCCCCTGCTGGAGGCCGGGGAGCGCCCTTGAAGCTGCTCTAAGGAGTATCGGGGATCAGAAGCCAAAATATGGCAAAAAGCCAACTCAGCCCCTCGCTCCCGGTCAGGAAAACAGGCATCCCTCCTCCGTGCCGGAGCCAGTGGTGAAGGATCTGTCATCGCACAGGCGGGATCCCCACCCTTCTCTCCAAGGGGACAGCAGCTCTTTCCTTAGCACCACGGAGGGGGAAAGATTCCTAGTGTAGTGTTGCTCTTCTTAACCTGGAATAGAGGGGCTTGGAAGACACTTAGTGTTTTAAAAGCTGGGGACGTGGCCAGACCCATTCAGAGGCGGTTACAGACAGGAGGGGTGTGGGAGAAGCATTACACTAATCACCTTGGGGAGGGGCACTACTGAGCAGGCACTACACCCATTATCTTGGGGAGGGCACTACTGAGCAGGCACTACACCCATTATCTTGGGGAGGGCACTACTGAGCAGGCACTACACCCATTATCTTGGGGAGGGCACTACTGAGCAGGCACTACACCCATTATCTTGGGGAGGGCACTACTGAGCAGGCACTACACCCATTATCTTGGGGAGGGCACTACTGAGCAGGCACTACACCCATTATCTTGGGGAGGGCACTACTGAGCAGGCACTACACCCATTATCTTGGGGAGGGCACTACTGAGCAGGCACTACACCCATTATCTTGGGGAGGGCACTACTGAGCAGGCACTACACCCATTATCTTGGGGAGGGCACTACTGAGCAGGCACTACACCCATTATCTTGGGGAGGGCACTACTGAGCAGGCACTACACCCATTATCTTGGGGAGGGCACTACTGAGCAGGCACTACACCCATTATCTTGGGGAGGGCACTACTGAGCAGGCACTACACCCATTATCTTGGGGAGGGCACTACTGAGCAGGCACTACACCCATTATCTTGGGGAGGGCACTACTGAGCAGGCACTACACCCATTATCTTGGGGAGGGCACTACTGAGCAGGCACTACACCCATTATCTTGGGGAGGGCACTACTGAGCAGGCACTACACCCATTATCTTGGGGAGGGCACTACTGAGCAGGCACTACACCCATTATCTTGGGGAGGGCACTACTGAGCAGGCACTACACCCATTATCTTGGGGAGGGCACTACTGAGCAGGCACTACACCCATTATCTTGGGGAGGGCACTACTGAGCAGGCACTACACCCATTATCTTGGGGAGGGCACTACTGAGCAGGCACTACACCCATTATCTTGGGGAGGGCACTACTGAGCAGGCACTACACCCATTATCTTGGGGAGGGCACTACTGAGCAGGCACTACACCCATTATCTTGGGGAGGGCACTACTGAGCAGGCACTACACCCATTATCTTGGGGAGGGCACTACTGAGCAGGCACTACACCCATTATCTTGGGGAGGGCACTACTGAGCAGGCACTACACCCATTATCTTGGGGAGGGCACTACTGAGCAGGCACTACACCCATTATCTTGGGGAGGGCACTACTGAGCAGGCACTACACCCATTATCTTGGGGAGGGCACTACTGAGCAGGCACTACACCCATTATCTTGGGGAGGGCACTACTGAGCAGGCACTACACCCATTATCTTGGGGAGGGCACTACTGAGCAGGCACTACACCCATTATCTTGGGGAGGGCACTACTGAGCAGGCACTACACCCATTATCTTGGGGAGGGCACTACTGAGCAGGCACTACACCCATTATCTTGGGGAGGGCACTACTGAGCAGGCACTACACCCATTATCTTGGGGAGGGCACTACTGAGCAGGCACTACACCCATTATCTTGGGGAGGGCACTACTGAGCAGGCACTACACCCATTATCTTGGGGAGGGCACTACTGAGCAGGCACTACACCCATTATCTTGGGGAGGGCACTACTGAGCAGGCACTACACCCATTATCTTGGGGAGGGCACTACTGAGCAGGCACTACACCCATTATCTTGGGGAGGGCACTACTGAGCAGGCACTACACCCATTATCTTGGGGAGGGCACTACTGAGCAGGCACTACACCCATTATCTTGGGGAGGGCACTACTGAGCAGGCACTACACCCATTATCTTGGGGAGGGCACTACTGAGCAGGCACTACACCCATTATCTTGGGGAGGGCACTACTGAGCAGGCACTACACCCATTATCTTGGGGAGGGCACTACTGAGCAGGCNCACTACACCCATTACCTTGGCACGGGGCACTAGTGAGCAGGCACTACACCCATTACCTTGGCACGGGGCACTAGTGAGCAGGCACCACACCCATTACCTTGGTGGGGGGCACTGGTGAGCAGGCACCACACCCATTACCTTGGCCCGGGGCACTAGCGAGCAGCGACGTCCGCTGGTCGAAGGCACTAAGAGGACATGCTTCTCCTTGTCTGGAAAGGGCCACCACTCTGCTGTCGCTAGCTTTCTGCGAGCACAGGAGCTCCCCAATTCTAGACAGGTCCTTGCAGGGCATCAAAGAGGCGAGGGGTGAGTGACTCCTCTCATCCCCTTTCAGCATCATGTTTGCTAACAGCCCCCTCCTTCCAACGCAGCAGCTGCCTCCACGCCCTCGCCCTGCAGAGCTTGGGGTGGCAGGGGTCGATCCAGGGCAAAGGGGCTCCCTTATTTCAAGAGGGAAGGCACATCCAGCATCGCCCCCCCCCTCCCCCGGTTTGGGAGACAGGAGCTACTGGGTGCAAGCGATCTAGGGGCGTGTGGCGGCGAGGATGCCTTGCTTGCTGGAGGCCCCGGCGGCGACGTCCCAAGGGCCTCCTGGTCTCATCCCTTTACAAGTCCAGAGGCTCCTCCACTGGTACCGACTGCAGCTGCGTCAGCACCTTCTCCTCCGAGTCGAGGGTCTCCGCGTCCAGGGGGTCGCCGCCGGAGCTGCCCAGCAAGAGCCCTTCCCCCTCGGGGAGGCGGAGCAGGCCGCTCTGCTCTCCCATCGAGCCCTTGTCCATCTCAAAGAGCCCCTCGGAGCCGGCCCCCGAGATATCCATGTCCATCGGGCTCGACCAGACCACGTGCTGCTGGGGCAGCACCAGGGCCTCCTGGGAGAAGTTTGAGAGAAGGCCGGGCTGGCCGGAGTCTGTGCCAAAAGCCAAGGCCGCCGCCCCCACGCCGTCGGGCACCGGCACAGAGGAGATGCCGGTGGGCAGGACCGGCATGCCGGCTGGGAGTACCATGCTGCCGCCCCCCTCCGGAGCGGTCACTGACACTTCCTGCTTGATGGGCACGGCCAGGCTGGTGGCGGCGGGGGCCGAGAGCACCGGGGACATCAACATGCTGGCTGGGAAGGTGGCCGTCAGGATGAGCTTCCCCTGCTGCAGAGTCATGCCTGTCAGGATGGTGCTGCTGCCGGTCACCGGATTGGTCAGGAGGAAATTCCCTGGGGGGAGGAGGAAGAACAGGAAAATGCCCATTAAGTCCCAGGTGAGAAGAGAAGCCAGGAGTCCTGGCTCCCAGCATCTCCTGCTCCAATTGATCACTACACCCATATCCCCTCCCAGAGAACCCAGGAGTTCTGTCTCCCCATTTCCCACGAGACCCCCCCTCCCCTCCCAGAGAACCCAGGAGTTCTGTCTCCCCATTTCCCCACGAGACCCCCCTCCACTCAGAGAACCCAGGAGTTCTGTCTCCCCATTTCCCCACGAGACCCCCCTCCACTCAGAGAACCCAGGAGTTCTGTCTCCCCATTTCCCCACGAGACCCCCCTCCACTCAGAGAACCCAGGAGTTCTGTCTCCCCATTTCCCCACGAGACCCCCCTCCACTCAGAGAACCCAGGAGTTCTGTCTCCCCATTTCCCCACGAGACCCCCCTCCACTCAGAGAACCCAGGAGTTCTGTCTCCCCATTTCCCCACGAGACCCCCCTCCACTCAGAGAACCCAGGAGTTCTGTCTCCCCATTTCCCCACGAGACCCCCCTCCACTCAGAGAACCCAGGAGTTCTGTCTCCCCATTTCCCCACGAGACCCCCCTCCACTCAGAGAACCCAGGAGTTCTGTCTCCCCATTTCCCCACGAGACCCCCCTCCACTCAGAGAACCCAGGAGTTCTGTCTCCCCATTTCCCCACGAGACCCCCCTCCACTCAGAGAACCCAGGAGTTCTGTCTCCCCATTTCCCCACGAGACCCCCCTCCACTCAGAGAACCCAGGAGTTCTGTCTCCCCATTTCCCCACGAGACCCCCCTCCACTCAGAGAACCCAGGAGTTCTGTCTCCCCATTTCCCCACGAGACCCCCCTCCACTCAGAGAACCCAGGAGTTCTGTCTCCCCATTTCCCCACGAGACCCCCCTCCACTCAGAGAACCCAGGAGTTCTGTCTCCCCATTTCCCCACTAGACCCCCCTCCACTCAGAGAACCCAGGAGTTCTGTCTCCCCATTTCCCCACGAGACCCCCCTCCCCTCCACTCAGAGAACCCAGGAGTTCTGTCTCCCCAAAGAGGCGTACCTGGTGCAGCAGCTGGGAGCTGAAAGGCTGCGACCCCCATGCTGGTGTTGATAAGATGCACGTTGCCCTGGCTCAGGGGCCCGCCGGCTGCCTGGGGTGCTCCCCCAACCTTGAGAGGGGCGGTGCTTGCCAGGATCTGGATAGGCCCCCCCATCCCTTGCTGCAGCGTCAGCACCTGGGAGGTGGGCACCACTTGGGGCAATGAAATGATCTGGGAGGCCTGGGTCGCCTGCGGGATGGAGACCAGCTGCGGGGCGGAGGCACCTTGGGGGACTGTGTAAACCTGGGTCGGGGAGAGAGGCACCATTTGAGGTGGGGAGAGCACCTGGGGGCCTGGGGCTGGCTGAGACAGGGGTACCACTTGGGAGGGGGGTGAAACTTGGGGGATCGGGACAAACGAGGGGGTGTGGACCACAGCAGCCTGGGCCGGAGTGGGCCCCGGAATGGAGAATATTGGAGCGGCGGTGGAAGAAGATGGGGTTGCCAGGGCAACCTGGGGGCTGGGTGTTGCCATGGTGACATGCGTGCCGGACAGGGTCTGAGAACTGGGGACCACCTGGGCGAGAGGGACCACTTGGGCGCTGGAGACAGCGGTCGGTTGAGCCACCGGGAGCAGCTGGCCGGCCGGCGGGGGTTCCTCGCTGGACGGTACCACCTGCGGCACCGCGATGGAAGCCAACAGCACCCCCTTGGGGTCGGAGAGGAGCGTGGCAGCTTCGGGGAGCACGCCTTGAGGCGGGATGGCCGCCGGCCCTTCCTCCGCCTTCGTGCTGAACGCCAGCGACTCCCCGGTTTCTGACTTAATCTCCCCCTGCAGGGCCGCGGGGCTCAGGATGATGGTAGCGGCAGGGAAGGAGTCCTGGCAGAGCTTTGGGGACTCCAGACCATTGGACAGCGGCGCAGAAGGGTTCTTCCCGCTCATCACCGCCGTGGCCCCGTTGAGGAGGACGGGCGGGCTCGGCGCTGCCACCGGACTGAGCGTGATGGTCTGGTTGTCGCCCAGGGTCAGGCCGTTGAGAATCATGCCCCCATTGGGGGTCTGGATGACCGAGCCACCGTTGAGGAGCATGGTCTGGGGGCTGGCGGTGATGAAGTTGCCGTTGAGGAGGATGGAGGAAGTGTTGGCGCAAGTGGCTGGCAGAAAGAGGTTGCCGGAGATTGGAGTCCCATCCGCCGTGGCAGGAGTCCCAGCTGTCATCTCCATCTCCTCTGGGCCATGGCTGGACTCGTCCTCCGTACTGGGGTTCCCATCAGACTCACTGCGGGTGGGGAAAGAAGCCAAACCATCAAAGGGGGGGAGGGAGGGAAGGGAATAAACCCAAGCCACTTCCAGAAGGGAGTAAAACCTTCTACAGAAGAAACCCTCCTTCTGAAAACAGGCCCCGTCTTCTGACGACAGCTCCGCTCCGACCCTGCTGTTCAGAGGGGTCCCCATTCAGGCACCCTGGAAATTAAGCCTCCCGCCAATTTCTTGTTGCTTTCTAGGGTAGCGTCCACACCCACCAGCTGCCCCAGAGACTGTCTTGCAAGGCGACAGGGGTCCGCTGTTTGTGTGGGAGAAGCCGGGCACCTGCCTGCTGTGGAGAGGAGAGACGGGGGGGATATACTACCTAAAATAGCTTAGCTTGCCCAAGATGAGAGCCCCGGTGGCACGTGGGGTGGGGGTGGGGGGTGGTAATAAGCACAGGGGAGAATTCCCCATCTCGTTTTCCCAGAAGGGGTGGAAAGGGGACGACACTCTCCAGTGTCGGAAACGGTGGGCAGATCCTCCCTTTTCACTCGTGATTGGTGCCTCGTCCGTACGCAACCACCAATCACAAGCAATTGGGGGGTGGGGGGGCAGAGTCACCAAGCTGGTCTGTCATTTTTAAGCTCATTTAAAAGCAAAAATTGGGCATATCCTGGGCCCAAGGAAACATTGCTTATTGGTTTGTAAGGCTTCTGGGGCTGGGCAAGGGGGGGGGCAGGTCCTGCAGTCTCTCTCCTTGGGACAGGCCCCTTGTTAAATCCCTGCTCGTACAGGGAAGGGCGGCATATAAATTTGAAATTAAATAAACAAACAAATAAACGAATTAATGAATTAAATAGCTTCCAGTGGCAGGAGCCTGCAATTCCCCTGGCGCCTATTCCTGGTTTATTTATTCGTTGTAGTTTAAATAAAACCTCCAGTCATCTTCCTTAATAAGCGACCAGCCCCATGTCCACCATGCAGATAATCATGACTGGTATTTATATAGCGCCAGCAGTGTACCTGGTGCTGTACAATCAATCAAATCGAATCCATTTATTGTGATAGCGTCGCCGTCACAAATGCACATACATAAAATACAGAACAAAGACCACTCAATTTAAATTAATAAATGATCTAAATAAAAACAATTTAGTTCAACTTCAGTGGTAGAAACCCAAAGTAGTAACTTCAATTTAGATTTCCACCACCCCCAGACGCAGATTTCCTCAGTCTAAATACAGCAAAGCAGAGTCTAGTCACCTCAACTTGTAATAAGGGGATGAACATCTGAAAGCAAGGACACCGACTGCTCATATTGGCTGCAAGGTGGAAAGTTATTGAGAACAGATTCCAAAAACTTGACGCGAGGGGGATCATACAATTGACAATCAAACATATTGTGACTCAGGGATTCGATCGGAGTTTGATTGCAAAAGCGGCATAATCTTTGCTCTACAGGATGCCCCAAATACCTACCCTCTCTAACTGCGGATGGGAGGAGGTTAACCCTAGCTAAAGTCAATACCGCTCTCAATCTCCGATCCGGGGTGGGCCTTCGGGTACGAAGCTCCCACATGGAAAAGTGGAAAGCGCTTGACACTCACTGCAGTTCTCTGAGCACTCCTGGCTTCGTCCCTCATTTGTGATTCCTGATCTTTAATTTGGATCTTAACTAAGGCCAACGCCGTGGAGTAATCCATCGTCAGTACGTAGCCTCTTGAAAAACCAAGAGATGTCAGAAGTTGATCTGTACCCTTTTCCCAGGGGCACCGGACAATCAATAGTTACAGACAGGTTCCTACCCGCAAGGGGCTTACAATCTAGGAGACAAGGGAGGGGGAGGTGAACATCGTCGGGAGAGACACGCGTACATTTGTGAGGATGAGAGGTTCCTGGTGCACGTGCTTCACTTAGTGACAGGGAATTAGATTCGGAGGGAGGGGGAAGAGGATGCAATTTCACTCACAACGAGCCGGTGGAGGTGGGTTTTCAGGAGAGATTTGAAAGTGAGGAGGGAGGGAGCAGAGCAAATGTATCCAGGGAGGGAGTTCCAGGCATAGGGGGCAGCAAGGGAAAAAGGGCAAAGACGTTTAGAGGAGCAAGGGGTTTGTGAGCAGGTGAGGACGGGGACAGAGGAGGAGTGAAGCTCCCAGGCAGGAGTGCGGTGGGATACAAGAATGGAGAGAGATAAAGGGGAGCAAGGCCATGTAGAGCCTTGAAGGTGAAGCCCAGGAGCTTGTGCTGAACGCGTTCCCGTAGGGGGAGCCAGCGCAGGGCGGAGAGGAGGGGCTGAATGTGGGCAAAGTGACGGGCGAGGTGGACGACTCTGGCAGTGCCCCTACCCCAAACACACTCTCTGCCTCTTTTCAATCTTTCCATCTCCCCCCCCTCCCCGCCCCAAGACTCAACACGACAATTTTCTTCAGCCTCTCCTCGCACGCCTTGCCTCCCGAATCCTTTGCCATTTATCTCGGCCGTTTTACCCCCCCCATCCTCCTTAAAGCGGGAGGCGCTGTGCTGGAGGGGGTGGCTAGATCGGGATATGGGATACGCTGGAAGGGCACTGTCCTGTGGGGCTCGGTGGAGCAGCGAGATGCTGTAACACGGGGCATGCTCTGCCTTCCCTGCCAAACTAAACCCCACCATGCTCTGGACTGGAGCCACAAAACAGATTCAAAAGGAATGTCCTGGCGTTTCTGCCTTATTCCTCCGACTCGGTTTGGGACACGCACAGGACACCGCCCCGTCCCCCCGCATCAGCTAGACCCCTTGCTCCTGGGGCACAATCTATGTTCTTCCACGTTTCGCTGCACCCTAAGCAAGGCGGCTGCATCTCCTGCCCCCCCCCCACCCCCTTGAGGGACAATCCAGCGCAAAGGCCCAGCCCAGCCGCTTGGAGGTTGAATTACAAGGAAACAGGGAGCGCGGGGGGTTCACATTTCATAACAAGGAGAACAGCTGGGAACTGCCCCCTCCACGTTGCTGTTCCAGGAAGCTAAGGGCAGAGATGCTGCCTCCAGCCAGAGAGGGAGGGGTCAATCCAGCTGCCAGGAACATCTGGCTCCATCCCACCCACCCCCCAGCGAAAGGCCCAAACTAACTCCCCAGCAATGTGGCCTCCCTGCCTGGCATTCCCCCTTCCCTGTCTCCCCTCCCCTTGTCTTTAGATTGTAAGCTCTCGGGCAGGGACCGTGTCTATCTTATTCTCTGTAAAGCACCAGGTACATTGCTGGCGCTATATATAAATGCTAATAATAAATAATAATAATAATAGCTGAGCTGGTGAGGTAGGAATTAGTTGCAGCCTGCTCTCTTAACCTTCCTCTCCCAGCTCCCACCTCAAATCCACCCCCGTTTCCCGCTGCTTCTGGTTTTATGGAGTGGGGAAGTTCAGCACACTCTCTGGTTCCATCAGATCCCCCGCTCCAGCCCTTGGTGGGGGTGGGGGGGCAATCTCAGCTTATGCTAATGCCCCCCCCACCCAGCACACACACATTTCCCCCTTGCAGAGGGGGTGTCTCAAGTTGCTGGCCCCAAGGGCTCCCTCAGCTGTTGGGGGTGTGTGTCATTTTAGGGAGCAGCTAAGCTCTCCCCCCCCCCACACACTCCTGGACCTTGCACAGAAGTGGCGGGTACAAATAGGCTATGAAGGCAGGGTTGTCATATGGGAGCGGGGCTATGGGATTCTTCCCTTCGTCTCTTGCTCAGTGTTTTGGGGTCCATCCCAGGAAGAGGAAGGCTATTAGGTTCTTGGATCTCTCTTACTGGCTTTATCCTTCATCAATGGAAAGGTTTTCCATTGGCCGGAGGGAGGTGGAGGGGTCTGTCTAGGACTAGGTATACCATCCTGGAATCACCTAATGGGGCTCCTTCCTTCTCCCCTGGGAGGGACAGCGTAAGGGCTCCCTTTGGATCTCGAGAGTTCCCTGGGGAGCATCTTCCCATACTGCTCCAAAGAATATATAGGATTTGGGGATTCTCCTCCCCTTTTAGTTCCAGATAGAGATGCTTTTACAAGAAGACACGCAAGACCAAGGAGCCGATAGTGGTGTCTCTTGCTGGAGCACGTTGGGGTGGGGTGGGGTGTGCTCACTTGTTTCTTGCTAGAACCCTCTCTCCCTTATAGAGACAGATTTGGGAGCAGAACACAGAATGTCAGGGTTACTCCTACTTCTGGCTGTGGGTCCCCTACAAGGAATGCATAGAATTTGGCTACGCCCATGGGGGAGGGAGGGAGAGATTCCTAAGATCACAAAGGGGAACAGCTATAGGATCTTGGGGGGGCGAGAAGACTCTACAACAAGGTGCTTATAGGAGAGGGAATTCCCTGCCTGACGTCTGCCTGCAAGTCCCTATAAAGGAAGAGGTTCTCCCTGCTGGATCTGAGAAAGTGGTGCCTATGGGATATAGGGTCCCTGGAAGATCTTAAGGGAGTAGCCCGTATAGGACGGGATTGTTCCTGGAAGAGAGTGGCTATAGGATTCGGGGCTGGGGGGTGTCTTTCTAATGGGAGGGTTGTGTATAGGATCCCTATATAGAACAGGGAGGAACCCAGTGAAGTGGATATTCCTGAAAGGGGCCCCTATGGAGTTCAGAGTGGGTGCTATTAAATTAAGGTGCCCCTTTCCCCCTTACTAGGATGGGGGGTCCCGTACACACAATTTAAGACAGCATTTGGGGGCACCTCCCCCCCTAGCCAGGGCTATTACAGAATTGGGAGGGATTCTCCATGCCCCGGCCCAACCCCTAATCTCAGATCCAAGGTCTGGAGAGTGACCCTCTCACTTCTTGCTGGGGGTGCCAGCATCTCCCCCGCTTCGGCAGAGCCTATGGGGTGTGAGTGGGTGCTACCTATTCAATCGGGGTGTCCCCCTCACTGGGAAATCCATAGGAGGGGGGGTCCCCACTAGACAATTTAAGGATGCTCTACAGCATCTGGGACGAGGATCAGAGGGGATTCCCCCTTCCCCATCTCCATGCCCCCCCCTCATCTCCCTACTGTACAGCATTTGGGGGTGCAGGATCGGAGGGGATTCCCCCTGCCCCACTTCCATGCCCCCCCTGCATCTCCCCACTGTACAGCATTTGGGGGTGCAGGATTGGCGGGGATCCCCCCTGCCACATCTCCATGCGCCCCCCCTCCTCATCTCCCCACTGTACAGCATTTGGGGGTGCAGGATCGGAGGGGATCCTCTCTGCCCCATCTCCATGCCCCCCATCTCCCCACTGTACAGCATTTGGGGTGCAGGATCAGAGGGGATTCCCCCTGCCCCATCTCCATGCCCCCCCCGTCTCCCCACTGTACAGCATTTGGGGTGCAGGATCGGAGGGAATCCCCCCTGCCCCCCAGGCTCAGGCTCACCTCTTGCTGGGGGTGCCCGCGCCTCCCCCGCTGCGGTCCCGCTGCCGTCGGTTCTTGAACCAGTTGCTGACCTGGGTGAGGGAGAGCCCGGTGTCCCGGGCCAGGCGTCGCTTCTGCTCGGGGCTGGGGTAGCGGCTGCGGCCGTAGGAGTCGCGCAGGGCGGCCCGGGAGCGGCGCTTGAAGCAGTAGACGGTCTCCTCGCCGTCCCAGATGGTGCTGGGCAGCGGGTACTTCTTCCGCAGCCGGTACTTGTCCACCGCGCCCAGCGCCCGGCCCCGGGCCGCCTCGGCTTCCCGGTAGCGGGCGCGGAGGTAGAGATCCTGCAGGAAGGGGTGGTGGGGAGCCCCGAAGGGCCGGCTCTGCACCAGCCGGTACAGCTCCCCGAAGTCCCCCCGCTGGAAAGCCAGCAGCGCCCGGGCTTTGGCCAAGCTCTCCCCCGCGGCGCCTTCCAGCTCCTCGGCGGCCGGCAGCGAGGCCAAGAAGCGCCCCAGCCGCCCCGGGTCGCCGGCTTGGAGCAGCGCCTCGCACACGCAGGAGACCTGCTCCGGGGAGAAGCGGGGCGGCAGCGGGGGGCGAGCCGGACTCGGAGCGGACTCCGATCCCCGACGGGGGGACCCGCTGCGAGGAGGCGTGGACGGGGAGCGCTCCAAAGTTTCCAAAAGTTTGTCGCCGGGCGCCCCGTCCGGGCCGGTCTCCTCCTCCTGCTGCTGCTGCTGCTGGTCCCCCCCAGGCGGGCCGCGGCCGGGACTGGGATCCGCGGGGAAGGAGGCCATCTTCGGGGCGCGGGTTCCTCCCCCTCCCCCTGATCTCCCCCCCCCCGCTGCCTCCCGCCGCTGCCGGCCCCCTCCCACATCCTCCCCCCCCTCTCCCTTTCTCTCCTCAGACCCCCCCTCATCCCAGAGCTCCGTCTTCCCTCCCCCCCCTTTCCCCTCCCACTTTTTGGGGCTGCCACCCATGCACATTTTTGAAGGAATCCTCATGAAAAATCCACGTTGCCGGGCCTGCATTGGCGCCGATGCGGGCCCTGCAACATGGATTTTTCATAAGGGATCCTTCAAAAAATTTGCATAGGTGGCCACCCTACTCCCGGGCTCCTCCCCCCTCTTCCTCCAACTCCCAAGCGCCAGCCTGGTGCCTCGCCACACAAAAAGGAAACGTCACCAGAAAGCAAACGGCTGCTCCCCCCCTCTGCAAATTCCACACACACGCTCCTCCCTCGCTCCCCCGGACAAAGTCTCTCTCCCCCCCCTCCGCACCGTCCACCTACTTTGCAAAAGTTTCTAAACACTTTCGCCACCGAGAGATTCTCCCTTTTCCCTGCCCGATCTGCAAACCCCCCCCCTCCAATAATCTGGCATGCCCAGTCTGCGAGGCACAATATCCCCCCCTTTACACAATAGTTTGCAGCCCCCCTCCCCCCCCCGTTAAACTCAGTGGGAGTCTGGCCATTCGCAAGGAAAACAAAACAACCCTCCATGTTTTTTCTGCCAATTACAACTTTGCCAAAAAAAAAAAAAAGGTTTACAAGCGTGCGGCTGGCAGAGGCAACCGCGTGCGGTGGCACTGCCACCCGGGGACCGGCGCTCAGCCCCTCTGCCGCTCTCTTCGTTCTCCTCCAGCTCAGACTGAAATGGAGAGTCAATTCACTTTAGGAATTAGAGGTGTGAATTTGAAATTTGTATTGCCTATTTGGGAAGGTTGCCACCAAGATTACATAATCATCATCTTTTTTTATATAAATATATAGCACCCCACTTGGAGCGCTTTACATACAACAATTTAACACAACGTTTAATCCTCACAACAACCCTGTGAGGTAGGTTAGGCTGAGAGAAGACTGTGACTGGGCCAAGGTCACCCAGGGAGTTAATTTGTTGTGCCCTATGCGCTCACAAATTCCTTATTAGACAGCAATCCTCTGTTGGTTAAAATCACTCGGGGTAAAAACAGACGTGTGCCGGTGGCTTGGGACTGACCAGCACATCTGTTTAGGCATGGCCAGATGTTGGCCCACCTTTGCCCCCGGGGTCCATGGCTACTGATCATTGGTTGCCATGGCTGTCCGTCATGGTGGGGGGGTGTGTGTTTTCTGTGTTCCTCCCTCTACCCAGGCGACGCGGGTGGCAGGATAGCTCTTCGACCACGGGGGTGTTTGGTGCTCTGACCCAGCGCCAACATCCTGCCCCCTCGTGAAAACTGACCATTTAGTCCTACCCTTTGCTTTCCCATCCTTTCTAGAGCAAGGCAGTCCAATGCCTTGGCCAACGTGAGCTGGCCACCTCACGGTAATTTAGACAAGATAAGAAGTGCCAGACTGGGTCGGACCAATGGTCCATCTAGCCCAGTATCCTGTCTCCGACAGCGGCCAATCACAGTGGGAGAAGCACCCAACAGGTCACAATGGGGGATCCATTCCCTGTTGTTTTCCCCCAGCTCCCGTCATGTTCCCTGAGCCTGTCTGGCTATTTGTGGGTGCGCCGGATTGCACAAGACTCGTGCAACCAGTGTACACTGTTTCTACACTTAGAGGGGGGGGGGGGTCTCTCCCACTGTCCCCTCTCCCTGTCTCCCCCTCCTTGTCTTTTAGATTGTAAGCCACAGGCAGGGACCACGTCTATTTCTATGTTCTATACAGCACCAGGTCACACGCCTGGCACTATATAAATGTTTATAATATTAATAATTAATAATAATCAAACCCTGTTTCAGCTTATCAGCACAAACGGTGCAAGATTGAAGCGGTTATTGCTTGATGCCATTCTAAAAAACGTAGATTTTTTTTTTGGGGGGGGGGCGGAATACTGATATTTAATCAAATAGGATTTGAAGGGTTGTGGGACAGATGAAATCCTACTGGGGACCAGAATCAGCCCGCAGGCCCCTGCCTGGTCAGGCTTGATTAGAGGACTGTGTCCAGATCGGGGCTCCTCAAACTTAAGGAGGAGATGAACAAACTGGAAAGAATCATAGAATCAGAGTTGGAAGGGGACCTCAGAGATCATCAGTCCAACCCGCGTGGCTCAATGCAGGAACGCCGCAGCCACAGCATCCCTGACAGACGGGCCGTCCAGCCTCTGTTTTGAAAACCTCCAGCGACGGAGAGCCTGCCCTCGCCCCAGGCAGTGTCTGTTCCGCTGTCAAACAGCTCTTACCGTTAGGAAGTTCTTCCTAATGTTTAACCAAAATCTGCTTTCTTGTAATTTGAGCCCATTCTTTCTAGTCTTGCCTTCCGAGGCAAGAGAGAACAAGTCTTTGCCACCATCCGCTCTGCGACAGGCCTTCAGGGAGTGGAAGAAAGGCTTCCCAAGAGCACGGCAAAGCGTGTTTTCGGACGAGACGCTACCCTGCACAAGCATCCTGGAGCCACAGAGTCGATCGCCCGTCTGACGGTGGAGTGGCCAGAGGCGCATTCCCGTGAGTCTCGGAGCACGTGCTCAGGGTCACATGGGGAGCGCTGCCAGGAAATCGGGAGTGCTCCATGGGGCGGCAAGCCGCTCCGTGGCAACAGGCGGCCATGGAGCCCCTCTCCATATGAACGGCGGCAGCCAGCCGTGCAGGCGCGGCGAACAAGACCACCGCACAGAGGCACGGCGGGCAGCGGCAAGCGACTGTTGCAAGTCACAAGGACTGGCCAGGGGAGCCCGGGTTCCGCACCAGGGACATGTCAGTTGCAAAGGCCAGCCCGGCACGCTTCCTCCTCCCTCACAGTCCGTGCCGTGGCAGGGGGCGTGCAGGGCAGCAACCACGGAATCCATGCTGCCCATCTGAATCCCTTCCCGCGCGTGCACCGCAGCAGATAAAAAAGGATGACTTTTTTGTCTGGCCAGACATTTGGGTGGAGGGGTTAGGAAAAAGGGGGTGGGTGGGGGTGGGTAGGGATTTTTTATTATTTTTTAAACGGTTTTATATGTTTTTATGTTTTGCAAGCCGCCCTGAGTCTAACTGGGGAAGGCAGGGTAGAAATTAGAATGAATAAATGAAGCATGGCCGGAAGGACAGAGGGGCTTAGCCAGATGCAAGCTCTTTGCTGTGACTCTGGTGCCCCAAGTTGTTCCCACTAGGAGCTGGGCCCCTCCCATCCAGCTCTCTGCCAACTCCTCTAACACCCGCCTCCCTTCACACACCCCGGCCTCCAGACAGACAGGGACAGCTGGCTGGCGCCAGAGGGGGCTGGAAGTGGCAGCCACCGCTGCCTAACACCCGTGCCCAGGGTTGGGTTACCACCGCCCCTCTCGGCTCTGTCTGAAATCCCCGGCGGGGAGAGGGGAAGTCAGGGGGTGGGGGTCATGGGAAGGGCTGCGTCTGCAAAGCCATCAGAGAGGTCTATGAAATCATGAGTGGGGTGGAACTTGTAAACAGGGAGCGGTTATTGACCCTCTCCACTAGCCCTAAAACTAGGGGACACTCCATGAAACCCGCAGGGGGCAGAGTAAAAGCAAGCAAAAGGAAGTATTTTTTTCACTCAGCGTACAATTAGGTTGTGGAATTTACTGCCAGAGGTTCCGGTAAGGGCCAGTGCTAGAGCTGAGTTTAAAAGAGGTTTGGAAACGTTTCTGGAAGATAGATCCCTTAGCAGCTATTAGCCAGATAGGATTGGGGAACAAAACCCTTTACTGTCAGGAGCCTGGGGATGACCCACAGGGAATGGATAGCATGGTGACCTGTTGGGTGTTTCTCACAGCCCCCCGTGACTGGCCACTGTCGGAGACAGGATGCTGGGCTTGATGGACCGTCGGTCTGGCACTTCTTCTGTTCTGATAATCTCCCCATGCGTCACACGGGATGCCTCTGCAAGAGCGGGGTGGCAGAAAGAACTCGGGACCACTGTCCGTGTCCGAAGAGATCTGGTGAGCGGTGTGGAGTGCAAGGGGTTCGAATCGATACACTCTTTTTGCCCAGGTGGTTCTGGTCAGGCTCAGAGACAGGGCGAGGGAGCGCTGCGTTTTGGGATTGAAGGGCAGCGCTGGCGGTTGTAGCCCAGAGCTGGAGTAACAGGAGCCTGTGGAGCGGGCCAGGACAGAGCTATTATCCCCCTGCTCCAAGCAGCCGCTCCATTTTCCAGCTGGTTATAGAGTTGTGGGTGCCAGCCTAGAGCGTTGGGCAATCTGCCTGCAACTCTATGGTGGGGGGGGGAGGGGCGTACCCGTGGGCAGACCGTGGGCCAGGGCAGCCACCGGGTGTGTCTAAAACAGACCCAGGAGGGCTACAAACAGGCAGACATGGGGCGCACCCCTTGAGCAGCTCCTCCGGGGCAGGCTGCCTCCTCATCTCTTTACACCCATTATTGTTAGTCCGTGAAGAATGGGCCCAGACTCCTTGTTTAGTCCCCCGAGACCATCGTGCATCACAGTCTGTTCTCAATCTAGTGGCGGGTAGTTCCACAGAGAGATCTCATTGATCGTGTTAAGTCTCCTTTCTCCCAGGACCAAGGAGAGTGTCCCCTTGTGGTTTCCTGATGGGAGGTTATGCAGAATTCTTGGTCATCTGCGAAGGTCGCTTTCTCCCACTTCCACATTTTTGTGGCACTGGAATAAAAAAAAAGGTTCCTCTCCATTTTCTCGCTATCGCGCTGGCTGCGTAGCTGCTCCTCCTCACCGGGCTTCGACTGTGCTGCCCATGCCCCCCCTTTCAACTGAATTCCCTGAGCTGGGATTTGGAGAGAGCCTGCCTTGGTTTTGCACATTTCACTGTGGCGCTGTAACTTCCTAGGGCAGTTGTTCTGTCCAAGGATCTGCAGCACTCCAGGAGCAATTCTGACACATTTCTCTCCCCCTCCACCTGCGCTCTCTGAAACTGAGACGCTCCCTTCCATCTCTGGGGGATTCCCAAGAGCTGCGATCAAAGGGGGACAGACCGGGAGCGGTTTCCGCTGCAGCTGGGGGGCTCAGATTTCTCTCCCCTTGGCCCTGTTACCTCGTCCCACCTGCTGCCTTTCTGACTGCTGCTTCAGCCTGTGGCAGGGAGCCACAGAGGGGGGCTGAGCAGAATGGGTAAGGGGGGGGGGAGGGAAGAGGAGAGGCTGTGGGCTGGAGCTGGGGGCAGGGAGGTCATATATCCTTGGTAACCCTCCTCCACTTCCTTCTCTCCCCAGAACATGGAGCTTCAAATCAGCCCCTACTCCTGCTTCTCACCCCCTGGGTTGGATTGCTGAGCGTTGTCTGAAGCCAGCTGGCTCCAGTGAGACAACTGCGCCCCCTCCTGGCTAACCGTGGAAGGGCAGGGATGGTAAAAAGAACATTGATCGCGATGATACTAAATGGATTTAAATAAATAAATGAATTAAATAAATGTAGGCGGCTGGATTTCCAGTTTTTTGTTTTGCTCAGGATGCTGTGCTTGTCAGGAAATCTAGCCAGGTTGGACACACCCATGGGATCTGCTGGCTGCTCCACGCTTTAGGAAAAATCTGACTTTTATTTTGGTAAGTCAAACGATGGTCTTTTTTAGACGGGACGCCCATCGCCCATGAACCCGGGGGCTCGTCTGAAGGTTTCACGGGTGGAGGCGCGCTCCCACGACCCACGCACCCCCACCCACCCATGCCCCCGCAGCACGGATTTTCCCTGGTTGCTCCGGGCGGCGGCATGGTCCCCGGAAGTGTGCTGCTGCTCCACCAGCCAGGAGGCAGGTCCGTCTAAGAACAGCTTCTCTGCTTGTCCAAACCTCGTCGAGGGCCAGACGCTCCTTGTCCATCGGTTCACATTCCCTGCACCCCAAGTCACTTGTTTTCCCCCAAGAGATTCATCTCCGCCCTCTGATTGAGGGCGCGCCCGGTGGCCCCACGGTGGGATCCTCTCGCTGCCATCAGGGCAGTGATGAGGAGAAACAGCAGGGAAGTTCCAGCCTCCGTTAGCGAATGCCCTGCTTCTGGCAGGGCACAAACGTCCCGAAAAGTCACAATCTCGCTCTCCTCCCACTCCCTCTTCTCGCCTGGGGCTCCCGTTCTTCCATTCTGCTGAACCTGGAATGGCAGCGGGGTTAGGCGGTGTCCGGACTCCATCCGGTCGCGGAGGATGAGTCTGACAGTTCTCTCCCCACAGCAGGCCTCACCCAAGGTATCCCTCCCCCCTCAATTTCTCTGGGCTCGGCACCCCAGGTGGCTGCAGCACCCACAGACAAAGGCCAAAGCCATTGGGCTTTCCCAGGCAAACAACTCACAGCAACAGCTTTCTGTGGCGGTATGATCTCTCGTGCTCATTGCAAGCAAAAACGATCACTTTCAAAAGACAAGAAAAGAGATGAGTAGTGATGTTTGCCTCCCGTCGCTGGAGGCGAAACTCTTGTCCCGGTCGGATCGCCATGTGTCTCAAGTCCTTGGCCTGCTGCCGGCACTGGTTCACGTCCCTGTCGCACCCTCTGGACTGAGATCCCCTGGCACGTTCCTGGAACACTTCACCAGGGCGTTTTGGACCTTCCGCTTCCCCCCATAAAGCGATGAAGACCTGGGTCTCTTTCTTGGCCCAGGGAATGCAGCATTGGGGGGGGGGGAGATCAGTCGGTGGAGAGTGACTGTGATTGTGTGGCGGCGGTAGCAGTGCCAGTTGTTGCCAGATGGAGCCGTGGCCCCGGCGATGGTAATCCTCCGCAAGTCGGTCCTGAGAATGCTGCGACTGAGCAACAGCAAGGGTTGGCGGGCATGTGCTGCCCACGAGGAGAATGCCTGCTTGAAAATGGTGCGGTGGGCTTTCACAGGGGACGTGGTGTCTATAGAGAGCAGGGGGAGAGAGGGGCCGGACGTGATAGCTCTGCGGAGCGCTCTAGGCTTTTTCTCCTGTGACTCTATGGTGCTGGTGGACCTGGCTGTGCAGAGGCTGCACAGAAGCTAATTCAACGGGACGCACGGGCGCACGGTACCCCGCCGTCACCAGCACGGCAGGCTGCGCATGCTCCGGGATCCTACTGTGAGTGGAGGCGGTGTGTCCGGTGGGTGGCGGCCATGTGGGCGGCGGGGGGCAAACGCCGAATAAGTGGGCAGGTGGGACACTCACCTGGTGTCAGGCTACCATCTCGTTCGTTAACAGATGGACGTCCAGAGGGAGGGAGTTCCGCCACAGCCAAGGCCCGAGCGCCCTTTCATTGAAGGCGCGATGGTGGGGCCCCTGGTTTCTGAGCACAGGTACCCCTCAGCATGAGGCGCCAGGAGCAAGGCTCCAGGCTTGCCGGGGCCAAACCATTCAGGGCCCTAAAAACCAGCAACGCAGCCTGAAATCCAATCAACCCCTCACTCTGCAAGCGGCCAAATGCACCGAACACAGGGCGGGCATCATAGGCGCCCACACTCGCCAGCAGGCACGCTGCCGCATTCTGAACCCGCCGGCAGCCCGGAGAATGGGGCGTTCTAAGAACGGAGCATTGGGGTCACCGGGGCGGCTCTGGAACTGGCCTCAGGGTTCTGAGCACCGCCTCAGCATCCCGGAACGCTGCCTCGGCCTCTGATGCCACTCCTTAGGCCTGACCTCAGCCCTCTTTGTCCGCCCCATTGGTTCCTTCAGTGGTTCCTCAGCCCTTGACTGGACCGGGACCCCGCCCTTCCCAGGTGTTTCCCCTGCACTCCAGCCCCGCCTCCCAACTTCCTGATTGGGTACCAGCAAGCATAAAAGGCACGCTGGGTTCCGGGACCGGCAGGGAGTTGGGCAGAGCGACTCTCGCCCCTGACCCCTTGGCTTGCAGTGCCATGACTCCCCTGTTGTCTCCTAGTTGCCTAGCCCCCTTGTTCTCTAGCCTCTCCTTCTAGCCCTTTTGCCTGTGGTCCTGGCCCTGTGTTCCCTGATTTCATGTCCCCTGACCTCTGGCTTCTTAACTCCTTGTTCGCTGGTTCTGTTGTTTCCTGGTTTCTTATACTCTTTGGGTGTTTCCCCAATGAACCCTGTTGATGAATTGTATTCTCTCCCTGAGATCATAGCTCCAGAAGGGGTTTACTCCCCCCCCCCCATCACCTTGCTGGCCTCCAGACCCCTCCATTCTCCCTTCCCCCTAACGTCCCCCAATCTGCTCCCTTGGGGATCTCTAGTTCCCGATATCCTAATCCCCTAAATCTGCCTATGGCTTGGATGCCCCCTTGACAAGGGGTCACTATGGCAAGGTCACCTTGGGACGAATATGGGCCTAGCTGAAGTAAAGTGAAAAAAGCCTCTTGGAACCATGTCTGATACCTGATATTTCATGGACAGAGCATGTGTGATGAGGATTATAAAATCAGCATACATGGCACACGTCACATATATGTATATGGTGTGAGTGCTTTCAATTTACATCTCCACCCCAACTCCCCAATCTCCTAGCTCACCCCTATCCCTCACAACACACCGCTCCCCCAACTCCCACTGCCAAGCGGCCTTGGGAATAAGACATCGTATAGCCATCTCTGGTGTCTTTCAACTCAGAAAGAAGAGATGCATATAACTGTGATGAAATGGAGTATGAAAATCCTCTGGAAGGAGAATAACTACATTGTGAGCTATGGAACAAGAAGAAACCCACCCCCCAAAACAGACTCTGAGCCCTGGAAAACAGACAGGGGAATCAACAAAACAGATTAGCAACACAATAGGGGGGTGTCACTGCCAGATCCACGCGCCACGTGCCGGCCTAGGCACAATCTAAGGAAGGCTTTGGAAGGATGAAGAAGAGCCATCAGGAACCTATTTAAGGACCATCAAGAGACAAAGCGGTGCGATTCATCTTGGAACTGACAGGCAACTGAAACCAAAACAAGAGGCCGCACCCAGCCAAATTCCATCAAAGCTGTGAGAAAGACTTTAAGAATGAACCTGGATAAGATACACTTAGCACTCATCTAGTAAGGTAGAATTGCCTTGTCTTATATTTTGTTTTATTGTGTCCTTGGCACACTCTTGCAGTCTCTTTTAATCTTGATTCACAAATCCACAAATGAAAATTTGTTTCACTAATGCATGCGTGCTTATGTGGATTCCTGATATTGGGGTGACCCAATTTCGGGATTCTGAGTGAGAGACTCAAACGAATTCATTTCTGGGCATTGGGAAGCTCTGGGGTACGGGTAACAAGAGGGTTCTGGAGAGAGCTGGTCCAGTAGGCACTGTAAGCGGGGAAACTGAGTCACAGCCAGCCTTGAGAGGGGCAGAGTGCTCCCAATCCCATCACAGCATGGTCGAAAATGACGCCCAGGTTCTTTCCCTGGTCAACACCTCCACCTGGACTCCTGTCAACATGCAGGGACCCCAAGGGAGGTGAGAGCATCCTAATTTCAGCTGCCCCGTGCTACCAGCAATCCTTCCCCTCTTCTGCCTGGCACTGTCCCCCTCTAGAAGAATGATTCCTGAGCTGGAGGAGAAACAGCCAAGAGTATGAATCTTAGTTCCACTGACAGTTGTTCCTGAACCTCATTCCTCCTGTAGTTGATAGAGGGCA
Source organism: Sphenodon punctatus (assembly GCA_003113815.1). Taxonomy (NCBI): domain Eukaryota; kingdom Metazoa; phylum Chordata; class Lepidosauria; order Sphenodontia; family Sphenodontidae; genus Sphenodon; species Sphenodon punctatus. The sequence continues at coordinate 812,863 of QEPC01008006.1, read as the reverse complement.
GGCTCTCATACTCTACAAGAGAATGAAGTATCTGCTGATGCTTCAGGTGAAAACAGATGTGACTGCTATGGCCCGCCAGGGAACCACCGGCACATCTGTTCCCCCGGCCGCCAGATATTGGCCCGGAACTGCGTCCAGGCTGGGTGGACGACTAGCCCAGAATGCGTCTCCGGGGTGATCCCAGGGGCACATCCTGGGCTAAGGGCTACCCCAACACCTCTGTCCCGTCCTGCCATCCCCGCTGTGGGGCGGAGACCGCGATGGCCACAGCTGGTCACTATGGCTTCCCGTCATTGGGTGGGGCCAACTGTCCACATGTCGGTTGTGCCCCCCCCGTTACCCGGGGCGTGTGGGCGGCAGGATGGGTCTCTAGCTGTGGGCACGTGTGGTTGGTGTCCCTCCCTAACTCGAGAGTGGTGGCTGCTGCTTTCCGACCTGTGCTGGGAGGTCACCCCCGCGGCCTGCTTTCACCCTTCCAGAAGGGCATGGGGTGACTAGTGCGTAGGAGTGGGAGCAGCTGGTCAAGCGGTGCCCCCTACGCCCTGTCTTTCTGTAAGCGACACGCCTGCAATTTCATGGAATGGCCACAGAGTGTCACTGTCGTGCTTGGAGGCAGAACCTGGTACAAATGCCAGCCTTGGGAGCAAACCAGTGTCTGGGTTTAGCATCTGCTTTGACTTTCTGCTGGGCTGGGTGGGTGGGTGTCTCCTTGGGAGAGGAATCTCTTGGGTCAGAGGAGGGGTTGCTAGGAGTCGGGGCTCCTGGGTTTTGTGACTAGCCCTGGGAGGGGAGTGAGGCCTAGTAGCTTAGACAATGGCACTCACACTCCCCTCCCCTGGTCTGTCCTAGCTGAGGCTCCCACCTCTTGCTTCCTCGCTCACTCCCCCTCGCCATCCCATTATCTTGGAAATTCTCCCTAGCTCAGTGTTGTGAGAGTGTGGAGCTAAACTGTTTGGCAGCTGGGACCAGTCCCGCAACCCACCCCTCTGGAACACCGTCTGTGCCTCTGTCAGGGCCCCCGTGACCCCAGATTAAGAACATAAGGACATAAGTCGTGCCGTACTGAGTCAGACCAACGGTCCATCAAGCCCAGCATCCTGTCTCCGACAGTGGCCAATCTCGATCACACGGGAGAAGAACCAACAGGCACAATGGGGGATCCATTCCCCCATTGCTCACTTCCAGCTCCCGACAGTAAGAAGTTCATCCCGTAAACTACTTGGTTAATAGCCATGAATTGACCTATTCTCTAAGAACTTATCCAGGCCTTTTTTAAACCCAGCTACACTAAGCCTTGACAACGTTCTCTGGCAACAAATTCCATAAGTTCAAAAGTGCTTCTTTTATGTGTTTTAAATCAGCCAGTAGCTAGTTTCATGGAGCGGCCCCCTAGTTCTAGTACTGTTTGAGAGGGTCAATAACCGTTCCCTGTCTACTCCTTCCACACCACTCAAGATTTTATAAACCTCTATCATGTCCCCTCTCAGTCTTCTCTAAGTTGAAGAGACCCAGTTTGTCGAGCCTCTCTTTGTACGGAAGCCGGTCCGTACCCTTTATCATTCTCGTTGCCCTTCTCTGCACCTTCTCTAGTTCAGCGATGTCTTTTTTGAGATGGGGCGACCAGAACTGCACACAATATTCCAGGTGCGGTCGCACCATTGATTTGTAGAGAGGCATTATGACATCCTCAGTTTGATTCTCTATCCCTTTGCGAATAATTCCTAACATTCTGTTTGCTTTTTTGACTGCTGCTGCGCACTGCGCTGTGGATTTCAGTGTATTGTCCACAGTCACTTCCAGATCCTTTTCCTGAGCGGTAACTCTTAGCTTAGTACCCAGTATTGTGTACTCACAGTTTGGGTTATTTTTCCCTACGTGAATCACTTTTTCACTTGTCCACATTAAATCTCTTCTGCCATTTAGATGCCCAGGCACCCAGTCTCATAAGATCCTGTTGCAGTTCCTCACAGTCTGTTCGTGTTTTAACTACCTTGAATAACTTGGTGTCATCTGCAAATCTGATCACCTCACTCTGAAC
>QEPC01008006.1:788876-810569 GCA_003113815.1 Sphenodon punctatus | reverse complement strand
GGGAAGCCATCTGGTCCTGGTGATTTGTTAATATTTAGTTTGTCAATTTGCTCTAGAACCTCCTCCAGAGTCACATTGATTTGTGACAGCTCTTCCAAATCATCACCTACAAAGTAAGGTTCTGGCGTGAGTATCTCCCAAACATGCAGTGAAGATTGAAGCAAAGAACTCATTCCGCTTCCCTGCAATGTCCTTTTCCTCCCTAAGCACCTCTTTTACTCCCCTGGTCATCTAACGGCCCAACTGACTCTCTAGCAGGCTTCCTGCTTATGATGTACTTGAAAACGTTTTTATTATTAGTTTTAGCATCTTTAGCAAGTTGCTCCTCAAATTCCTTTTTGGCCGCCTGCTTTATTAACTTTTTACATCTACTTTGGCAACACTTATGCTCTTCCCTATTTATTTACCTCATTGGGGCTCTCTTTCAATTTTTTTAAAGGATGCCTTTTTGGCTCCAATAGCCTCCTTCACCCCACCATTTAGCCACACAGGCCGACGTTGGGTCCTCTTCCTACCTTTCTTAATTTGTGGAACACATTTAATCTGAGCTTTCAGATGGTGTTTCTAAATAGTCTCCACGCTGCCTTGTAGATATTTAATTCTTGCAGCTGCTTCTTTAAGTTTCCCTCTAACAAGTTTCTTCATTTTTACATAGTTCCCCTTTCTAAAGTGATATGTTACCGCAGTGGTTTTATTCGGCATTTCCCCTCCTGTGAGTATGTCAGATTTGATGATATTATGATCACTATATAATCACTTATGACTGAGAACGAAGGGGTTTAGAGCAACAGATCTCAGGAGTCCTGTTCCCCCGAACACATACTTAAACTGTGTAAAGCGTGCAGTTGCCTTGCAATGCTCCTCCCACACCTTCTTGTTAACCCCATTGACCACATCAAAACCTTCCCTCTTACAATCAGCCTTTTTCCCCCCCAAACCCTGACCGTAGTACCACAACTCTGCTTAACTTAACTTGCAAACCCTGCCCAGAGCCTTGTCTTACTGCCACAAGGAACCACATCGCTTTTCGGCTCTCCCCCACCCCCCCGGGCAGGCTGAGATCATGACATCTCATCTGCCAGGCTGTTTTTTCACTCTGCCCCTAGCCTTTCTGTAATAGCCCTGCCTGGTTGCTTCGCACTTGCTGCACCTGCTGCGAAATCTCTTGGTGCCCCAGCCAGGTTGGGACACGTCTGCCTGATTGCTAACTACACTCTTGATCTGTGACAAGCCGACCTGTCAGTCCTGTCCACTATAAGTCTAATGCCCTTATGACTAGAAAGGGAACACTGTCTCGTGAATTTAGGATATGCAAGAGGAAACGTGAAATTCTCTGGGGTTTTTCGGAAGTCAGAAACGGTGTCACGGGTTGGAGGTTCCGCACCCCCACTTTACTGGGTTTGAGTGACTCAGTTTCCCTTGCGTGAAATTCTCTGGGGTTTTTAGGCAGTCAGAAACGGTGATCATAAACGATCACTTCTTGCCCTATGGATTCCGGTCCTTCCTCCAGCTGCAAAGGGAGCTTAGCAGGGACGGAGAGAGGTTCAAAGGTAGGGAATAAGGATTAGGGGCCTCTCGAGGCAACCAGAGGGAGGGTGCTTGAAAAGACGGACTATTTTTCTGAATAAGAGAGGGAGAGCAGACAGGAAAAGAGTCAGTGCGCTGGACTTGGGCCTTAACCCAGTTGTGACTTTGGAGGTTTCTCAAGGCCAGCGCCCGGGCTGGCTGCCGACATGGCCCAAAGCAATCCCAGGCCAACATCTGGTGGCACCTGCCCAGATGTGCAGGCGAGGTCTGGACCAAAGCAGGCTGCTGTCACATCTGTTTTTACCCAGTGAGTAGACTTATGCAAATGGTTGTCTTTCAGCCTCAGTTTCCCATCTGTAAAATGGAATTGGCGACGACTGGGTGAGCCAGCCTGCCAGGTATTGCCCTCCGTTGTGTGCTCTGGGCACTGCCACCAACGCCTGCTCCAGAGGATGTGGCAGGAAAGAGACACATCAGCAGGATAATTAACGACTGGGGTGGAAAAGAGAGATTATAGCCTGCTCGCCATCCATGATACGAGATCGAATGGGATGGAAGCAAATGATAAAAGGAAAGAGCTTGCCTCGCAATTGGCCAGCGGAACTCTCTGCCACAGGACCCAAGTGAGGGTCAGATGTGTCTCGGAGAAACAGGAACATCTAGAGCAGAGATTTCCAAACTGCGGATCCGAACCCCAGTTGGGGGGTCAAACACGGGCATCATTTGGGGGAACTGCTGATTAGAACTTCGTAAGATAAGGATAGAATATTCTTTTCCACCTGCTGCCGGAGGGCAGGAACTATCCTGACTGGCGTGTTTGGATGACCCTTTCCCCTTTGTGGAGGGGTCGCCTTTAGGGGCTGGCTCTCTCCTTCCTCTGAAGCAGCTGGTTTTGACCATGGTTGTCACCTAGGCACATTTTAAAGGAACACTTATGAAAAAGGCATGTTGCAGGGCCTGCATTGGTGCCAATGCAGGCCCTGCAACATGTCTTTTCCATAAGTGTTCCTTTAAAATGTGCCTAGGTGACAACTACGCAGGGCACCTATCCATGATGTCAGTTATTGAACCCATCCCTCATTTGCAGGTATGTCTCTGGGGGGCGGGCAGAAGGTTGGATTTGAAAGCCAGGAGGGAAGGAAAGCAAAACAAAATGAAAGAAGGAAGGCCAGAATAGCCAGGCCCGGCCCCGGGACGCTGCACGGCTGCTGCTGGCAGAGCAACCCAGGAATGTCTCTGTGATTCTAAACGGGAATGCGGGGCCAGGAACCCGTCCCGGGGGATGGGCACCGCACCCCCACCCCCCGCCGCACCCCCCACAAACTCTCCATCCTGGAGCTCCCCTGGCTGCTTTCGGGACCTGGGGGCTGCCCGTCCGCATCCTGCAGGGCAGGCATCTCGCTTGGCAGGAGCAGGTCACTTCCCCTAGGGAAAGGCTCCGCCTTTGTGCAGGGAAGCCCCGCCCCTATTGCAGATGGCTCCGCCTCTCCGCGGAGGAGCCGCGCCCCATTTGAGGCAGGCTCCTCCTACCCTTGACGGGTCTGCCGTGCCCTGTCAGAGCAGGCCTATCTTCCTGCTCAGTGCCACACCCGTTGGTATTAATAGCCTCCCTTCCTAGGGCAGGCAGGCAGGCAGGCACAGCTGGGGAGGCTGAGTCACGGGAGGTGGGGCGGTCAGGGCTCATTCAGGGTCACCCAGAGCGGAGCCGGTAGACGTCTGCTCTCTCGGTTCCTGAATCAAAGAATCCTAGACCCGAGGTCCATGCAGTCCAACCCCTGCGCTCAGTGCAGGGAATCCGCAGCGACAGCATCCCTGACAGCCTGGTTTGGGGCCCTGTTCCCCACCCTAGTTGGAGATAGTTGCTAGCCCCACTGGGAACACGCTCATGCTCTCTGGGTCTCCGGCCGGCTCTCTCTCACGGAGAATGAGTGAGATCGCAAGTCAGAAGACCCAAGACTGAGGAGCTGGAGGGAGTGGGGGCGGCTTCAGGCAGGAGATGTTTGGCAGATCTAGTTTGTAGGGCAGAGGAAATCTGAGGGCATAGGACTGAGGCTATGTTCACATGGGCAGACTAGTCCCCCCGGGGTACTTACTTACTTTGTGGCGTACATACCCAGGAGGAGGTTATGGGAAGGGGTGTGTGTCTGTCTCCACCCCCACCGCTACCAGGACAGGTCGGGGAACAGAATAAACGTTTCCTCGGCCTGACTTGGCAGCGGTGTGTGTGCGCGGGGAGTGACCTACAGCCAGCGCCCCGCCCCTCGCCATGACAGGCAGCCGTGGCAACCCCCCCGCGCCAGGCCGGGTTGGCATGGGTGTCACGGTTTTGGGGTCCAGTATCTCACTTTCCTAGGTTGGGTGACTCAATTTCCCTCACTTGCAGGCCACCTAAACCAGTTCTCTCTCTGTCTGATTCAGTCCTACAAAGGGGCTAATCCTTTTGCCACCCAGACTCCCAGAAAGCTTCCCGCTCACACACTAGTTCTCTGGGCTCGCAAGAGACTGGAGGCTCAAGTTGCTCAGCTTGTGTCCCCAATGTGAACAACAGATAGCACTTCTTGATAAAGAAGAAAGTTTATTGATTACATAAGCAAGAATAGTTTGACACAGAGTGGCTAATAAAGTAAACAAAATAACGCATTCCTAATACTGTGTTAGTCCCTTTATAAATCTTACCCTTATGAAAGTCCATAAACTTGAGGTTATTCTCAGCCAGGTGTAATGACTGGGCAATTTGTCTCTTAGCTGGTAGAAAGCAAAGTTCTTCTCTCAAAGCATCGCTTCAGCAAAGCTGGCTGGCAGGCTGCCACCCTCTTCGATCCTAGACTCAGCGAGTCAGTGGCGTGAGCAAGATCCCAACATTCACTGGGTTCCGGGGAAACCAATCTCTCTTTAAATATCTCTTCCTTTGTTTAAACCTTCCCGCTTGGAGGAATCCGTGTGTCTCCTCACGTCCACAGGTAGAACTTAATTTGCACTTCTGTAGTCAGTGTCTGCAAAGGTGCCAGGCTTATCTGTGAATACACATTCTGCAGCTTGTCTCTCTCCGTTGCACTAATTGAGTTAGTGGCTCTCACTCTTACATTACACGATTACATGAAGCGAGTTTCCAGTTCTCAGCTTCAACATACCATACATGGTTAACCTTTAGCTTTACATACTTATTAGACCTATAGTCCAGTTTCTCTTTGTGACAATGGGAACGGACGCGCCCAGCCGGTTTATCCCGCTATGGTCTGCCTGGGCAGTTCCTTGGGCCCGGACTGTGGGCTTGGTTCCTTCTGGGCCGGGCCAACCTCTGGCGGCCCAGAAACAGACATGCGGGGTGAGGTGCTGGTCCCGGGGTGACCCGGGCCGGCGTCATGTTTCTAACACCCTGTGCCAATAGCTGGGCTTGGGTCCTGGTTACCCGCGAGACCGCCTCAGAGCCTGGGTTCCCTCACGACCCTCGCGGTTGGCTGGGGACACCCAGCTCGAAGTCCCCCAGGCGCGCCGGGTGGCGACGGCACAAAGGGCGTTCTCGGTGGCCGCCCCTCGGCTGCGGAATTCCCTCCCGTTGGACGCCCCCTTATCCCCGGACCTCCCCTCTTTCCGTAGATGTTGTAAAACCTGGCTGTTCCACCGGGCCTTTGGGGGGGGGGGGTGAGAGGGTTTTTTATTGTTTTATTGCCCTGAAAATCCCTGTGCCCATTATATTTTATTATTATTATTATTAACAAACATTTATATAGCGCCAGCAGTGTACCTGGCACTTTACAAAGTAATAAAATAGACACGGTCCCTGCCCCTAGGGCTTACAATGTGAGAGACAGGAGCTGGGGGAGAGACATAGGAAGGGGGACAGAGGGAGAGACAAGGGGTCTAACATTCATGAAGGTGCGAGGTCTCAGGTGCACGTACTTGGCTTGGTTACGATGAGAATGACAGCAGGCAGGTCCATGTTGCAAGGATAAGGGTACACAGATCGTAGGTATAGGAATAGTGGCTCAGCAGGATAAAGAGTCAGACAGAGCAGAGCGAAAGAGGTGAGTTTTAAGGAGAGATTTGAAGGTATGAAGGGAGGGGGCAAGGCGGATGTGGACAGGGAGGGAGTTCCAGGCATGGGGGGCAGCAAGTGAGAAGGGACGAAGGCGCTTAGGGGAGCAGGGAAGGCGTGGAAGGGTGAGAGAAGGGACAGAGGAGGAGCGAAGTGCACGGGCTGGAGTATGGAGGGCGATAAGTGCAGAGAGGTAGGGGGGAGCAATTGTATATTATATTGTATCTTAATTGTTTTGTAGTATTTTAGCTGATTTTATTGTTATTTTATTATGATGATGTATGCCGGCCCGAGCTACCGTTGTGCAGGAGGGAGCGGATGATAAATATTTGTATAAATACATAAATACATAAATAAATATTAACTTGTGTCAATACACTTTACTTAACACCCTTTCCTTGTTCAGAGGGTGGCTTGCTTTGTGGGCAAGCTACTCAGAAGTAGGCAGCCTTGTACAATCAGGAGCGCACACCCCAGGACGGAAACACTCTCTCACTTCAATACTGTTTTCATGTGAACAAAAGAAATCGGTTAAAGTGAACTCAGGGGAAATTACTTCAGAATAAACGTCCGTGTGAACAAGCCCTGAGACAGGTCTTGCTAGATGGGGGGGTGTGGGGGGACCACAACACGTAGGCAGGGAGGTGTCAGGGGAAACATGTGTCCGGGAGATAAACCGTCAGCTTCATTCACCCAAGATGGCACCTGTCATGGGGGGGGTTATGAGTTACGGATGTGTCACGAGTACGTCAGTTCTCAGCGGTAACGTTGTAAAACCAGTTGAGGCCCCCTGAGGGTGCTTGGTGTCTAAATCATCGGAGGTCACTCACCACCGCACCGCGCTCAAGACTTTGGAACAAGGGGACCTCTAGTTATATTTTTCCAGGCCCACGTACGAAACGTACACGTGGCAGGGCTTGCCTTGGTACCATAGGTGTCGTGTCCGTTTCACGAGTGGCCGGGGAAAATAGACAGCGGCGGCAGCCCTATCTAGCATGCTGTGCAGAGGAACTCCCTGTACCGGGTAGGGTTCCCACAGACGCAACTTTTCCCAACACGCGTATGAAAAATGCATATTGCAGGGCTCGTATGCCCCTGTGACATGCGTTTTCCATGCGTGTCCTGGGAAAATTGGCATCTATGGCAACCCCAGGCCTTTGGGTGGGGGTGGGTTAGGGTGAGGGTTTTCCGCCCCCATCCTGTTTTATTGTCTTAACTTCCGTGCCTTGTTTTAAATATTGTTGATTGTTTTAAACTGTTTTTATAGTTGATGTGTTTACAATTGTTGGAAGCCGCCCCGAGCTGGTTACAGGAGGGTGCGGGGTATTACAGAAATAAAATCAATAAATAAACCCTACCCTTGGTAGCTGGGAGCATCCGGGGCTTTGCAGCAGCTGGTTCTCTCCAAAACAAATGGTTTGGGGAGATCTTTGGCGGCTCTAGCGTGCACGTCGGGGGAAATCTGAGGGTGTAGGACTGAGGCTATGTTCCCAGGGGCAGACTGACCCCGCCCTCCCAGGGTGCTTACTTTGCAGAGTAATTACCCAGGAGGAGGTTACTCCCGAGTTAATGACTGTGGGTAGAAACTAAAACCAAACATGCACATCCCAGGGAAGGAGGCCAAAAGGCGTTCAAGCTAATCTAAACTGACTTCTTCTCCTTTACACCCGTTCAGGGCTTGGGGAAGGGGATGGCTGGGTCTCTGAAATCCCTGTTCTCTCCTGGAAATGCACTCAGAGCAGCTGTGCCAAAGGGAGGGGCACCTATGTAGGGATGGGGGGCATAGATGGAAACAGGCCAGAGACTGCAATTGGGAAAAGATTGACAAAGGGGGGAATGGCAGTGAAGGAGTTAACAGCCCTCTGCTCCTGGCAACTTTAAATGGGCAACTGGTGTCTGCGGGGCCCAGGCATCCCTGGCATCTGCACCTAAGGGCATCAGGGTCCCCAGGAAGGGGGTGAGAGAGACAGTCAGGGGGGTGCTTGTGTGTGTGTGCGTTGCATGAATCAGAGCAAGGGGGCAGCGAACAAAGCTTTGGGGGCTGCAGGGCGGATCAGCTGTCAGAGAGAGGAGGGGGAGTGTGTGTGGGTGAGGAAGGAGGAGTGTGCGAGTCTATCAGAGAATGTGTGTGTGTGCGAGAGAGGAGGAGGGTGTCAGAGAGAGGGAGTCTAGGAGAGGGGAAGCAGAGGAGAGTTGGCCGGAGAGAGTCTACAGGAAGAGAGGAGGAGAGGATTGAAAAGTGAGTGGAAGAGTTTGGGGTTTTAGGGCGCATTAGCCAAGGGGACCCCCTTCCAGGGTCTGTGCCAGCGAGGAGCCCCCAGTGGAGCAGGCCACAGGGCGATAGCAGCACAGGAGGGGGATGCTCTTTCTCCCTGTAGGGCCAGGGGGAGCCCAGCCAGCCTAAGGGGGTGTTGGCCCCACGAGCTCTGCCCACCCAGCGCTGAATGCAGCTGTGGGGCCAGCGGACAGAACCGCCATGTCGGCTGAAGTGCGACTGAAGAAGTTGGAGGAGCTGGTTCTGGACCGGGACTTTGTGGGGCTGGAGAGCCTCTTGGACCTGCTGCTTTGCGTCTACCACGAACTCAGCACCTCGCCGCTGGCCCAGGAGAAATACATCATGGAGTTCCTCCAGTGGGGTGAGTTTGCCAGGCACCCCCGGGGGGGTGGCACGCGAAGGCCTGAGGTCCTCAACCAGCATTCGTCCTTGAGACGCAGATAGATTCCTCGAGTCTGGGATGCCTGGGCCCTCGTTTGGGGCTGTCTAGGAATCCTGGGCCCCTTGCTTGGGATCCCCCCCCTTGAGCCCCAAGGGGCCCTGGTCCCCTTCTGAGCCCGGGAGGTTGGGGTTCTTTCCCATTCAGGTTGGCACAGAAGGGGGGGGGGAGGAGTTGTATCTCAACCAGATGCGACAGTGTTTCTTGCTCTTGGCCTGGCCTGGTGATGCGCAGACAGACGAGTCAGCAGTGCCATGAGTTTGTGGGTCCTGAGGCACTCGGGACAATCCTGAAAGGGCAGACTAGGGCTCTGGGGGGAGAGGGTAGTATCAAAGATGCACCCCCCCATCTGAGCGCCCCCATCTTCCACCTCTTCTCAGCTACTGGGACACACGGGACGACCTTGCAGCTTGTGCAGAGGGCAATAAGGAATCTATTTTGGGGTGGCACAGGGGGTGGGGAGTCAGTGACTGGGAATAGTGTCTCCCCCCCCCCCCCCCCCCCCCCCCGTGACTCCTATAGGCACAACTAGCATCTGAATAGAGGATGAGCTGATTGATTGGCACTGGCCAGGCTAAAGCAGGGGGCTGTGAGAGTGATCTTTTGTTGGACTAACTTGTCGGTGGAAATGGGCAAGCTTTTGGACCTTACAGGGTCCTTCCTCAGGCAAGCAGGAGTCGAGCAGCTCGTGCAATATAAGGGATTCCCTGCTCTCCCACGGACCTTGGACCAGTCGTCTGGTCTCTCTGTGCCTCACCTCCCCAGTCTGTAAAATGGGGCTTAAAAAGACAATGACCGATCCCATGGAGGGCTACCAAGCTGTAGGCCTCCTGATGGTGTTAGTTATGGGTTTTGTGGGTCGAGCACTGCACAGGAGTGGGGTGAACCCCAGTCGGGAATCGCCTTCCTCCTAAATAACATCAGTGAGATCTGGGAAATCCTCCTTGTCCCCATCCTAGTGGGGTTCCCAAATGATTTCTCACCCCTCGCTCCAATGAACCAGGAAGCCACCGGTGCTAGGTGCTGGGGACACTTCCAGCAGCTGGGGGTTCAGAGGGTGAAAAGGAGGGGAGTGTTTCTGGGGGGTGGGGAGGGCGTGTTGTTTTGACAGAGGTAACTCACTGCCCACAGGAGAGGTAGCCACCTCTGGGGTGGGACGCAGCAGCCCAGAGCAACACTGGAGCGTTTAGGGGCGGGGAGAAGACCTGATTTTTTTGGATAGGAGGCAAAATATAATCGCCCCTAGGCTCACGGATTAGCGAAGCCTCTCTCTGACCTTGGCGTCGACTCTTTGATCTCTTGGTGACATTTTGGAGAAGGGCGACCTTCCTCTCCCATCCCTCAGGGGACTTGGCCTTCGGGGAGTGGGGGGGGGAACAGGACGCCTTCTTGAATAGAGACTGCTTAATGATGGGGGTCACTCCCAATTTAAGAATGGCGGGCTAGAAACTGTCCAGGCACTGCTGTGAGGCAGCTCACAGCGCGGGCATCTCTGGCTCTGCCCCACGGCAGGCCCTATAACCTCTCCCCGCCCTGAGAACTGAGTGTCATTGCAACAGAAACCAGGACCGAGTATAAGGGAGGTGCCCGGGCATTGTACCCAGCTCTGCCACCCACCCCTCCCCCCAAAAAACCATAGTGGGATACGCTGCCTTTTGTGGACAAGGTGGCACAGCCTCCCCTCCCTGGTGGCAGATCCGATTCATGCTGTTTTACCGCTGGGGTGATTTGCTGCCTGGACGCTGGGAGTTTGTGCAACGCCATAAAAGGTCTGGCTGCTCTGGAGACGGCCGTCCCGTCCCCCTTTCTCCCACCCCATCCAGATTTTTATTAGGAGTTCAGTGCCAGGCTCAGCACAGGCCGAACCGGCACCAGTTTCAAGCTTCACTGCAAAATCCTGCCCTGCACCGCCCCCCCCCCCATCACAGCCAGTGTTCCTGCCCCACTTCCTCCAGTTCCCTACTGGGAAATGTTGGGAGCAGAGGAGCTGATGCTCCTGCCCTGCTCCCCACAGTACCCCCTGCTGGGCAAGGCCAGGAATCGCTGCTTTCTCGTCACCGTCAAAGAATGATGCAAAGGCATCAAACAAATCCTGTGAATTGAATTCTTTACGCAGAATAAATAATGCCGAACCCCACAAAGCAGCAGCTCTAGGAAGGGGAAGGGTTAGATGGGTCAGGATGCTCCAGTTCGAGCCAGGAACCTCCTGATGTTAGATCAGCTGCCACTTATGCAAATCTTAAGGAACACATATGAAAAATGCATGTTGCAGGGCCCTGCATTGGCGTCATAGGGGCCAGTGCAGGGCCTGAAACATTATTAATTATTAACAAGCATTTATATAGCGCCAGCCATGTACCTGGTGCTTTACAAAGTAATGGCATAGACACGGTCCCTGCCCTAGGGTTTACAATCTGGGGGGTGGGGGAAGGGAAGGAAACAGAGGGATAAGTGTACCTTGAAGAGTTGCATAGGGGGCAGCCCTAAGTGCTGCCCTGTTGTCTGTGGGGTGCGCAGGCTCATTTCTTTCTCAGGAAGTTCCCAGAAAGAATTTGAAATGGGGTAGCGGAGGAGCTGACACATTCCTGGAAGGGGGGGGGGGCAACAAGGTCAAGACGGGGGAGGAAGAGGATGAGAGCAGAGGGGAGGGGAAACTCCGACGGAGGGAGAGGGTGGGGATTGGGTGGTGGAACGGGGGCCAAAGGATGTGGTGGAGCTGAAATCGAGGCGGATGCTGCGGGACAGGGTGAGAGGAGGGGGCGTTCCGGAGATGAAGAAGTGGTCAAGACCAGTGGTAGAGCTGGGTTTGGGTAAGGGTTGGACAAGTTCCTGGAGGATAGCTCCATTAGCAGCTATTGGCCAGGTAGGTTTGGGGAATGTAACGGGGCTGGGAGTGACCAGCAGGGAATGGCTCATCCCCATTGTAACCTGTTGGGGACGAGACTGGCAGCCGTTGGAGACAGGATGCTGGGTTCGTTGGGTCATTGGTCTGACCCAGTCTGGCACTCCTTCTGTTCCTAAGGGGGTGGCGAGGTTCTGCCCTGCCCTGCGGCTTGTGTATGGAAAGTTTCTATACGCAGGAATTCCTGGCTCGGAGGAGCAAGCTTGCAGCCTCCCCAGGCCCCGCTGGAATCTGAGAATCGCAGCGAGCCCAGATTCCCAACCCGCTGTGCACCCGAAATAGGAACACACCACGGGGTGGGGGAGGGTTGTTTTAGGTGAAATTTGGCTAATGCTCTAGGTCGACTTGGAAAGCAGTTGCCTCTCCCCCAGTTTATGCTCAAGGAGATTTTTTTTAAAATGTCCAAAAATAGCCCTGGCTCTTGAGCGACTGTTTATAAATCATGTGAAACTCCTCATGGAGGAAATCGAAAGCCTTTGACGGTCTGAGACAGCAGGGACTGTGTCTGTACAGCACCTAGCACAATGGGGGCTTAAAATCCCGCCAGCGTAGCAACTTCACAAGGTTTCTCTCCTCCCACACAAAGCAAATAGCCTCACCCCCCGCTTTTACCAGTGAGGGAAACCGAGGCACAGGGAGCAGGAGGGACGTGTCCACAGTCAAACAGTGAATCTCTGCAAGAACTGCAGATATAATTGAGAAAACCCAATACTCCGGATCTAATCCCGAGGCTCCGAGTGCCTGGAACAGGATCTAGCAGGACTGGACTCCATTTTAACCTCTAGACCCCACCCCACCCTACTCCCAGGGGATGCTTGCATAAAACCAGCGTGACACACGGACTTCATGGTCTATTATTTATTTATTTATTGAATTTATTTACCTTTCTATGCCCCCTTCCCGCAAAGGCTCAGGGTGGCTCACGATCATAAAAACAGAATAAAAAAACCATTAAAATAAATAATACCCCATCCCATCCCACCCTATCCCACCCTACCAAAAACCTAGCAACCCCCTCCATCTCCTACCCAATCCCAGCACATCTTCCCTCTTCAATTGAACTCCCCTCCCTCCCCCCAATTCAATCCCCGCTGCCAAAAGCCCAATGGAACGAAATGATGGTCTTACGTTGCCTCCAGAAGGCCAGCAGGCTTGGACACAGCTGGACCTCCTAGGCACGTAGCCGGTATTAGAGAGAGCCCATTACAGAAGCACCTAGAGGATGGAGCTCAGGGGCCGCAGGGAGCACAGAGGACAAGACAGTCCTTGCCCCCATGCTGCTGAGGGAAGGGATCCCTCTTTTAACTAGACGGCAAGTGAGGCCCGTTGAGATGAAGTGAGCCGCCCAAGGAGTCCGTGTCCGAACGGACCGCAGATCCCCAGCGCTCTGCCCGCAAGGTTCTCCTTGTCCCACTTTGAAGGGAAAGGGAGAAGGGTCTAAGGAGAATTTCCTTTCACTGTGATAATAGGAATGTTGTCTCATGGCATCTATGGGCCTCCAGCCACCAGGAGGCGATATTGGGTGAAAACAGTCTTGCTGCTGGCAGACCAGCTACCTGGCCCAGGGAAGGGGAGGCAGGGGGATGCTCCTGGCCGGGCCATGTTGGCGCACTGGACAGAAGTGTGCCCGACTGGGCCAGCAGCCCACCCCTGGCAAGGGAAGAAAACAAATGTGTGGGTCAGTGGCCGTGTCCCCAGTGCCCCATTCCTCGCCATGATGGGCAACCAGGGTGGCCAATCATGGGTATCCACTTTTAAATGAGCTCTTATGAAAAACACATGTTGCAGGGCCTGCACTGGCACCAATGAAGGCCCTGCAACATGTATGTTTCATAAGTGTTCCTTAAAAATTTGCATAGGTGGCCACCCTACATCCATGTCTCCCGGTCATGGCGGCCCCCGATCCCCGGCTGGTGGTGGGAAACAGACGCCCAAACTCGCTATGGCCCACGTTGATCCTCCTGGGTGGCCCTTGGCCCGGACTGTGGTCCGGGGATCTTCCAGGAGACGACATCTGGGCCAGCTGCCTACCCAGACCGGGGCAGCAGCAGGCCCCACATCTGGTGGCCTGGAAACTCAAGTGACGGTGAGTCCTCGGCCCAGGCAAGCCGTAGCGGGCCCCTGTTGCATCTGGTTTCACCCTTGAGTCTAGTGTGGTCAGCTGACAGGCTTTTAAACCAGGATTTACCGAAACCACTAGTGGGAACATGGGGCAGCAGAAGACACCCCAAGTCACCGGTCATCTCAGGAGAGAATCCCACTTTCTATTCATCCCAGTACCGCCCTGGCTCTCCTCTAGCGCAACTGCACCATTCCTCCCCCCCACCCCCCCATTGTATCACAATAGAATCTTTGTCCTTCAAAGAGCCTCTTCTTTCTCCCATTGACGTCATCGGTCAACATCCTTCTGGCAGGGAGAGATGCCCATTGGTTTTTCCAGCTTGCGTAAGACCAGAGGATCCTAACGGTTTCTTATGAATTTCATCCCAGACAAAAGAAAGAAAGAGAATCATGGTGTGGCGTAACAGCCCCCTACCCCCTCAATGGTCATTGGTCCTTGGTAAGTCAGGTGGCTGTACCTTTCCCTGGGATTGCGAAATCCTCCCTAGCAGTACCTGGAAGCCAAGGTGTCAGTGAAGGTCAGCTGGAAGGTCAGGGAAGCTGCTACTGGTGGCAGGTTCTGCCACACATGGCAGTGACTCAACTTAAGGCTAGTTGAATGAGAATGCTTTGGAAGGCAAAGATCTCAGTTCTGCGCCTGGATCTGACCATATATGCCCCCAATCAGTTCTAATTCCCCCTCTCGCTACATGCCTTGGTAAAATGAGGGCGACGAAGGATGTGTTTGTAAACAGACGATAGCCCGCAGGTGTCCCATGTTCAGGGGTTTCACGTGGCAAGCCCAAGACACGGACAAACGTTGTGCTCCATGCACCGCCACCTCTCCCTCATGACACGCAGCCGTGGGGGATTCTGGGTCCAGGAAGCTCCCCTCGCCCCACTGTTTCCCCCCCCCCCGACTTTTGACATGCCATTTTTTGAGTGCTCCAAAGTGATGCCCCAGGGAGAGCAGCAAGCGTGCTCACTGCTTCGACTGCTGGGGCCTTGCTAGGTGCTTTGCCCAAATGGTGCCGCTAAGATTATGGGGTGACGATTTCCATCGAGGCGAATCTCCCCACCGCGTCTCCCAAGGACTTGAAGAAACTTAGCTAGAAGGTGCGAGAGCAGCAGAAAGGACCCTTCGTTATTATAAATTAGCACCAAGTGTGTCTTCGGGAAGAAAACAGACAGCAGGAGACGAGGGACTCTGCTGTGCATCAAGCAGATGGTTGGAGGACAGTGGCTTCCAACCAGCATGCTAGGGCTCACCAGTGTGCCTTAGCAGACTTCTGGGGGTTCTAACAATTTAGGAAATTAGAGTTGATCGATGAAATAGGGCCCTTCAAGGCTACACTGCAGCTGTTATAACATATTAAATAATATCATAGGGTTGGGACTTTAGGTTTCGGAAAGAACTGGAAGTACTGATAGTGGCTATATCGGATTCATCCAATATTTCGGTTCTTTCTCGCTATCGGCGGTATCTGAGCTTTTGCATTCCTTTTTTAATCGGATTTTTAACATTGCGGTTTTTCCCCATGAGGAAAATCACAATGCTAAAAAAATCCAACACCGAGAGAACCAAAAGAAGAACGGATACAATGAGAAACGAAACCGATAGAAAAGCAACATTTTGCCCAGAATCCCACCCCGAATATCCCATAAATGTCTTGGATAATTGACTAATCCAGTTAATAATACCCGGTTTATTTTGTCATCAGCTGCACGCAAGAAAGGTTTCCCCACGTTCTGCTTGTTCAGTTTGAGTCCACGGCTCTGTGGCGTACCTTGCCCGGTAAACATGGGCGTGCCGTGCCAGGAAAGCATTGCTGAAGCATTAGGCGTGGCCTGGGTCCCGAAATGTTCTGGTCTAGAACTCCCCCTCCCCCCTTTGTGCTTCAAATCCAAACACTCCCAATGCTTGTCTAGGCTCAGAAAGTCTTGCTGAGCCTTCGGAGAGCAGTATTAATCAAAGGGCCACTAAAGCGCTGCTTCTCTCAGTCAGTGCAAGGGTCTTTGGTCAGTGTGTCTAGAAATAAAAATGCAAAATGGAAAATGAGATGGCCCCTCCACCGTAAATAGACTTGTTAGAGAAGCCGGCTGTAAAACACTCATGATTGTGACAATTCTTAGCTATTAAATATCAGGGGTGACAATCAACGTGCAGCAGGCGGTGCGCTAGGAGGGGAGCCCGGGGCCGGTCCACGGAACTGATGTGTGTCCGACCGGCGGCGAGTACTCCTCTGCCCTCCCCCCAGAACAAATGCGTGGCTAAGCGGCCCCACCCCTGGCGTTCACCCAGAACTCTGCCCTCCACCATGACGGGCAGACATGGAGACCAGAAATGACGGCCCCTGATCCCCGGCAGTGATGGGGCCCAAAATAGACATGCTGGTCCACTAGGGTCCGTGTTGGCCCGTCTGGGCAGCCCTTAGAGCCAGGATCGTCCAGAGGACCAGTTCCAGGCCAGTTGCCTACCCAGGCCCGGGGGCAGCAGTGGGCCCACATCTGTGGGCCTGGAAACCAGGAAGAGATCTTCAGAGGAACAGATTATCCTGCCCGTGTCTAGTGTGTGTGTGGGTGTGAGCGCGAGCGGGCGAACTTCCCCGTTGCTCAAGCCCTGGGAGCGATGTGGAGGTAGGACACAGGCCTAGAAGGTTCAAGGGGTGGATGCTGTGGGCGATTCCTATGAGAAGGGAGCGTACTTCTAGCTAAACAAAGACCTAGGTAGATCCGCCATCTCCCCGACTTGGTTGCCAACTTTCCCACACCGTGATCTTGCTTTGCCAATCACGAGCTCACAATCAATGAAATAAGATGGAAGCCATTTTTAATTGCTGTTCTGGTTTCTGAACCTTTAGGTTGTGCGGCAGCCACAGTCAAGTTTCTTCCCTGCAGCTACGAGGGCTAGACATTTCCTTTAAAACACTCACCGTTTTATAGCAATGTTAGGCTTTCAGGAAGCCCTAGCCTTGCACAAGTTGGCAACCCGGCCTCTCTCCCCAGCTCAGTCGGGCAGGGTCTCCCAAGAGACCGGCTTGGCCGTGCTTCATTTTTCCATCAGGGTTTATTTTTAAAAGCTATTGGTATTAAGCAGCAGTCTGCCAACTGTGTTTGACATGTTGCTGTGGAGAAGGCACTTGCTTGCGCTGCGAACCATCAGCGCGACACATGGAAAATAACGTGAGTGCCAGCAGAGAGTGGGATGAAAGGGTGGTAAAAGGCTGCTAAAGCCTCTTCCCTGCCATCTTCTTGAGATATGAGCTGATGTGGGATTTGGTCCCATTGTAGGATCAAGTGACAGGAGTTAGTAGGGCGCGCCTGCGTCTGCTGGAGTCAAGGGACAGTGACATCTGGATCACGGGGAGGGCTAGCATCCCTCCGTGCCACTGAGGGTGTGACATCCGGGCCTTCTCTTGGAGGGGAATCAACATCCTCCCCACCAGCCTTAGCACAAGAGGGTCAAGATCTCAGTGAAGGACAGAGAAAGCCAGAGCCTTAGCTCCCCACCACAACAACCCGTCTGGACCCCGAAACATCCAGAACTTCCTTCTTTCCACGGCTCACGTGCGACAAGCCTGGTTGATGCATTCCCTGATCCTCATTAGCGTTCCAGCGCTTAGCCAGGCTGACGGACCAGAACTCACGCTTTCTGTCCCTCAGCCCGACTAGGGAAGCCACCTTGCCAATGTCCCATCCCTCCGAGATTTGGAAAGCCTTGTTAGAACCCACATGTCCCCAAACCAGATTCTCCCAATTCCTGCAATCTCCTCTCCAGGATGTGTAGCATGGATAGGGTGTTAATTTCATCCCATTCCTCTTCCCTAAAGAATGCCCCTCTCCCTCCTCCCTGCTGTTTATAACCCTACGGCTCTATTTATAAGTTATCATCACGTTTCTCCCACTAACGCCCTTTAGCTGTCTCTCTGCCAGATTGGGATGTATTTAGCCCTTTGGGTCTCTCTTCTCTTCCTCCATACTCTGTCTGGGGAAATCGTTTAGATCCTTGGGATATTTTAAAATACTGCCTCCCAAAGAAATGCCTGGCGCATTACACAGACAGCTGAGTCATGCCGTTGACGTCACCTGACCTGCTTCAGGTCCGGAAAGTCATGTGACCAAAACCGGCCACATGTTTATTTTAAGGTTCCTGGTCAACCCGAGAAACTTGGGGTCCCGAGAAGGTGATTCATATTAGCTGGATCTGGAGCTGCCTTGCTGTATAAGGAAAGGTCTCCTGGACTCCTAGGGGCACAGAAGATCCCATATATGGATTGGGCAGCTATGAATGAATAGGCCTTTAAAATGGTGGCTTTGATGCCACAAACAGAGGCCACTACAGGTGAGGTTGTGAGCCGAGGAAACCATTGAATATCTCGGTCACCAGTTTCAGCTAGACTGGGATGGTAGTAACTGTAAAGCAATGTATGGCTAGAGCAGGGAGTGGGAGTCGGGAAATCTGGGTTTCTGTCTATATGCCTAGGGTCCTATGGTCGGAGGGGGCCACTGAGAGCCAGGATTCCTCGGTTCCATCCCAAGCTACAGGAAGGGTGTGTGGTCTTGGATTTACACGTTTCCTGTCTGTTGCGAATGCCAGTGTCAATACAGCATTTCCTTTGCACAAGATGTGCTGTAGGCCCAGTGGATTTAGTAGTCGCTGTAGGGCCCGACCCTGACGTAGCGCTACGATCACTGACTCTACCCACTCCCCTCACTGCCGCTTTCCTTAAGGCAAAAATGTTGCATCTGATCATGGGTCACTGGAAGCTTTGCTGTTGCTGTCGTTCTGTTTCACCGGGAACGTTACAGCAACGAGAGGAATCGAATTAGATTCTCTGACTCCAAGACCAAGGACCTAAAAGAGAATCTCCTTTTCCTTTTCAGCTAGAGAGCCCCAGCCCTCTCCCCTGGCTAGTGCCTCGTGTTATTACCTCTATCCTTCCTTGCTCCCAGAAGTGGCATGAATAGAAATCCTTTATGCTGGTGGGCAATTCGTATTTATATGCTTCGTTCCTCTGAATTCTGCTTCCGTAGGGACTCTGGCCCTTAAGCCTTCCCTTCCCAAAGGCAAAGCAAATGGCAGGGCCAAGAGCAAACTGGGTCTTGCATATGAGCAACTAGGATGTGAGCCCAACACAACCGTCGTCCTGCACGACATCAGTTTGCGGTCTCGATAAGGTCGCCGGCGGAACTGGTACAAAGGCTGGAAACGGGGTTAGTTACTAACATGTTGAAACATGACTTTAAAAAAAGCAAAAAAAACCACTTGTGCTTCCTTCCCTTTCCATTTAGTCCCATGCTACATTGTTAAATATTACCCACTGCTCATTGTTACTGATTTATCCTCACGGATATTGTCAGACTAGGGCTTGGGGTAGCAACGTACCATGCACCTTTTCTTCATGAAAAGCTCCAACAATTAAAAACAAGGACAGCTTGATTCAATAGTCCCATATGAAGACAGACCAGCGCGCCCAGACTCCACACTGAAATCTTTATCAGTAGTTGCGATTAGCTACAGTAGCTGCACTTGTGGCCTTGGTTGCCGACCTTTCCTGTGAATTGGATCAGGGCCGATCGACTCTTCTGATTCTGTTAGATCTGTCGGCTGCCTTTGACACTCTTGACCATGAGATGTTGGTGACTTGCTTGTGGGACCGGGCCAGGGTGGGTGCGCCACTGTCACGGGTTTGGAGGTCCGCATCCCCACTTTACCGGGTTTGAGTGACTCAATTTCCCTTGTGCACAGTTCTCTTGAATCAGTTTCTCTCTCTGGCTAATTCAAGTCTGCCTCAGGGAAACTCCTTTGTCACACAAGGGCCCAATCCTTCCCGTTTACAGACTCTTTACTCTCTGGGTTTGCAAGAGCTTGGGGGCTCTTGTAGCTCGCTTGTGTTCCAATATTTGACACCGACACTTCTTATAAAAGTTAAGAAGTAAGTTTATTGATTACATAAACAAGATAGTTAAACAGAGTGGTAACTAGAAATCAAAGTTAAATATAACTCATTCCTAACTTATACTGGTTGAGTTCCTAAGTTATTCATCTTACCCTAGCAAGTCCAGAAGTTCTGGTTTCTCAGCCATAAAGTGACTGGCTGGGCACTTGGCTTAGAGAGCGAAACCTGTCTCTCAGTTCATGCTTTCCCCAGCCTGCTGGCGGCTGGTCCTTTCGTATGCAGATGTCTCTCTCAGCAGCTTTGCAAGAAGAAGATTTTTCCCCTCTGGGATCTCTCTCCTTATATCTCCTGGAGGAATCTCCTAGCAAGTTCTCCAGGCTTCTAGAATTCCCTTTGTTCTCTCATCAGGTTTCTCTGTCTTTCTGCATGTAGTCAATGGCTACCTGCATTAGCATTGTTAATGACTCTGGCCATTCATCTGGCCCCAATACACATGTTGGTATCTCTTTGTATTTTCTGTAGGCCGGTGACATGTAAGAGCCCTAATTCGAGTTGTACAGTTCTCAGAGTCAACATTACAAACATGTGGAACCTTTGACATTACATAGTATACATGTATAGTGACATTACATACATGTGAAACCCTTGGCACCACACATTTACCAAACATGTAGTCCCGAGTTACACGTGTGTGACCTCATGTTTCTCCGTGACAGTGGGTGGAACTGTTCTTGAACGGTTCCGTTCTTTCCTGGCCGGGAGATCTCAGTGGGTGATACTGGAGGACTGTTCTTCAAATCGTCCCCCTGGGACCTCTTGTGTGGAGTCCCACAAGGTTCTCTTCGACCCAGACCCGGCAGACTCGGTGCTTCCCCGGTGTCTGGCAGCTGTTGGGGACTGGATGAGGGTGAGCCGTCTGAAGCTGAATCCCAACAAGACGGAGGTGATGTTGGTGGGCAGGGCGGTGGGGTTGGCGTCCCCTGTCATTGACGGGGTTCCCCCCCCCCCCACTGGTCCCTCAGGTTCGTAGTCTGGGGTGCTCCTCGTTTCCCAGCTCCGCCGGGATGCCCAGCTGGTGGCTGTGGTGAAGAGCTCATTTCACCAATTACACCTGGTGCGGTGGCTTTGGCTGTATGTCTTGGACTCCAACCTTGCCACTATCATCCATGCTTTTATCACCTCAAGACTAGACTCTTGTAACGTGCTTGAGGCTGCAGCTGGTGCAGAATGTGGCGGCCCGTCTCCTGGTGGGACCGGGCCGCCGGGAGCACATTACGCCGGTGCTCCGTTCTCTGCACTGGCTGCCTATAGTCTTCCGAGCGTAATTCAACGTGTTGGTGCTTACCTATAAAGCCCTATACGGTCTGTGCCCTATTTACCTGCAGCATCGCCTCACTCCCTGGGCTGTAGATCAACCCCTGTGGGCGACCGGGAGCACCCTCGAGTATCTCAGGGGGGGCGACTATGGAGAAGCTGTTCTCGGTGACTTCACCAACGCTGCGGAACTCCCTCCCGGCAGAGCTCCGTGTGGCCCCGAATCTCCCCTCTTTTCGGCGACAATGTAAGACCTGGCTGTTCTGCCAGGCTTTGTGGGGGGAGGGGGATGGGTAAGGGCTGGTGGGGGTTGGGGGATGTTTTCTTTTAAACTCCATCATGTGGATTTTATACTGTTTGATTTCTTGTTATATTTATATTTATCTGATATTGTATTTTATGTTTTTTTTAAAATTCTAATTGTGAGCTACCCCAAGCTGCTGTTAGCAGGAGGGTGTGGGATCTAAATTTGTTAAATAAATCATATTGTTTCCTTGCTTTGGAGATCGCTTATTGAAGCAAAAATACTAGGCGTATTAACGTCCTTGCAGGCCAGCCAGTCCCATTCAAGCATAAAACTCATCTGAAAGGGTAAAAACGAACGTGATTGTGGTGCGGCGGCAACCCAGCCCCAGGTGGGGCAGGAAACCGCAGTGAACGTGGCCCAGGCCAAGTCTGGCTGCAGAACAAACGGGGAGGGTGGGAACCAAATGTACATCCATCCCCCCCCGTGCTGCGCCCAGAGCCCCGCCATGATGGGTAGCCCTGGCGGCCAACGACCGCCAGTCATGGCGGCCGACCTCATGGTGGTCCCCGACCCAGGCTGTGTCCGCCGGCCCGAACAAACACGATAGCCCGCTGCGGCCTGGCTGGGTGGGTTGGCTGGGGCCTCGGAGGCTTTCGGAGCTAGCAGCCAACCCGGCCCGCGGCAATCCCAGGCCAACATCCCGTGCTGCCTGCATGGACGTGCAGGTGAGGTCTGGTCCAAAGCGGGCCACAGCAGACTGCTGTTATGTCTGGTGTTACCCAAAGATCTGCATGTTGTCGGGCTCGGGTCTTATCCAAAGATCTGCGTGTCGTCGGGCTCGGGTATTATCCAAAGATCTGCGTGTCGTAGAGCTCGGGTCTTATCCAAAGATCTGCGTGTTGTCGGGCTTGGGTCTTACCCAAAGATCTGCATGTTGTCGAGCTCGGGTCTTA
>QEPC01008006.1:752144-768671 GCA_003113815.1 Sphenodon punctatus | reverse complement strand
ATTTTATATTTAATATTTGATATTTTAAAAGGAATTTTATTGTTTTTATTTGTTGTTGGAAGCCGCCCCGAGCTGCGTTGCAGGAGGGGGCGGGGTATAAATTTGAAAAATAAATAAAAATAAATAAATAAATCCCTGACAGGCGGCCGTCCCAGCCTCTGTTTGAAAACCTCCAGCGAAGGAGAGAGCCCGCCGCCGCCCTAGGCGGACTGTTCCGCCGTCGAACAGCTTTTACCGCTAGGACGTTCTTCCTAAGCTTTAGCCGAAATCTGTTTCTTATAATTTGAGCCCATTGGTTCTAGCCTCGCCCTCAGGAGCAACAGAGAACAAGTCGGCTCCATCTTCTCTGCGATGGCCCTTCAGCTAGTTGAAGACGACCATCATGTCTCCCCTTAGTCTCCTCTTCTCCAGGCTAAACACACCCAGCTCCTTCACCCTGTCCTCGTAGGACTTGGTTTCAAGATCCCTGGCCCTCTTTGCCGCCCTCCCCTGAACCCGTTCCAATTTGTCAATGTCCTTCTTAAAACGCGGTGCCCAGGACCGGAGACAGGGCTCCAGATGAGGTCTGACCAGGGCAGAATAGTCTTGTGCAGGCCCATGGTATTGAGGAGACCCAGGAGTTTGGAGCTGGATCTCCCTTCCTTCCCCTCTGGAGCCAGGGCCGTGAGAGTCTCCCTTTCTCTCAGACAGAATGAGCCGGAGGAGAGAGGCCGGGAGATCACCATGGAGTTCGAGTGCGACAGAAGGACCCTGACAGGGGAGCAGATGCCCCAGATCCCTCCGGAAGGGCTTGTATGTACAGGTGCCCCTTGACCGCAGGGCTGGGTACCTTACTCCGCTGCTTTCTGTGCTGGCCTTACATCTCCCCCCACCCTGCCCCGTCTCTGTCTCTGCCAGGCCTGCACGCTGTCCGATGGGCAGAAGCTGGACATCACTGCCTTCCTGGAGCTGCAGTCGGCCTTTGAGTCAGAACTGCGCAGCCGAGAGGGGCTGCACAAGGAGCTCGACATGGTCAAGATGGCCAACCAGACCTTCGCCAGGTAAGGCAGGGAGCTCCGAGAACCAGAGCAAGGCCCCCTGGGGGCCTTGAGCTGCAACCAGGCTTGGGAGCAGAACAGGATGGGGAATTGCCTGGAACTCCCGGGGAGGCGGCAGCGGTGGCGGCGCAGAATCTCTGGTCTCTGCACAGAGAGAAGACTCTTCTTCCCTTCCCTTCCTCTCTGCCGTGCCCTGAGCAAGAGGGAGCGGCTCCTCCCCAAATGCAGTGGAGGGGCTGGTGGGTAGGGTGGCCAGGAGGTGCATATTTTCGAGGACACGTATGAGAAATACAGGTTGCAGGCGCCAATGCAGCCCTGCAACCTGTATTGCATATCTTGTTTTGGGGCTCCCCCCCCCCCCCCCAGCCAGCTGAAGGAGGCAGAGAACCGCAACCTGGAACTGGAAGCTCAGATCAAGCGATTGGAGGAACAGATCGAAGGGATGAAACCACCGGCCGAGGAAGGCAAGTCCCCCCTGTGACCCCATTTTCCTTCCCGTCTCTCCCCTCCCTTCCTGCCTTTCTCTTCTCTCCTCTGCCCCTTGCGCGGCCATCAGTTTGCACCCCGGTAGTTGCCTTTCAGAGAGTAAGCCGGGTGGGGAGCAGTGCTGGTGCCTTAAATCAGGGCCCTCTCGACCCCTAGGACCTTGTCCCACCCCCAGAGAGGGCTGCGTGTGTTAGGGCTGCCAGACAGGGGAATGTTTCCAGGACGCTTATGAAAAATACATGTTGCAGGGCCTGCATTGGCTGGGCTGTGTCTCATTGCTGGGTGAGGATTCCCTTTTATGAAACCCCCTCCCCGCCCAAGCGCTTTCTGGAAGGTGTGAGGGGAAATGACCGATCTTGAGAGGGGAGGCCTTAAAAATTGGATCAACTCTTCATGAGCATGGGGGGGGGGAGTCATGGTGGGAAAGGGCCCTGTGGTGCCTGCCTGTTCTTAGCTCTCTGGCTCTGGTCTCACCCCAGCTGGGGGGTGTCGTGCTGTTGATCTGGGATGGGAGCCGGTTTCCAGCTTTCACCAGTTGTAATGGTAAGACCTTTCTTTTTGGCCAAGCATTTGGTAGGGAGGGATAAGGGACTGGGGGGGATGTTTTGGATGACGTGCTTAGGGGACGTCTATAGGTTATCTATTTTTAAATTATTATTATTATTATTATTATTATTAATAACAAACATTTGTATAGCGTCAGCAGTGTACTTGGCACTTTACAAAGTAATAAAATAGACACGGTCCCTGCCCCTAGGGCTTACAATCTGAGAGACAGGAGCTGGGGGAGAGACTTAGGAAGGGGTACTGAGGGAGAGACAAGGGGTCTAACATTCATGAAGATGCGAGGTCTCAAGTGCACGTACTTGGCTTGGTTACGATGAGAATGACAGCAGGCAGGTCCATGTGGCAAGGATAAGGGTAAACAGACCGTAGGTATAGGAATAGTGGCTCAGCAGGATAAAGAGTCAGACAGAGCAGAGCGAAAGAGGTGAGTTTTAAGGAGAGATTTGAAGGTATGAAGGGAGGGGGCAAGGCGGATGTGGACAGGGAGGGAGTTCCAGGCATGGGGGGCAGCAAGTGAGAAGGGACGAAGGCGCTTAGGGGAGCAGGGAAGGCGTGGAAGGGTGAGAGAAGGGACAGAGGAGGAGCGAAGTGCACAGGCTGGAGTATGGAGGGCGATAAGTGCAGAGAGGTAGCAGGGAGTGAATTATAATATAAGCCGCTTTCAGCCTAAGGGGAAGAGACCTGGCCTAGAGGGAAGGGGGCCGTTCTAAGTAGGAAATAGGATCTATAGGGGCCTCCCCTCTGCCCCCCGCTTCTGGCAGCTGCCAACTTTCCCTGGAACTGAGACTGGGCAAGCTGCCTTCGCCCCCTCCCCAGGGAATCAGAGCCCCCTGCTTCTCAAAACCCTCTCCTTTGAGTGGCTGCCCGGCCTCTGCTGTATCTTTAACTCTGGGTTGGCCATGGTTTTTCGGCGGGGTCTCGGGAGGGGAGGCATTGTCTGTGCACGGGTCTGTGGGGCAGGTCCCTGCATGCCTGGGACTGAAGCCACCCCCTTCCCCCCGCCCAATCCCACGTGTCTCTTTTCCTTCCAGCTGCTGCGGGGTGGCCCCCTCAGTGGCCCCCCGACTGCACCCCCCGCTTCCCGGAGCGACACCCTGCTGATGTAAGCCCATCCCGGAGCGGGGGCGGGCAGGGGCAGGGCACCCGGCGACCCCTTGGGCCTTGAAGGACTCCTGAGCTGAGCAGCGGGTCTGTGGGGGCCGCAGCTGCACGGAGGGAGCTCAGAACGCACCGTCGGGAAGGCCCAAGGGCAGGCCTGGCAGCGCCGTAGGGAATCGATCCGTTCCTGAAGCCCCCGTCGTGCAGGGGCTGGCAGAGCGGGCTGCGTCCGGGGGACGGCGTGTGCCTGGGTTGGCAGGGTCCGTCCCGGTGCAGAAGGCAACGGTCCGGGGCCGTGAGCCTTTGCAGAACTCATCTGGCGGGGGGGCCCCGGTGCGGCCTAGGGGGAGAAGCCCTCGCAGAGGTCAGGGAGCCGGGCTGCAGGGGCCTCTCTGGTGGCGAGCCTGGGCAGAGGGAGCTTTGCCCCCCACCCCCCAGCTGGTTCTGGCTGCGCTCCATGCCGTGCTGCTGATCAGTGACCCCTCTCTGCTTTCTTTTTCCAGCCAGGCATCGCCACGGCAGCTCAGCTGTGTGAATACCCGCTTGTGGTACCTCTGTACCGACACTTGCTGCTGTTTTCCAGGGTACGTTGGCTGCTGCCTCCTCACACGCTCTGCCTCTGGTCCCCCTCTGGCCCACAGCAGTTCCCTGCTCACCCCCCCAGCTCCTAGCTTTCCGCCTGATGCCCTGCTTGCATCCCTTGCTGGCCAGCACTGCACCTAACACTACAATCCCTGCTTTCCGGGGGTCCTCCCCCACCCTCCCAAGGGCGCAGGCTCAACGGGGTTAGGGTGGCCATATAGCCACACTTTTAGAGGGCACTTATGAGAAATACAGGTTGCAGGGCTGCACTGGCTACAATGCAGGCCTTCAACCTGCATTTCGCAAGTGTCCTCTTACTGGGCACTTTAAGTTGGGTAGGAGTGGAGATTCCCAGCAGTTGCAAATAGGCAAATACCCGGGGGGGGGGGGGAAGGGCAGTTTATGCAGGGACAAGTGACTATGGGCTGCTTTTCCCCCTCCCCCTCTGCCCCCCAATGCAGAACCCCTTCTTTTAGCAGGTCAGGCCTCAAAGCTGCTTAGCTGGAAGTTGGCTACTGCGGGAGGGGCAGAAATTCTGGTTAGGCTTGGCCCAGTGGATGTAGGGGAGTGTGGACAGGGAGGCCTGATCTTCTGAGCTTATTCTTGGCCTCTAAGTCTCACCCACATCTCCGAACAGTAGGGCGGCCACCTAGGCAAATTTTTAAGGAACACTTATGAAAAATACATGTTGCAGGGCCCTCCGCTGGCACCTAGGCCCTGCAGCATGTATTTTTTGTGTTCCTTAAAAAATGTGCCTAGGTGGCCACCTTACTGTACAGCCCTTGGGAGAGGAACCTGACATCTTCCTGAGATGCCTCTTGGGGGAGGGGACAAGGAGAGGGACACCCCTGCTCCCCAAAAGGGCTGGCCAGCCTGAGCCAGGCAAGCCCCTCACCACCCCCTGCTCCTGCTATCTGGGGCGTGGGAATAACCAGCTGCTCGAGGGGTTAGAAATCTTCAGCCCCGGGGGGGTGGGGACAGCAGCTAGCTCCCTCGGTCAGACTGGGGGGGGAGAAGTTGGCCGTCTTGACACCATGGGGTTGCAGCAGGGGAGGCTTTTTCATGGCTTTGAGGTGTTCTTTCGCGCCCCCCCACATCCATTCTCTACCCCCCTAAACCTGTCTTCTCCTTCTCCCTAGTGCCTTCTTTTTAAAACTACCCCTCCCCTCCCTGTCCCCCCACCCACCCTATCCAGGGATCCTCAAACCTGTCCTCCGCAGCAGACAAAGCGTAAGTACAGGTATCAATCCGGCTGTGGGGAGAAAGCTGGAGCCCAAACTATGGGGTAGGGAGCTTTTGAGGGGCACTGGCTCCAATCAGGCCCCAGTTCAAGGGGGAGAGGGTGGGGAGCTGGCTAGCTCGGGTGGTGGGGAAATGTGATAATCAGGCCTTTTGCCTCTAGAGGATGCCAGTCTGGCTGCAGATCGAGGGGAATGGGGCTGTACAGCATGGGGCAGGGGGGACGGTTGGGAAGATCTGGTGTACTTCCAACCTGCTCCAGGTGGGTGGGTTGGGGGGCATCAGCTGCTGTCCACCACCCTTCCCTGCTGACCTGCCTCCTTTTCGCTGAAGGTACCTAGGCCCTGCATCGTCAAGGAGGGGTACCTGCTGCTTTGTACAGGTGGCTTCGTATCAGCAGCCTCCAGCCGGAGTTTGGTGGAACTGTCGTGAGCAACGTTGGCGAATCTGGCCCGGTCTGCTCCCCGCAATCCCCTTCGCGGCCAGGCAAGCACCGTGGCCCACCCAAGATCCCTTCTGCTATGGGATGCCAGTGACACTGGGGCCTCCGAGGAACAGAGCTGGGGAGACCCGAATCCCAGTGCTCCGGGACTGTAGGGCATCTCTCATCTGGACCTTGACCGACCGGCTCGTGCCTGTCCCTGCTTACCCGTTGTCCCTCTTGGGGCTCCTCTCTCAATTCACAGCCTGGTCTCTCCCCCCCTGGCTGCCCTCTGCCTTTCCTCTGCCTTTCCCAAGCGCGTGGCACCACGGGTATGGAACTGGCGGGCTCTGCCATGCTCCGCCCGGCAGCCACCCTCTCGCCGGCACCACCACCAACCTCAGTAGCAGCTTCCCCACCCACGAAGCCGGCACCATGCCCACAGCGCTGCTTGGAAGCTGGAGGAAGTGAATCTCGGAGATTGTCCTGGGTGAACGCCACGGCAGAGCTGGGGGTAGATCAGCCAAGAGCCTGTGGAGTCTGAATCCCAACCCTCTCTTGGGGGGGAGGTTTCCCCTCTGACTCATGGCCCCAACCCCCCTTCTAGAGTGCCTGTTACTTTTGGTGCAGTCTTAGTTCCTGGGGCATAAGGAGAGCCGCGCCAGGAGCCGTCCTCTTCCTTCCTGACGGGTAGGTCTCGCGGCAGCCAGTTTCTCCTTGCCTTGCGGTGGAGCTACTGCATGAACCTCTGGACCTGCTCCCCTTGGCTGAGGGCCCAGAAGATAGATTATGCCTTTCCAGAGGAACGTCCCTGTGATCCTGGGTCCCTTTACGCCAGCCCCGCAGCTGCCAAAGGGGTTTGGTGGAACGTACCCAGCGGAGGGGCCAGCATGGCGTCCCGTGGACACACCCGCCCAGACATGGAGCCTCCATCCTGGACTAGCTTGTGGGGCTCTCCCCACCAGTTCTAGCATCAGAAGGCCTCAGAGTGCAGGAGCCTGGCCTTATGGCTCCATTCAGACATGATCCAGTCCTGGAATCGCAGGCGGACACGGCAGAACCTCAAGCCTGGGGAACGCCACGTTTTAAGCTCCTTCTGCATCCAGCAAGACTCGCAGTTTTGGGGCGAGGTGAAAGGCAGAATGTGGAAGGCTCTGGCAGAGGGGCTGAATTTGAGGGCAGTAGCTGCTTTGTTCTTGCATCTTCCACATGCTAGTAATTTATTTGTCAGAGTTTAGTTTTTATTCCCCACCCCCAATATTACCCCAGCTATAGAAAAAGAGAAATTTGCCCCTGAAAGGGTCAATGGTCCCCCTTCCTCATTCACAACCACAAGGGGGTGGGGGGAAATTTCCAGAGTGGAGAATGCATTTGAAGGGGGCAGGAATTTCCCTTACAAGGGGCAGCCGCGTGGGAGCCATGCTAGGAAGTTTTGCACTATGAACCTGTCTATTTATACCCACCCCGGCTCCCCCGATCCCCACGTAGTGATTACTCCCCCGTGTGCAAGAGATCTATTGCA
This sequence comes from Sphenodon punctatus, assembly GCA_003113815.1. Taxonomy (NCBI): domain Eukaryota; kingdom Metazoa; phylum Chordata; class Lepidosauria; order Sphenodontia; family Sphenodontidae; genus Sphenodon; species Sphenodon punctatus. The sequence continues at coordinate 761,719 of QEPC01008006.1, read as the reverse complement.
TGAGAACACTGTAACATTATGGGGTTGTGTAAAGGATGCTTCTCCCCCTCCACTTGAATTTTAGATAGGAAATAAAAAAGTGGAACTGTTCTGTTTCCTGGTGGTGCTTGGGGAAGGGGGAACAGCATTAGCTTAATGTTTCTACAGAAAATATTAATGCGGAGTGGAGCGGAGCCACCCTCTTTTCTGTTACACTCTAAAACACCCACAAACCACCAACCCCTGCTACCTTCACTGCCTCTAAATCCCATCATGGCCTCTCTGCTGCATTGCCCTCTGGTCAGACTGTCCGCCCCCAGGGGCAGGGACCATCCTTTCGTTCTGCGTTCATCATGTTTTGGGCAGTAGAAACTCGCTCCATGACCAGGGGGTGGGTGGGGTGTCCAAGGACCCACTGAAAAAAACAAACAGATGCAGGCCTCCAGCCCTCCCCACTAAACAGCCAGGCAAAAGCTTGCCCTGCAGTTGGAGAGCACAGCCCAGCCTAGCCTAGCACTGCATCCGTTTTATGGTTCAGCAATATTTCCCTGCACCAGATCTGGATCTCCACCCCCCCCAATTACAGAAGGATCCAAGGGCAAGTGGCAGCCCAGGACTGAGGGAGATAGGCAGCATAGGGGAAGGCGAGGGTTTGAGAAACCCAGTCGCCAGAGTTATGTGTTTAGATCAGCCTTTGCAGATTTCTCTACTTGGAGCTGGAGTAATGAACACCCTTGGTTTAATTATGCACCATACTAATGCCCCAGGATCTGACTCATGTGAGGGAAGGCTTGCCATCTGGTTACCAGTATCACCAAAACGGGCTACAGAGAACGCAAGAGACTTACTCAGAGCAAGGGAGGCCACGGCTTGTGGTGCGAAAATCGTCTCTTTAGTATAAATAGGAGCTTGCGGTTCTATCATTTAAACGCTCTCCGGACGCAACAGTAACAAACATAAGAGCAGGTAGTAAAGTGACAAAGGCACGGGGGGGAGGAGGGGGGGCGGCAGGGGGCATAGGTGGCCTTGGATTGCGCACCTCCCCTGGAGAGGCATGAGGGGGTAGGCCAGACTCCAGCTGGCCCCCAGGGCGGAGGATGCCACAGGCTGGAGATTGCATGCATCAAGGTGGGCGAGGAGTTGCTGAAGGGCTGGTAATACTGTTGGCTTGATCCTTATTCCCGTCACGCAGGAGCCGAGCAGCTTGGCAGCAGCTGAACGCGCTCTCCCCGCAGAAGGTTAAGTCACTGGGAAAAGCAGCCACAAAGTACGTTCTGTTCCAAGCTGCGTCTCTCTTTCCTTATGGGAGCCAGTCCCAGCTTCCACGGCCCTGCCAGTCTGTCAGTTCCTTTGTCGCAGTCGGGAAGGGGGAGCAGGGGGATCTCCTAGCCAGAAGGGTCAGGGGTGTACTCCATCGTGTGTGTTCTGGGGGGGGGGGGGAGGAAGAGAGAGGGGGAGTCCACAGTGAGATAAGCAGACGGCTTGCTTTTATTCTCTACCAGTCCCCTCTGAGGCTCCACTCCTACGGACAGTGAGTTGCAATAATCAGGCAGGGGAGGAAGGGGGGGCGCTTACCACTGGTCAAACCTAGTTCTGGTAGGATGAGATCTTCTGGTTAATTACAGGCGACTGAGGCAGCCAGTAGCATGGAGGAGCCCAAGGCAAGCAAGATAGGAGAACAGGTCCCACCATTCAGCCAGATGCCGTAGGAGCCAGGGACGTCTTGTGGCTCGGCGAGGCTGCCTGTGATCTGCGTCCAGTTGACCAGGCTGTGAGATAAGACGGGGGATAAGGGCTGCCCCACGCATGGAAGTCGAGACAGCAAGCATGGTTGCCCCGTTGGTCCGATGAAAAGGTACCGTCTGAACCACCCTCTCGTCTCCACTTCAAGCTGAAGGAGCAGCCGCTGAGTTTGGGATGGCTTAAGCGGTGGCTTCCAGGGGATGGGACAGACAGGTGCTTCCGGAGGATCCTCCAGCAGATTGACAGGTTCCTCAGTACCCCCCACCCCACGTTCCAGCCTGAGCTAGAGCACCAGGAGGACAAGATGGGGGGGGGGGGGGGGGGAGGAGAGGACTTGGGAATGGGGGGAGAGCAGCTTACTGGATCTCTAGCACTGAGGGACAGTTTCTTCAGCAGGTTCAAGCGTAGACGATGGATGCCCCCCTCAGGGGCCAGCTGGAAGTGCCTGCTCGGAGCGGGAGTGCCAGTGTTTCCATACCTAGACTATGTAGGAAGTGGGGGGCTTATTCTAGTGATTTGGGGCCAGTGGCCGTGGAAGGCCAGTTCCCCCTGTGCAATAAGAGTGATTCCCCCCCCTGCTTCTTCTGGGCGGAGGCAGCCGACGCAATCCACCTCGAGCTGCTCCCCCAGGTCAGTGCAGCCAGAAGGCGGGCAAGGGGTGCCCGTTGCTTGTGCCCGAGGCGACACGCTTGTGCAAGAGAAGGCCCTGCCCTTCCAGTGGTCTGTGCAGCTTTGCTTGAAATACGCTTTGTTAATACATTAAACAACCAGCAGGTGCGGATGGTCCTGTGCTATGTACAGTCACTTATATATTAAAATTTGCTAGCATCCATACAGTTAGTGTCACCGGAGAGAGGACGAACTGTACATACAGCATATATTAGAATCAGAATCTTTTTAGAGTCTTAAATAACGGGGTTGGGGAGCCCAAGCCGATGGTCGTCGGGAGGGGTCGCTGCTTCCACTAGAGAGTGGCAGGGTTGTGCCAAGCATTATACCACGGTGCCGCTGGGCGAGCTTCCGTTCTGAGTGGTCAGCACCTGGAGAGGAACAAAAAGCAGGTTTGGTATCAGCAAATCCAGGAGACGTCCCAAATGACACTGCAGACTACACTACGGCAGGGAAATGTGCAGAACAATGACAGACTCTCCCAAGGGCAGAGTCAGCGGCCACAATCAAGGGGGGGGGAATTAAGAGCCACAAAGCAACCCCAACCTCCCAGCCACCAAGAGAAGCTGCTTCCTCCCCCGTCCCAAATAGGAGGAAGTGCAAGGAAGATACTTCCTCAGGCTCTCCACAACGGGACAAGGTGGCTTGTGAGGAGACGCCGGGTCTTTTCCTGTGAGAGGAGACACACCGAAGTGGGTGTTGGACTACGTAACAAGATAGTCAGTGATGACTGAGAGGCTCAGCCCCCTCCTGGGTAGGGGACACTCGTCTGCCCCCCCCCATGACAGACACTTCAGGGATCTGGTCTTTTTTCTGGATTTTGGCAACACCCGCATCGCTTCTCATGCCGATAAAGCCACCGGTGAGGCATGTGGCTTCTACCAAGCCCCTGGCTGTTAGGGACAGACTGCCTGACCAAACTGCTTCCTACGGAGCACCTCCGAGTGGCTGTGAGCGCTAATCGAAGGGCTGGTGGCTCATACGGTTAGAAGCAGCTTTCCTATTTGAGCCAGGGGAATTACGCCCGGGGGGGAGGGGCACCAAACATCTGGATTTGTGAGCGAGTGGCTGGGAGCGAGACTGAAGCTCTCGGGGCTGCAGTCTGTCCCTGCCTGCCGACGACAGAAGCTACGGTCTGTCCTAGGACGGGGGACTTCGCTCCTCCTGAACCCTCGCCCTCACCCCACCGCCCCCTTTAAAGGCAGCTCTCTACTGACATGGCTGGCTGCCAGGGGACATTCTGGAGAGAGGTCTCAGCTGCTTCTTGCCCAGTGTCCAAGCTCCAGCCAGGCAGTGGCTTTTAACTGCCAGCGTGGCCTCTAGACAGAAAGGACTCCCCATCCTGGCTCTGACGCGTCATGTGAAGCCTCTGGCCCTTGTGCGGTAAGTGAACAGCCAGTCTCCAAACGTAAGCCCGATGGAGCAGGGACTGGCTTGCTCTGCGCAGCATCTAACACCGATTCCAGAGGGAGCGACCTCTGCAAACCGCTGTCAAGAAGGCAGGTTAGCTTTGGTCTAAGTTGACATCGGCAACACCCGTCAATGGCAGATGGAACCCTTCCCAGAGCCAGGGAATGAACCAATTCTGACCACTCCTCCGCACTTCCCACCTTTGAGGAACAGAACCCAGGAGGACTGACTCACAGCTCTCCCCCCCCCCCCCCCCCCCTTTTATAAACTCTTGCTGAGTCCAAACAACCTTTGCTTTAACCACTACTCTCAGTTCTCCATCTGCTTCCCTAGATTCCCTGACTGGCTTCCTGTCTGGGGAAGCCACATGCAGCATCCCCCCCCTCTTTGCTTCTGAGAAGCTCTCTGAGACAGGCCTTTAGCTCAGGAGGCTCTGACCACTTAAAACACGTTCTCACGAGCAAAGAGAAACAGGGGGTTAAATAGCTCCTCCCTTCTAATGATCTCCCTGCCTAGGAAGCAAAACAACAAGCCAACATGCTGTAAGAGAAACACAAAAGCAGTCATGTTGATGGTTTCTGGGGCAGGGGTGAGCGAGGCAATTCTCTCTCCCCCATACAGAAAGATCAGCCTCCCCACTTGTTTGGAGAGGTAACTACTTCCCATCCACCTGCTTGTGGGAACAAAGGGGAGACTAAAGTGAGGGAGGAGGTGCATGCCTCCCAAAGCAGTGCTCGTGAGAACATGCCTTGCATGCGGCTTTAGAAAAGCCCCACCCCCACCAGCTAGGCATATGGCTCCTCCCCACTCCTAGGGGGCACCGTTGTACTTACTGCCTTCCCAGGCCTCGCCCAGGTGCAGATGAGTCCCTCTTGGCAGGCGGTGATGATACAGTCCTCCAGGAAGAGCAGCACTGTCAGCCGCTCATGGGCAATCTTCTTGCAGACCAGAGGCTCCAGGAGGGGCACCTCGTTGATGCGGGGACAGAGGGCAGTGCCCAAGACCTTGGCGGTATCCAGCTTGCTCCTGGGCATCACGTTGAGCTTGTCGTTGCTCTTACTGATGTTGCCCAGGCTGTGGTAGCGCTTGTGCTCCTTCTCGGCGTTCTTGTCCTTCCGCTCCTGCAGGGTGAGTGTGGCAAACTTGCCGATGCTGAAGGGGGCGGCGCTGTCAACCGCGTGGGCCTTGGCAGCCCCGGTGACGGCTGGGTGGGGCAAGCTGTTGGAGCGGGAGAGCGAGCGGGGCAGGGCGGCGCTGCCCCCCACCCCGCCCGGCTCAGCTGCCAGGTTGCTGCCGCCGCTCCCAGAGGGGGGGATGCCGGCAGCGCTGAAGGTGTTGGTGAGCGTCCGGGCCCGGGAGAGCGGGGGGTGGGGGTAGAGGATGTCCTCCGTCAGATCCCAAAGGCAGAACTGCGTGTCCTGGCCGGCTGAGCCGAAGCGGTAGGTCACCGAAGGGCTGCTCTTGGTGCTGTGCTTGGAGAGGCGGGACAGGGTGCTGCTAGTCCGGACCCTGCCGAAATGGGGGCTCAGCTCCAGGGCCTCCTCATCGCTGCCGCTCAGCTCGGCTGGGTCCTCCTCGTCCTCCTCCTCGTCCTCCTCCACGCTGGTGGTGTAGGGGTCGAAGGCCACCGCGTTGACCCAGGACTTGTGGCCGTGCCCTCTGGCGAGGACGCGCCCCTCGGCGAACGACCAGACGGTCACCAGGTCGTCCTCGCCACCCGTGACGACGTAGCGGCCGTCTGGGCTCCAGCAGACGCACAGCAGGCCCCCGAAGTAGCTCTTCATCATGCCCTGCAGCAGCATGGAGTCAAAGTGGAAGACCCGCAGGCAGCCGTCCTGGCTGACGCAGGCCAAGTAGCGGCCGTCGGGGGAGAAGGCAAACTCGTTGAGGGCCCCCTCCCCCACCGCCCACTTGAGCAGCGGGTTGCGGGTGCTCTTGCTTTTGCAGGTGTAGACCGAGAAGCCCTCGCCCTGCTTGAGGAGGGTGTAGTGAGGCGGGGCCGAGACGCAGGGCTGCTCCGCGTTGTACAGGTACAGGTGGCCGCTGGCGTGGGAGGCCAGGAAGAGGCTCTCCGTCTCGGGGATCCACTTCAGGTAGGTCACCTTCGTCTTGTCGATCAACCTCTACGAAGGCAAGAAGAAAGCAGGGGGGGGGGGGGCGTAATGAGAGGCTGAATCAGCTGGAGCCCCGCATGGGCTCTCTCTCTCGCAGCCTAGCGGTGCTCTCCTAACGGCAGAACAGGAAACAGGGTGGGACTTCCTGCTAGGCCTGCAGCCAATCAGAGCGCTGGAGAAGACTGCGCCTTGTGTCTGGCCAATCAGGCCTAGCCTTTGCTGCATAAAAGCTGCTGACCGGCTGGGTCAGTCCCGTGGTCTATCTGGCCCAGTGCCGGACGCCGCAGGGAGAGGGCTACGAGGAACAGCATCTGTGAAGCGACACCCCCCACCCCCACCCCGTCCTTCACTCCCAGCGGTCAATGATGAATGTGGCTAAAACGGCTATTGATGGATCTCCTCTCCATGAATTTATCCAAGCCTTTTTTGAACCCAGTTATGCTCCTGGCCTCTCCCGACACCCCATGCCAAGGTGTCCTGCAGGTTAACGGTGCATCATTGGGGGGGGGGGGGGGGAGTTTCACTTCCTTTTGTTGCCTTTAAACCTGTTGCCAGTTAGTTCAGGTTTCCTCTGGTTCTAGGATTATGAGAACGGGTGGACCCCAGCTCCCAGATCTTATGGAACCTCTATTCTATCCCCCTCTGCTCCCCCCGCAGCCTCGCTTTTAAGCTGAAGAATTCTAATCTTCCTCGTGCGGAAGCAATTCCATCCCCTCAGTCACCCTCATCCCACGGAAAGGTGACTGCCTTGCACCCAGTACGCTGCTTAGCAGGAGATGCCTGAAAAGGAGACCAGCTGGAGACTGAATCTGGGAACTCGGCTGGGGTTAAGAGAAGCCTGCCCTGGGTCTCTGAATGGAACCTGCCGGTAGAAGGGTGGATGGGAATTGGGAACAGCTGCTGTAAGACACTGGGCGTGGGCAGGATTGGCAGTGTTGGGATTGTTGCCGTGTCAGGTGACAAACCAAAAGGGTGTTGTAAAGATGTGGTTACAGTCGGAACCAACAGGACAACCAGAATGTGGAGGAGTGGCTGCTTATGCTGCTCCTACCTCGCTATCCAGCCAGCTTGGCCACACCCCCTACCAATCATCATCAGGATGTCACAAGCCTTGTAAGACTCCTTCCTATCCCTGCGTGATGTGACTTCCTGTGATGTCACTTGAGCTCTGCGGGGGTGTGTGTGCAGTGGAACCTCCCAAAAAGTCCACCGGAACCAGACTGGGCTTCTAACACAGAGTTCTGAGGGAGCTGGGAGAAAGGGTTGGGCCAGGACCAGAGACATGGGTTGAGCAAGAGCTGAAGAACGGAAGGTGGACACCAGGGCCAGGCAAAGGCAGAAGATTCCCCACCTTGGGCGAACTAACCTATGTCTGGGCGGTGGATCAGGCCAGCCATCAGGACGCTGTGGTTGGGCCACCCAGAAATCCTGCAGATGCCAGTTCAGAATCTTAACAGCTGGGATTTATCTGAACAGCGGATCCCAGCGACTGTGACTGGTACAGAGAGGAGAGGGGCCCCCCCTCCCCCCGCTGCTTACCTCCTCATTGAAGAGCTTGCTAGTGTCCTTCTTGATGAGATCCAGGTACTGGACCTGCCCGGCCGAGAAGCCCACCAGCAGGGAAATGGTTTCCGAGGCAGCCGTGAACTGGTTGAAGTCATGGCAGGTGGGCTGGGTCCCTTTGTAGATCCGCTTGTCGATGGGCTTGTTCAGGTTGATGGACTGTAAGTCAGGCAGAGGGGACAGGGTGAGGCGCCGGCTTCGAGGGGGCAACTGTTCTTACACACGCGCACCGCATCAGGATTGGACGGAGTATAAGTCGACCCCGAGCCCTTTAGGGTCCAGCTCTCCCAAGTCTGGGGGACAGGGGGGACAGTCTTCTCTTTAATGCTGGCCACCATGGGGGGCGGCGGGGGGTAGCCAAATTAGCGAGGAGCCAGTTTCCTGCACCTCGGACTAAAGGGGACATGTCCTTGCTTAGACTTGATGAATCAGGGAAAAGGTTTAGGTGGCCAGGGCTGCCCTCTTCCCCCGACTTCACTCTATGGGCAAGGCCCCAAGGAATTCTGCAACACAATCATCACGCGGTTGTCAGGGAGTGCCTTTCTCAAAGTGTGTGTGTGTGTGTGTGTGAGAGAGAGAGAGAGAGACTGAGACTGACTATGGAGAGGGCGTTCTCGGGGGCCACACCTTGGCTGTGGAACTCCCTCCCGGCAGAGGCCCGTGCGACCCCAGACCTCTCCCCCTTTCGAGGGCAACGTAAGCCCTGGCTGTTCCACCAGGCTTTCACAGTGAGGGAGATGGGTTGACTGTTAGGGAGGCGGGTTTTTCTTTGCATTTTATAGTTATTGTGTATTTATTTGATTTGTATTTTATATTTTTAATTCTTTTATAAGCTGCGATTATAGCAGGAGGGGGCGGGATATAAATGTATATAATAAATAATTGAGGAATTTACCCCTTGGGTCATGTTCTCATAGAAATTGTTTCTGGCAGCACGGAGCTACACCCTGAATGGAGAACTCAGAACTAAGCAAAGGGGCAGGGTGGTTCTCCCAGAGGCTACCCCACTGCACCTACTTTGAGGCTATGGGGCAAGCTAACTGTAACAGCTGCTTTAGGGGAGCTGGTCTGGGGCTTATTTTACAGGGTTCTGGATATGCGATATGTCCCAAGTTGTTGGAACAGCATGCTGGGAATTCATCGGCATTCCAAAGATTGTGTAATTGACACAATTTGCATCGCTTCTGCTTGCAGAATTTGGGTTTCCTAGATACCGGGTTTGAGGGTTTTATGCTATTTTTGCTTTGCAGAAACGGGGTGGCCCACACAACACCCAGGGAGGCACGGGAGCCCTGCAGAGGGACTCAACCACCCTGCTCAGAGAGCTACTGAATCTGGGTTTACTGGGAAAAGACCAGTTCTCTCCCCTCTTCCCCTAGCGCCCCTGCCTCCAAGAGTCCCCTCCCCAAACCCTGGTGACCGCCTTCCCCAGGGGCATCCCCCTTTGGGGCGGGGCTAGGAGAACAATGGAGAGACAGGAAAGCAAAACTGTTTTCTCAAGGTCAACTGGCATAGCAGGTTAATGGGCTGGTCATGTAGGTTTGGAAACCCTGCGAACCCCCTGTTCTAGTTCCCCTCCCAGATCTGGGAACAGAACCCAAAAGTCTGGCTCCCAGCCCCCCTCTGCTCTTGCCAATGACCCCCACTTCCCCCAGAACTATAAGAACCACCCAGGAGTCCTGTTGCTTCAGTCCCCCATTACTGCCCAGCTACCACCCTATATTTCCCCTCACCTCTTATTGTTCCCTATCGCCATTCACACAATCTGGTTCCCTGACTCAACTATCCTTCCCATCAATAATGCCCAATCATTACTCTTCAGAGCCACACCCATTTTCTAGTTCCCTGGCCTTTGGGGCCCCTCCCAAGTTACCCTCACAACCTCTCCTCTCCACCCCAAACCACACATTTGGTGGCTTTGACACTCCTTCCCCCACCCCCCCAGTTCCATTACACCCCACCCCTCTCCAAATTATCAAGATCCCTGGTCTTTGGGGCCCCTCTCAGCCCCCAAATCCAACCCTACACATTCCCTGGCTGCAAGACTCCATCAATCATTGCCTCCTTCCTCATCTCCTTAATATCACACCCCCCCCC
>QEPC01008006.1:715488-731022 GCA_003113815.1 Sphenodon punctatus | reverse complement strand
CTGACCCAGACCCTGCTATCTCGTTGCTATTCCAGTGTCTGGAGGCCGTGGCGGAGCGGATGCGGCTGAGCAGACTGAAGCTTAACCCCGATAAGACGGAGGTGATGGTGGTGGGGAGAGCGAGGGAGGTGTCGGCCCCCCGATTGGGGGGGGGTTCGCCCTCCTATAAGCTCAGCAGATTCGGAGTCTGGGGGATGGTATTGGACGCAGATCTCCGCCTGGAGCGACAGGTGGAGGCGAAGCCTGCTTTCTGCCAGTTGTATCTGGTGTGGAGGCTGCGTCCGTACGTCTCCGGCCCGGACCTGGCCTCTCTCATCCATGCCTTCGTCACCTCGAGACTGGACTACTGCAAAGCGCTCTACGTGGGGCTTCCCTTGTTCCTGGTTCGGAGGCTGCAGCTAGTGCAGAATGTGGCGGCTCGCCTCCTTTTGGGGACGGGCCGTCGGGAGCACATCACACCTGCACTGGTTGCCAATAGCATGCCGAGCCAGGTTCAAGGTTCTGGTATTGATCTATAAGGCCCTTCACGGTCTGGGCCCCTCGTAGCTCAGGGACCGCCTCACCCTCCGCGCCCCGGAGCGGCTCCTTCGGTCGGCCGGGGGTGCCTTCTTGGAGGTCCCCCGTGTTGAGTGGCAGGGCCGGCCCTAGGCATGTGCCACATGTGCGGCAGCACATGGCCCCGGCCAGCTGGGGCCCCGCACTTGCCTGGCTGGGCAGCAGGCTACAGCCAGCTTCTCCCCCAGTAAGTTCTTCTTCCTCCCCTTCCAAGCTCCGGACCCCATCCCTCACCTGCCTCTGCCTCCTAGTAGAGCTCCAGAAGGAGCAGCTGCTGCCACGGGGACACCCGATGGGACTGGGAGAGAAGCGGTTTGTTGACTGAGTCGTCAACAAACTCCCCATGTGAGTTATCTGAGCTCCAGTCCAAAGCAGCAGAGCAATAAAAAGCAAGATGGGGGCCATGAGGCAGCCTAGGGTTGGATGTGCGCTGCAGTCTGCTGCTTAAGTCTGGGCTGGAGGCAAATTCAAAGGTGCTTGGAAGGGTTACACCAGACCGGGCTGGATCCTGAGGTGTAGCAGGAAAAAAAAAAAAACTCAGCCTGGAGAGTGAATGAGACCCTCTTCACTAGCCTTGAGGCTGCAGCTTTTGTTGTGAGCTTCTCCCACTCTCTGCTTTGGTGCAGCTCAGTCGGGAGAAAGTTTGCTTGGGGTGGGGGGGTGTCGGTCACTCCCAGGGGGAGTTGCTTTTCCCTTTGGTTTTTAAAGTTAAAAAATGTCTAACTCAAAGGGCTGCAGCCTGCTCCTCCGCAGGGAGAGCTGGGGAGCAGAGTTCATGGGATCAGGCTGTGGGGAAGACTGAGATGGGGACATGGACACTTGGGGGCCAGAGGAGCTGTTGGGCTTAGATAGGCAATGTAGGAACTGGATCCATCACAAGTATCTGTGTGAGACATCCCCCCTCCCGTGACAGGGCCCCATGCTGAAAGGGACCAGAGATGAGGGCAGGCATTCAACGATTAGGGGACAGATCCATGACCTCTGTACCTTCCTCTTCCTAAGCACACTGCTTAAACACTCTGCCTGCCCCCAGCTTCGATATGGCCCTTGGGGCTTGTACTAGTTTTCCAAGTGGCCCTGGGAGGGAAAAGTTTAACTTCCCCTAACCTATGCCATGACTCCTTCCTCAAGCCTTGCAATGCTCTCATCGCCACTCCCTTCTCCCCACGTTTACCATTTCAGGGCTTGGGGTAGGGACTGGATCCAGGGACCAGATCTGTAAACTGGAAAAGAGAGTCAAATAAAAAGCAGCCACTGGCCAGATTTGGCCCACAGGGTGTAGGTGGGGGGATTCCCCAGCCCTGCTTCAGACAAAGAAACTAGCTTATATAAGCAGAACTTAGAGATGGAAGTTAGAGCCTGACTTATCCAACTCGCCACTTCTCATTAGGACCTAGTGCAGGTTTAAAGTTTGATCCAAAGGTCTCGGAAATGCATGGAAGCCCTTTGACTTTAGTAGGCTTTAGGATCAGCCCTCTAATGCATTTAAAAAAAGGAAAAAAAAAACTCAGATGGGATGGAGGAGGATTTTTAAACTGTTGGTCAGACACACAGCGATTTTCCTGGAGTTTGGAAGAGCTGGTGTCAGGTGTCAAGAAAAGGGGTGGGGAAATGAAGCAGATTTCCCTCCCCCCCACTATTATTTGGACAACAAGGGGTGGAGAGAGAGAGAGGGGGAACATAAGGAAAGACAGAGATGCATTCAGGAACTTGATGCGTTAAGCTTAGTTGTAAGGGAATAGCTAGATCTTTAGTTTTCTAAAATTGTGCTGTGTTATTTCAGGCATTGGTATGCTCTGGTTGGTCCCACTCCCTATTTATAGCTACTGGTAGGATTTTTCTGTGCAGATGGTTGGGGTGAGGCAGGCCTTGCAGTGGTGTTGGGGGCTGGAGTAGATGACCCTTTGAAGGATATGGCAGTATAAAGAGAAGCATAAAGGAGTTCTTCACTCCCCACTCAGAGATCCCATCCCATGATGGACTTGATGAACAGCAATTTATAGACCTGTCCTCTTAAGATCTTATCTAATCTTTTCATAGTTATGCTGTTGGCTTTCACAACATCCCCTGGCAAGGAGTTCCATATGCTGATGGAACCAAGGGACTAGATGACCCTTGGCATCAATTCCAGCCCTAAAATTCTATGATTGAGTGGAAATTGTTTCATTTGATTTGTCTTAACTCTGTCTCGTTCCTCTAAGCTCGCTCTTTAGGTCTTGAGAGTAGGGTAGTGGCTCCATGGGCCAGATGTAGGAATTTGCACCTCTGCCAAACAGAAAACCCATCCCACCCACTTTATCTCCTAATGTCTAGGTAAAGTGAGCACCCAGTAACAGTAAGACGTGGTAAAATTTTCCTTCTGGAAAGAAAACACAATTATTTATTGAAAAGTCCTATTTTTCAGTTTTGAATTTTTTGCCCTTTTCAGCTCTAATTACTCATGCAGGTCCACTAGACACTGTTAATCAGAGATAGAGGAGACAAGAGTCTCCATGAATTTCAACGGCCTTCATAATGGAGCTGAATCTGGAAGCTTATTTACTAACAATGGTGAAAGAATATAATATGTCATACCCAGGACAATAGTGAGGGGGCGCTGTGTGTGGGAAGCTAAGGGATAAGAGATGTGGCTGATGGGCGGGGGGGTTCTGAAATGATGCAAATTAGGTCCCGCCCCAAGACTTTGCACATGGCCCCGCAAACCCTGGGGCCAGCCCTGTGGATGGGGGGGGGGGCCACAATGGAGGGGGCATTCTCGGTGGCCGCGCCGCGCCTTTGGAACTCCCTCCCGGAGGCAGCTCGGCCGGCCCCGCGCCTTTTAACATTCCGGCGAATTTGTAAAACCTGACTGTTCACCCAGGCCTTTGGGGAGGGGTTTTTATCCCCCTTCACCCTTATTGTATTATTTATCATGTTCCCTGGTCCTGTTTTAATTATTGTATTTTATGCTTTATATATATATATATATATATATATATATATATATATATATATATATATATATATTTTAAAAAACATTTATACCCCAACCCCTCCTGCACACAGCTCGGGGCGGCTTCCAACAATAAAAAACATTAAACAATATAAAAACAGTTTAACACAATCAGAATTAAATACTCTTTAAAAACAGGGCCCCGAGAAACACTTTCAACATTAAAACCATAAAACAAGGTAGGGGGGAAAAACACAACCCTAACCCACCCTCCCCGAAGGCCTGGGCGAACAGACAGGTCTTGCAATGCCGCCGGAATGTCAACAGGCTTGGGGCTTGTAAGCCGCCCCGAGCTGTTTCAGGAGGGGTGGGGTATAAATGTAATAAATAAAAAATTAATAAATATTCTGCGTTTCAACAGACCTGCCTATCAAACATGCCAGCACCGTGAAATGTGGCCTAAATCTCAGCCTGGAGTCTAGAAGAGGCTTAAGGGAAATCAAAAGTTTACTTCTAGGTGAACCTTGGGCAGGCAGATCTGATCGGATGGCTGAGCTAAGGTCTTTGGCCAGGATCATCAAGCCATTTAACAGGCAGATAGCGGCCTGCAGGCTTTGACGGGGCTCCCCCCTCCCCCCCCCGTGTTGGGACGATGGCGGACTTCATGCCAGCCGTGCCCAGCACCCACTCAACCTCCTCAGGGGAAGCGAGTTTGTTTAGAGCCGTTTGGGCTGGAAAGCCACCCCCCCCCAAGGTTCCTCTCTCCTCGTTACTCACCTCATCTTCACAGTATTTCCGGATCACTTCCAGGGCGGACTCTGTGACCAGGGGAGCTTCCAGAACCATCTTGGTGAAGGTCCTGAGGGGGGGGTAAGCACACAGAGGACTCTTCAGCGTGCAGCAGGGTGGGACCTTTTCCCTCGCCAGAGGCCACTTTTGAAAGTTAGTACAAGCTGAGAGGGAAGCTTAAGGGGTGCGCTCAGGAAAAGGATCCAGATTCTGGCTCCGTCTCTTCTCATTGGGCGCATGCCCTCAGCTCAGCTCCCTTCCCCCCCGAGCTCAGTTTTTCAGTGCTGGAGGATAGGAAATGGATCCAGGAGACAGATTCCAGGCTCCGAAAAGGGGCCAAATGAAAAACTAGCCGAGGGCTGCATTTGGCCCCCGGGCCCTGAGGTTTCCTACCCGCTGATCTACAGGAAGCCCTTAAACTGCTGCGTATGGGGCAGAGCATGACGGCTTCTTATGCCTCGGCACAGCAGGCCTGAGTCGGGTGTGCAGTCCCTCCCTCGATCCCTGGGTCCAGGCCATGCTCCTCGTACGAGGGAGGCCCCGCTGCGCAGAGCCCCTGCAATGTCCTTGTACTAGACGGAGGGGGCGGCGCACCTTTCTGGTGGCTGCACCCCTTATAGAATGGTTTGATGTCATGGCATTCCACAAGGGGTGGGGCTATCCTGGAGCATCAGAGCCTGGTTGGAGTCAGCTGGATGCAGCCTGGCCCCCCGTGTCCAGCCTCTCCCTCCCAACCCAGCAGGGCCCACGTACCCGTCCTTCTGGTCAGGCTTCTCCTGGAGACCGGAGAGCAGGCCAATGAGGCACTCGTCGTAGTTCTCGAGGGAACCAGAGGGGTACTGGCCCAGGTAGGTATTGTACTCCTGGAAGAGCCAGGCGAAGGCCAGGTCCAGCCGGTTGCGGGTGTCGTCCAGGATGAAGGTCAACACCTCGCTCTTCAGGGGGACATCGAACTGCGTCACCAGGGAGGAGAGGATCTTCACACGGGCCTGCAGGGAAGGGAAGGAGGGGTCAGAGCAGCGGCCCCAAGCCAAGCCTGGCTTCCTGCCACTGCAGAAGACACCAACCTGGGCTGCCCCGCTGCAGGCCACGGCTCGCTCCGCGTGCAGGATCCGCTTCACGGCTTCCAGCTTCAGCTTCTCCATCTGCGCGTCCGACAGCGGCTTGATCACGTCACTCAGGCGGAAAACCTTCTTGCGCCCACTGGCCCCGCCCAACCTGGAGGGGGGAAAGCAGACCTGTAGGAACCTTGGGAAGTTCTCCAGACCCTCACCCTGCTCCGAGGCAGGAGTGATGATCGGTCACGGGGCACAGGGCTGCCAATGGCGGATCGGAAGGGGAAACTGCTGGGGGCTAGAAGCAATCCAGGATTTGGACCCTCCTCTTCCCGACTGGATTTGCAAGGCCCAGGGTGAAGGCTGGTGACACCATCCCCTTACAAAAACGGAAGTAGTGCCATACTGGGTCAGGTCAATGGTCCATTGAGCCCAGTATCCTGTCTCCGACAGCAACCACTCTTGGAAGGACCCCCCAACAGGTCACAATGGGGTAATTCATTCCCTGTTGTCCACTCCCTAGCCAGTCTCTCTCTTCACAGGGGAGCCGTTACATACCCCTTAGCATTTTTGTTGCCCTTCTCTGTATGTTTTCTATTTCAAATGATATCTTTTTTGAGATGGGGTGACCAGAACCGCACACGATATTGTGACACACACACAATCAAGGTGCAGTCGCACCCTAGATTTATGTAGAGGCATTATGGTATTTTCAGGTTTATTCTCTATTCCTTTACGAATAATTCCTAACATGGTTTGTTTTTTGGCCACTGCTGCGCACCGAGCGGAGGAGTTCAATGTATTGACCACAACGACTCCAAGGTCCTTTTCCGGAGTAGTAACTCCTAATTTAGTACTCAACATTGTGTACATAAAGTTTGGATTATTTTTCCCTATGTGCATTGCTTTACACTTGTCCACATTCAATTTCATCTGCCGTTTAGATGCCCAGTCTCGCAAGAGCCTCTTGCAACTAGTCACAGTCTGCGCGTGTTTTAACGACCTTAAATAACTTTGTATCGTCTGCAGATCTGATCACCTTACTCCCATTTCCAGATCATTAATGAATACATTAAACACCACCGGTCCCTCCACGTACCGATCCCTGGGGCGCTTCACTATTTACTTCTCTCCACTGTGAAAACGGACTATTTAGTCCTACTCTTGGTTTCCTATCCTTTAACCACTTAGAGCCTTTTTGGTTCCAATCGCCTCCTTCACCTCCCCATTTAGCCATGCTGGCCGGCATCTGATCCCCTTGCTACCTTTTTTAACCTGTGGAATACATTGGAGCTGGGCTTCCAAGATGGTGCTTTTAAATAATCTTCATGCCTCTTGCAGACATTTAATCCTCACCACTGCTCCTTTTAGTTTCCTTCTAACTAGTTTCCTCATTTTAGCACAGTCTCCCTTTTTAAATGGAAGTGTTACTGCAGCTGTTTGATTTACCATTCTCCCTCCAGCAATGATGTCCGATCTAATTATATTATGATCACTATTGCCAAGCGGCTCCACCACCGTTACCCCTTGCACCAGGTACCGAACTCCGCTGAGGAGTGGATCTAAAGTAGCTCCTCCTATCACTGCTTCGAGGACCAGCTGTTCCAAGAAGCAGTCATTTATGGCATCTAGAAACTACCTCCATATCACACCCAGAGAAGACATTCCACCCAGTCGATATTAGGATAATTGAAATCACCCACTGTGTTACCAAGCCTGCCTCATCTCTGCTAATATTTCATAGTCAGTTTCACCATGCTGGTCAGGGGGACGATAGTCTAGCCCCACTGCTAGACACTTCCCCGTTACACATGGATTTTCTATCTATAGACAGGGCCCCGATTCTTCCGCGGAATTTTTTTAAAAATTCCGCGGGAGTCAGGGGCCAATTCTGCGCCTCTATATGAATCTCTTCATATAGAGATTCCAGTTCTCTTAATCCTACTTGACTCAATGGTACAGTAGCCCTGAGTGGGGCCTTAAACGTGGTCATGTTCGGGGCCCCTCTGGGGAGCGAGTGGGCCCTGGTGAAGACAGGGGCCAACGCGGGGCCCCTAGTAAGCCGGCCCTGCTGAGCGCACCTGTCCCCAACTTCTATGCAGCACACAGGTTTGTACGAAGCTTCAAAGTGGCCCGTGTGAGGGAAAAGATTCCACGCCCTTGGTCCAGACAGATCATAG
The DNA here is from genome assembly GCA_003113815.1 of Sphenodon punctatus. Lineage (NCBI taxonomy): Eukaryota > Metazoa > Chordata > Lepidosauria > Sphenodontia > Sphenodontidae > Sphenodon > Sphenodon punctatus. The sequence goes on along the minus strand of QEPC01008006.1, from coordinate 723,511 downwards.
ATCGGTGTCCTGGGTCTGTTCCCTCTCATCCCTGCTCCCTTCCCCTGAATTCAGGGTCTCAGTGCTTGGGGGTAGGAACCGGATCCAGAAACTGCAAAGCAGCCACATAAAAACTAACTTCGGCCCGCGGTTCCCACCCCTGATCTAGACCCTTCTCGTTCCGAGCCCCCACCCCAAACTTCTATCCTGCCAGTGGAGCTTAGTGGGTCTCCCGAAGTGGCTGGCGGGAGGAGAGAGAGTTCCCGCACCTTTGCACTCTGGGACGGAAGCAGGTGAGCTGGAGAACAGCCCGCCCCCCCCACGATCACGGTGCTCACCTAGGCTGGGTGGAGGGGATGATGGGCTCTGGGCGACGCTTGGCTAGAGGGGCCTCCAACTCCAGGAGGCTGGTGATGGAGCCTTGTGCCCCCACCACAGAGATAGCCTGGCCCTGAGAGAGGGAAGACAGGCGACGCTTGATCAGCACGCTCTCCGCTTTCACCAGCTTCTCCTCCTTGGCCTCGTCCTTGACCTCTTTGATCTGCTCCACACCTGGGGGAGGGAGGGAAGGCGGAGTCAGGAATCGGACAAGGCCCACGGCCCTCTCTCTGCTCGATTCCTACAGATCTGCCCCTGGAGGAACCACTTCTGGGGAGAAGAGCCGGCAAGGAGTTGCCCCGTTGTTGGGAACCACGTCGAAAAGCAAAGGATCAACCCCCCATGGCTCCGCTGGAGCCCCTTAATCCTGATCCTCACCCCCCCACCGCTCCGCTGGAGCCCCTTAATCCTGATCCTCACCCCCCCACAGCTCCGCTGGAGCCCCTTAATCCTGACCCACCGCAGCCCCCTGCTATCCCAAGACCCTGGGCTCCTCACCACCCCACAGCTCCGCTGGATCCCCTTAATCCTGCTCCTCACCCCCCCACGGCTCCGCTGGAGCCCCTTAATCCTGACCCACCGCAGCCCCCTGCTGTCAGAGACTGGGCTCATCACCCCACAGCTGCACCGACGTTCCTCAGTATGAACTCCAGCCATGGGCTCCATGCCTATCCCAGCCATGGGCTCCATGCCTATCCCAGCCATGGGCTCCATGCCTCGCGCGGCTTTGTTATAGGCTCATAGCCCCTCCATCCCAACACATAAACCTCCTCCCTTGGTCCAAATGCTCCTGTGTTTGCAACCCCCCCACCCCCCCCGGGCACAGACTCACCTGGCCCCAGCCCTGCCGCTGTCATCTGGGAGGCCATGAGCCGGGCCAGGTGCTTAATTTGGGCGTCGGTGCCGGCCGATTCCACAGGGGTGTAGGTGGCTTGGAAGGACGCGGGCATGTTCTCGGGCAGGTACACCATGCTGATGAGCACCTGGGATGGAGTGAAGTCACCGTCAAGCCAGGGAACCAGCTGCGCTCTACTGCCCCCCAAAAAGGCCAGGAGGGGCACACGCCCAACCCCAAGGGCCATGGACTGAGTCAGAGGAGAGCGAGCCACCCCCATCGCTCCCCGCAACGCCGCATCCCACAGGGACACACTGACGGCACGGACTCAAAGCCTTGCCGGGCCCGGCACATTGGATTGCTACCGAGGCACATTTTTAAAGGAACACTTATGGAAAAATACATGCTGCAGGGCCCTGCGTTGGCATCTAGGTTGCCGATGCAGGCCCTGCAACATGCATTTTTCATAAACGTTCCTAGGCAGCAACTCTACCGACACAGCCAGGCTCCACTTCGCCCCCGCACCATGATTTCATGGAGCCAGGCTCACGCCGGGAGAGACCAGTGTCCAGAGGCCTCGGCCTCCTACCGAGCCACCCCACGCTGCTTGCTTTTGGGTCCTCCCCCCACAACAGGTGCCGAGTCATGGTATTTTTATATGGTCTGGTTTTTTTTTTAATTGTTTGTACGCTTTGTGATCTGCTCCGAGCCTTTGGGGGAAAACAGCGGGCTAGAAATTAAAAGAAAAAGCAGCTTGCAAGCTCCAAATCGATTGCCTTGTTCAAAGCGGGACGGCTAGCAAGCGCCGCCTCCCCTCTCTCACAGCCGAGACAGGAGGCGGCACGGGTCGATCCCGTCACCCACCAGATTGGCCACGTTCTCCGGCGTCAGCAGCGGCTGCAGGAACTCCGCTGTGACGTCCGTGTCCGAGTGGGTGCTGGTCTGGACGGAAGCCTTGGGGGGCGGCGGGGCTGCTTGCTCCAGGTCCTTATCCTCGTCGTCTTCACCGAGGGAGGGCTCTGCGCCAGAAAGATTGCGGGGAAGGGGGTGGTTAGAGCTTGAAGATGGAGCAGACAAGCAAGGAACAAGCCCTACAGATCAGCAGAGCTCTTAAGTTTCGCAGCGTCTGCCCGATTGGGGACGCAGAGCGGGGGCAGGAGCAGAGGGCTCTGAAGGAAAGAAAACCGCCTCCAGATTGGGTGGGTTTCTCTACAGCCGCTCTAATGGAGTCTCCACCGAGCAAAGTCACTCTCCAATCCAGAGGCTGCGGAGTTTTTTGGACCCAAAAGCCACAGTCAACCGGCTATGGCGGCGGCCAGGAGATAATAAAGTGTTAACAGCGCAGTCCCTACCACACCGAGTCCGGTCTGTGAGCCAGCCCGTCTCGGACAGGAGCAACTTCCATTGCGTCAGAGATGCACACAGCGGAGTGATCCAACTTAAAATAATGGCGACGCGTAGACCTGACCTCCAAGAACACAAGCCTTTTTTTGAACCCAGTTATGCTATTGCCTTCACTGCTGGCAAGGAGTTCCGCAGGCGAATTGCACTTTCCCGTGGAAACCGTTCCTTTGGTTTAAAGCCCTACTGAATTCATCGGGCGTCCCCTAGTTCGTGTGTTCGGAGCAAGGGTAAACCACCGCTACCTTGGTCTGTTCCGCAACGCTCCCGAATTTGTAAGCTTATAATCTATCCTCCCGCCGTTGTCTCTTCTCTGAGCTGAAGAACCTGGAGATTCTCCTTCTACAAAAGCTACTCCAGACCTCGGACTGGGGGTGGGAACCTTCCCCGCCCGTCGGTCACTACGGAAGTTAGTACAAGCTCTGTAGGCTGGATTTGGGGGGGGAGTGGGCTGGATTCAGGGCATTGGAAAAGAGGCCAGGAGTTTTTCCACACTCCCGTCTTGGACCATCGACACCCTCCCCACCTCAGCTGGGGACGGCACCAGGCCGTGTTGCAGGAGACCGTTCTATAGTGGAGCGGCAGGCCACCCCCCAAGGCTTCCGGGAGCCTTGTCATTGGCAAGGCCACCCCCCCTTCCCTCCACTCACCCATCTTCATCTTTTTGAGGGTGGGGTCACTCTCGTCCCGGGGGCGCTTGCGCATTTCCTTCAGGTTGGGCATGTTGCGAGCGATCTCGGCCTGCTGCGTGCCCAGGTCCACCAGCAGGGTGGTGATCTGGGCGTGGAACTCCGCGGAGGAGGGGTGCTTCAGCACGCTTAACAGATGCAGCTTGAGGTTCTTGCGCACGCTGCTCACCTGCGACTTGGCCAGCGTCGGTGGCAGGTTGGCTGGGAAGGGGAAGAGGAGTTTGAGGCGCGAGGGGCTGCGATAAGAGCATTGGCCTTCACAACACCCCCTGCCAAGGAGTTCCACAGGTTAACGGGGTGTTAAATGCACTTCCTTTGGAATTGGGGTGGGGGATACTCCTGTGCGTCTCTGGAGAGAGAGGAGGATGAAGGGTATGGGAGATAAGCCACAGGGACACGGACACACCCCCGAGTGCCTCTCCTGGCAGGCCTACGGATATGCTGCTGGGTTATTCCTACATTGGCAGATCGACAGGAGCGCTCCACATTGTGCCGCTCAAGTCCTTTCTACAGCAGTGGGGTCTAGTGGTTAAAGCAGGAGGGCTGGCAAGGCAGGACCCCTGGGTTCTCTTCCCAGATTACAGAGGGAAGTGGGGTCCACTGACTACAGCAGGGGAGATTGGGAGTCCTAATTACTCAGATCCATTAACCGCTTCAGGAAGCCCATGGAATCTACTGATTAAAGCCAGGAGGCTGGGAACCAGGACTCCTAGGTTCTATCCCCATCTCTGGGAGAAAGGGGGGAGGGAGGGGTGTATGGGTTCTAGTAGGGTAGAGAAGGAGGCCTGGGAGCCAGGATTCCTGGGTTCTATCCCCATCTCTGGGAGAAAGGGGGCGTGGGCGTGGGTTCTAGTAGGTTAGAGAAGGAGGCCTGGGAGCCAGGATTCCATCGCCAGTTCTGGGAAGGGAGTCCAGTGAGCTAGGGCAGATAAGGCTGGGAGTCAGGACTTCTGGGTTCTTCTTTCAGCTCTGGGAAGGAAGTGGGTTGTATGTAGCTGGGAACCAGGACTCCTGGGTTCTATCCCTAACTTCGGGAGGGGGCAGAGTCTGGTTGGTTAGAGCAGGGGAGGCTGGGAAATCAGGTCTCCGGGGTTCTATTCCCAACTCTGGGAGGGAGCGAATAATTTGAATGGAGGAAGGCTAGGAGGCATGACGCACTGAGAGGAGGCTTGCCCTTTAGGATTTTAACTTGCAGCACTCAGAAGGAGGGCGTCATGGGGGAAGGCCGGTTTTGGAGCAATCCCACCCAGCAGCACCCCAGCTCCCAGGGAGGAAGGCCTTACCGTGCAGTGCCTCATAGGCCTGGATCACCTCCGACATGAACATGGGACGCTGGCGGGCGATGGTAGCCAGAGAGCCCAGCGCGGCCGTCAGGTTGATGCTGGAGATAGCCGGGTGGACCATGAACTTCAAAAGCTGCTCCAGCGCCGCCTTGCCCTCCTCCCACAGCACGTCTGAAAGGCAGGCAAGGCTCAGGGCTCGTTCACACAACCCTCTCCCCACTTGTCCCTGCATTGGTGGTAGCCTGTATTCACACAGTGACTGATTGGCTCAAGAATTCGTGGCCGTGACCACAAAGCTCCGCTGCCCTGGAGGATCTGCCCTTACACTGCTGCTGTTCTTAAACCCTCGCATAGCACAGTCTCTGTTTGAACCGTAGCCTCCCCCAGGAGGCTGCTATTGGTATTATGTTGTCGGAGAGGAGACAGAGGGAGGGATGTGGACTGAGAGTGAGAGAGAGACTCCCAAACGAGAGATGGCGAGGGGAGAAAGGAACTCCTTCAAGCAAGAGATGGAAGAGTCTGAGGGATGGGATTTATTAAATAGATATTTTATGGGATAATAATGTTTATTTGTATAGAGCGCCCCCCTACCATAGCACTCGGGAGTGCTTTACATATCACACACACAACTTTTAATCCTCACAACCCTGTGAGGTAGGTTAGGCTGAGAGAATATCGTGACTGGCCCGTGCAAGGTAGTTAGTTTCTGGCGAAGGCAAAACTTGAAGTGGGGTCCTCCCTACCTCCCAATCCAAGTACTGCGTACTTAGCCATTACAATACACTAGTGTTTTTTAAGATTATTACCAGTCACCCCGAGCCATTTTTGGGATAGGACAGAGTGTAAACAGAATTATTATTAAAAGAAATAATCCCATTGTCTCCACTACTTCCCTGGGATACTTCCCACAATGCAAAGGGCATGGAGGACCGCCCTTGGGATATCTCTGCATGAAATGTCCTGGAAGCAGCATGAAAAGAGTCCCTGCTCCAGGACACTCTGGCCACTGCTCTATGGTCACTGGGAGGAAGTGACACACAGGAAATGATGCGTCAGGGAGTGCCGCTTGCTCTGGGTTAATCCAGTCACATAACCCTGTTGCTACTTGCTAGAGTTGGATCTTTGCAAGCGGGCAGCAGAGAACACGGATCCCCAGGGAGCACAGGCAGTAGTAAGGGTGCTCTCTGCTCTCAAGAAGGGTTGCGTGCCATCCGCCCATTGAAACATCCTGACTCCCTAGAACTTGCCCCACGCAGGGAGGCTGCATGGCCTAACGGAGAGAGCAGCGGAGCCAAGGACACACACACACCACACCCCTCGCTACTGATTGGCTGAGACACCTCCCCGCTCTGTGCCTCCACTTCTCGTCTCAGCCTGCAAGCTCCTCAGGGCAGAGACTGCACGGCACCCAGCAAACAGAGAGCCCTGCTCTCGGAGATCTCTAGAAATTACCATCATATACGTAACGTAGGGCCCAGGGGGAATTGGGCCGCTAGCCAACAGGCAGGGGGACATGGCCCATAATAAGCCTCCCCTCACCGTGCACTGTTGATCGGGCAGAGGTGGGGAACCAGCGGCCCACAGCCGCTTCTCACTGGACACCTAGGATTCCAGAATCTGGCCCCTGGATCCAGTCCCTCCCCCTCAAGTCCTGAAAAAGCGAGTTCAGGGGAAGGGAGCAGAGGTGATGGCATGCACGCAATGAGAGGGGACGGACCCATGGCATGGGATCTACGTTCTTCTCTCCCCCCCGCCCCCAATTCTTAACCACCCCTTATGCAACCCTACCTCCTCCTCCCCAGTCTGAGAAGCTTGCACCGTGGGCCCTAAGAGGAGAAACATTCCCAAGCCCGGTCACTAACATCATACCAGAGATGGGAACCCAAGGTCGGCCTACAGACCCCCTACCAGGGTCCACCAACACCCCTCCTGTAAGTCAGAAAGTGTGGGGTGCTGAGCTCAGAGCTGCAGCCACTGGGGGCGCCGTAGAGCCAAGAGGTGGTTGCTTCTGCTATCATCATCTTTTTAATTTTACACCCTGCCTTTCCCTGCTCAGGGCAGAATACAATATTAAAATACACAATACAAAGATAAAATAAACCATAAACAGAAAAAACAAAGTACCCCACAACCCTACTCCAACCCCCGCCCATCCCGCAACCGCCTAGCTCACCCCTATCCCCACACAAAACTGCCTAGCCCCCACTGCCAAACGCCGTTGTGAATAACACTGTTTTGCACCGCCTTCTAAAGGTGCTCAAGCCTGGAGATAAAACAAACCTCCTGAGGCAGGGCGTTCCACTTAAAACTCGGTACCTCCAGAAAGGCATCCCCGGCTGACTTGCAGAGGCTCCGCTGAACCAGAGAGTCCAGCTGGGGCGGGGGGCACTGCATGATGGGGAGGAGCAGGACCCTTGCAGTCTCAGGGCAATGCAATTTCCTTGCTCCCCCAGGGAGTGGTCAGAATCCTTGGAGCGGCTCACTCAGACACTGACCAATGGGAGGGCACAGAGCGGGGCTTGCATCTTGAAGCCGGACTCTGATTTGCTTAGGTTGCCCACTAATGTACCTATTGGTTAATCACCTGTCCGTCACTCCCTAACTGGCTGGTTAGCTCCCTAACTGGCTATGCACGCCCGACTCCATTTACCAGAAGCCTCGACAGAAGCGGTTAGTGCCCCCTGTGGGAACTCACTGTATTTGATGTAAGGGTGGTCCTTGGGGATGCGGTCCAGGCTGATGTCATTCTCATGGCGCTTTGGCACCTCCGAGTCAGGCATGCGGGGCGAGAGGGTGATGATGAGCCCCTCCACGAACTTGATGGCGTGGGTGCGGATGCCGTCGTTGTCCGAATCCAGCAGGAGGATGATGTCATTGGCCATCACCGACACCATCTCCCAGCAGGCCTCCTGCATCTCGTTGATGACCCGGGACTTCACCATCCACTGGCCGAGCGGGGAGAGGGAACAGGACAGAGGAGAGAACATAATCAGTGCCGTTTACTGGGTCAGACCAAGGGTCTATCCAGCCCAGCATCCTGTCTCCGACACTGGCCAGTCTCGCTCGCTTGGAAGTACCCCCCAACAGGAGGATCCAATCCTTGTTGGTCACTCCCAGCTCCCAACAGTAACAGGTTACATTCCCCAAACCTACCCGGCTAACAGACCTATCGTCCAGAAATTTGTCCAACCCTTTCTTAAACCCGGTACTACTACTGGCCTCGGCCAAATCTTCTGGTGACGAATTCCACAACTTAATTGTACTTTGAGGAAAAATATTTTATTTTTATTTATTTTTTCAAATATTTTTAACCCGCCCATCCTGCCCCAGGCAGCTCTGGCCGACGCACAATATCAAATATTAAGAACATTAGAACAACTTTAACAACAAAGGGAGGAATTAAAAATCCCCAACCCCCCCCCCCCCTTGAATCGGGCCTGGAAGACTACAGGCAGCCA
>QEPC01008006.1:669816-715168 GCA_003113815.1 Sphenodon punctatus | reverse complement strand
AAGGTAGCCCCACGTAGAGCACGTTACAGTAGTCAAGCCCAGAGGTGATGAAGGCGTGGATGACGGTGGCCAGGTCAGAGTCCGAAACATACGGCCAAAGCCGACGCACCCGATGTAATTGGCGGAAGGCGTTCCTTGCTACAGTCTCCACCTGAGCATCCAAGCGGAGTTGCAAGTCAAGGAGCACCCCCAGACTCCGTACCTGGGGAACCAGCGGAGGGCAGACCCCATCAATGATGGGGGCTGTTACCCCCGCCGCCTTACCCACCAACATCACCTCCGTCTTGTTGAGATTCAGCTTCGGTCGGTTTACCCTCATCCAGTCCCCCACAGCTTCAAGGCACCCGTTAAGCACCGAGACTGCCGGGCCTGGGTCTGATGGAAAGAGAGGTAGAGCTGGGTGTCATCAGCATATTGATAACAGCGCACGCCGAACCTCCTGACCTCCCCGCCAAGCGGCTGCATCCACACGTTGAACAGGAGAGGGGACAAAGCAGAGCCCTGCGGGATGCCACACAGAAGGTCTCGGTGTGATGAAAAATCATCACAGACTGGGTCAGACCAACGGTCCATCGAGCCCAGCATCCTGTCTCTGACGCTGGCCAGCCTCAGTTGCCTCAAGAGAGGACACAGCAAGCATGTGGATATTTTATTTATTTAAACATTTCCTATCCCACCCCTCCTGCTCCAGTCAGTTCAGGGCTGCTCACATCGTAAACTGGTTAATTACCATGGGATAATCCATTTCCTGCCATCCTCCCCCAGCTCCCAATAATCAAGGGTCTCGTTTCTCTGACCAACTAGTGGGCCTTTACGGACCGGTCTTTCCAAAATTCATCCAGTCCCTTTTGGAAGCCTGCTACTCTACTGGCCTGGACGACATCCTTCAGCAAGGAGTTCCACTTGTACGTTGGGTGGAAAAGTACTTCCTTTTAAAACTGCTCCCTGTTAGCTTCATGGAACAGTCCCGGCTCTATCCCTTTTTAGAAAGGGTAAATAGCAGCTCCCTAGTTACATGGTCCGCACCTTTCATGCTCTTGTAAATTTCTGTCATGTCCACTCTCGGTCGTCTGTTCTGCAAGCGGAGGAGTCCGAACCTATCGAGCCTTTCCTCATACAGAAGTTGCTCTAAGCTTTGGATCTCGCCTGTTGCCCTTCTCGGCCCCTTTTCCTGTTCCACTAGGTCTTTTTTGAGACGGTGCAAACAGAACCGGACACTGTATTCCAAGAGTGGTCGCACCGTAGCGTTAGAGAGTTTCCGTTTTGTTATCTATCTGTTTTTCCATCCCCAACAGGCAGTTAGCCTTTCCGACCACTGCTGCATATTGAGCAGACGACGTCAATGATCTCTCCGTAAGGACTTCATGGCCTTTTCCCTGTGTAGCGACACCTAACTTAGTTCCCAGCATTGTGTACGTCTGGGTAGGGCTATTTTTCCCTATGTGCATCGCTTTGCACTTGTCAATGCTGAATTTCATCTGCCATTTTGTTGCCCATTCTCCTAACAGTCCAAGATCCCTTTGTAGCTCTTCACAGTCTGCCTTGGTCTTAACTGTCTTGAATAACTTTTGTCTCATCTGCAAATCTGACTTCACTCTTCTTGTGGCACTCCTTTACTTCTCTCCATTTATTCCTACCCTTTGTTTCCCATTTTTAAAACCAGATTCCAATCCACAACAGATCTCTGCCCCTTATCCCATGCCTGCTCAGTTTTGTCAGTAGTCTCTGATGGGGGAAAACTTGTCAAAGGCCTTCTGAAAATCCAAGCACATTATACCAGCTGGGTCACCTTTAGCCACATGCTTACCGACACCCTCAAAGAATCCCAACAGATTAATGAGGCACAACATCCCCTCGCAAAAACCATGCTGGTTTTCCATCATCCTCTCATGTTTCTCAGTGTGCTGAACAAACCTACTTTGTACAATGGTCTCCACCAATTTGCCCGATACAGATGTCAGGCTCACCCCGGAGCGTTTCGTAGGTGTTACGTTAGCTCCCTCCAATCCTCAGGTAGGGAGGCAGATTAGAGATGGGTTACCAACGCCCAGTAGCTGTTCTGCAATTTCATATTTAAGTTCTTTCTGAATTCTTGGCTGTATGCCCTCCCGGTCCTGGTAACTTGTTCTAACACCTCATCTAGCATCACTTCAATTGGCGACAGTCCCTCCGATCCCTCACCAACAAGGAATATTTCCAGAGTGTAGGTATCTCCGCAATGTCCTCTGTGGTGAAGACCGATACAAAGAGACCCTGCCTTATGGGGCCTGTGGGAAGCTCAGCGCCCATCACCACTGACCACAGCCTCAACTCAGCTGCCCCAGAGCCCCCTAAGAGTGCTCCCTGCTGTTAGACCCTGGAAGCTCCCGCCCCCACAGACACCACCTGGTTCCTTACGTCCCCTGCTGGGTGAACCTGGGACTGGCGCGGAAGACTAGAGCAGTGCATCTCAAACTGGTGGGCACGGAAGATATTCTTTGGGGGGGGGGGGGGAGGAGGAGGACTGTCTAGGCCAGGCCCACCTCCCCACTCTCACGCTGCTTCCTGCAGTGCCCCCTGCTGGGAGAAGCTGGGAAATGGAGTAGCCAGGAGCCTCCTCATCCCCCGTGTTCCTGCAGCGCCCCCTGCTGTGAGAAGCTGGGAAATGGAGTAGCCAGGAGCCTCCTCATCCCCCGTGTTCCTGCAGCGCCCTCCAGTGGTGGCACAGGACAATTAAAACGTGTCCCTGCCCTGCCAATCTCCGAGGGGCATCTCACCTGTAGTGCCACCTTGTAGAGCTGGGTCATGGTGAGGATGGCCTTCTTCACCACATTGACATTCTCGTCCTTCAGCAGCATGTTGAGGTTGGCAATCAGCTTGAGCAGCAGCTCAATGTCCCGTTTGCTGAGGGAGAGAACAAGTCAAACTCAGAGAGGGAACGGGGGAGGATGGAAACAGCACCACCTGCTGGCAGGAGAGCATGGAGCAGCTCGGAGCCAGGCCTCCCCCCTCCTCCTAGCCTAGGTGGAACTGATGATAGAATCCTTGGCTCGACAGACAGCCGAGCTGCACAGCTACCAATATTCAGAGTGGAAAAGGACAAGCCCCGCCTCCTTGGTCAATACGCTCCACCCCCTCCCAGGGGACGGATGCTCCTCTGCTTCTCATTCCACTTAGTTTCTGCTCATTCCACCCTCTCCCCCGTTAGCCTCTCAAGGGCTTTGGGAGGCCACCAGGAAAGAGAACCGAGGCTTGAGTCCTGGTATTTTAGTCTCTCTCTCCCCCCCTCTGAAGGAGGGACAGTGGGATTCAGCACCCAAAGAGGGACTTGCTGCCCCTCCTAAATAAGGGGTGCTGGGAGAGATGCGGCTGTTGACTCCCACAGAGTCCTTAGCTCTATCCCACGGGGTGGAGGCCAAGGCATGGAGAGAGGAAAGGGATCGGGCCAATCTTGCACCGTCAGATCGGGGGGGGGACGGGACGGGGGGGGGGGACGGGGACATTTCAGGAGCCCTAGCGACAAAGCCGCTCTGTACCTTACTCTCTTCTGCCAATCCTGGTCACCAGCCCCAGCCCTCTCCAGACGGGGGGGAGGGGAAATCAAATTTGTCCTGGGTCTCAGTTACGAGACCTCACGCCACATCCCAGAAGCAGCCCCCTCCCTGCTCCAACCGCTAGACTCCACTCCTTCCCACCGCACCCTACGGGACAAAGTCAACAGCTCCCCCCAATTCCCCCGCTCCTGTGTGACATGGCAGCACCTCCCATCAGAACCCCCAGATTTAACCTCTTCTCCCCCAGGATGCTGTAGAGGAAGTTTGAGCTGGCTGTGTCCAAGCCGGCTTCCTCCTCCCCTTCACAGAGCGCTGTGAGGTCATAGCACTACTCTAAAGGGCGGGGCTACATGAGAAAGGGGGCAGGGCTCAAGGTGGCCCCACCCCTGCAGAGCACCAAGCTCCACTAGGAGCCTTTCCCCAAGTGGTTCCCCAGAGCACCAGGACATTAAAGCACCGAGGGGGGGGGGGGGAGGAGGAGAAGAGTCTCCCCTGCACTTGGCCCAAGGGGGCTTTGCACGGAGACACGCTCCAGAAGGGAAGTTTGCTCCAAGGCACCGTTCTTACCAGGCCTCTTCTATGAAGCTGATGACGAATTTCCGCACTTCTACAGACTTATCCACCTGGAATGCAATGATTTCCTGCCAACGAGAGAGGTGGGAAGAGAGAGTCACGGTTGGCTCCACCTGCTCATTGGCTCCAGGACCCACTAGCAAGCAGGAAGGGAATCCTGCTCCTTCGGAGTACGTGCTCTGTAGAGCAGGGCCTTGAGCAGTAAGCAGCTGCTGTGTACTCCTTCTGACTAAGGGACTCCCTAGGAAATTAACTGGAAGCATGTTCCCCCGGCCCCCTTTTTTTTTTTTTCAAAAAGGAAGCACTTTTCCCACTTAACGCACAGTTCACTGGTGGAACTTCCTGCCAGAGGATGTTGTGAAGACCTAACCTGGGTTTAACAAAAAGGAGTGGATACGTTCTTGGGGGGGGATAGATCTACCAATGGCTATTGGTCAAGGTGTTTGAGGGGGATGAGACCCCCCCCAACTGTTGCAGGCCAAGAGGGAATAGCAGTAAACGGATTGCCCCCACTGCAACCTGCGAGGCCCTTTTCTGAAGCAGCCAGAACAGCTGCTGTCAGACAGGATGCTGGGCTGCACGGACCATTGGTCTGACCCAGTCTGGGACTTCTTGTGTTCTTAATTGGATTAAACAGGGCTGCTATGCCAATCCCTAACGGGACCTTGTTGTGGACGCAGAATCCAGCTCGCTTTTATCCTGGAAGGCAGTTTCTTTAGGATGAACTCCTCCTGCCTTACAGCAGGGATGGGGGGAACCTCCCCAGGGGCCACTTTGAAAATTCGTACAACCTCCGAGGGCTGCGTAGAAGTTGGGGAGGGGAGTGCCTAAGAGGTGCACGGCATAGAGACCTGATCTGTCCCCTCTCCTTGTGTGTCCCCCCTGCTCCCTTCCCCTGAGCCCAGCCTTTCAGTGCTTGGCAGGAACTGGATCCAGGAACTGGGTACGGGCCAGATAAAAAAAAACTAGCCACGAGCCATTTTTGGCCCCTGGGCCCCAAGGTTCACCCCTCCTGCTTCGCAGTAATACTCACATCCAAGAAGTTATCCAGCAATGTGGGATCCTTGTTTATAATTAATTCCTGGACCTGAGAGAGGTGGGGAGAAAAAAAAAAAAAAGAGCAATACAATTAAACCGGGTAGCGGGGGAAAAGCCAGGAGCGTGCGGTAGCAGCTCCCCTCCGCAACTACATGTCCTCCTCCATTTCCAGCCACAGCTCCCTCCACTAACAGGACGACCGTCCCCATCTAGAAGTTTCTGGACAACACAAGCAATTGGTGCAAAAACGGAGGAGACTCTGGTACATCAGGGAGCAAATTCAAACCCCTGCAAGGAGCCACAATGAGCTAGAGGCCTAAGGGTGTTTTTAAACGAGCGCAACGGGAGATGGGGGTCGGTGCGTGGGGCGGCAGAGGGGTGTCCACGCACAAGCAGCACGTGGGGAGGGCTTCACGCAGGCAGCTCCCAGGTGGCCACCATGGCCCGCACGGGGCACTCTGGATTGTTCGGCGTGCCCCTCCCGGCAGGGACTGGGTGGCTGGCGTGCGGGACAAAAACCAAGACCCCACCAGAGCCAGCCCCTCATCCACACAACCACTCTTGAAATCCTCGTCATGGGTTCCCCACACATACAACATGTGGATACTCTTCCATCCTGAACCCCCTCACCCACTATTCCAGGTCCGGGCTTCTGAACCCCCAGACAGAACTGGGGATACCCCCTCAAGCCAACTTGCTGCCCCCTCTGCTATTCCAGCCATAGGCTCCCCCACTTTCCGTTTACACTCCTCGGTTAACCTCTGACCCACTCTCTCTCAGACGCCTCATGCCCACAGCTCTAATCCCGTCACTGGCCCAAATAAACCTGCAAGACCAGTACTGTTGATTTCACAAAGGGCGAGGGCCCGGAGCTACTCACCTGCTTAAGGATGTTGATTTTAGAGTCGTTGCCAATGAGAGCAGCTTGATTGAGCAGATCCACCACCTGCACAAAAGGAGAAGGATTATTCTGTTGCAGGAGGGAACGTAACGGATGAGGGGGGCTCGTGTGGCAATTCTGCTTGGCACAAGGACTCTGGAGAGTTACACAACAGTTTAAGTTTGTCTTGATCACAGGTCATAATGTTAAAAAAGAAAACCTCAATAAAACAATAAATAAATAATGAAATTACCCAACACAAAGGCATCAGTTGGGTAATTTCATCAATACACCAAAGCATCAATACATCCGTTTCTAGGTATTATTTATCTTCAGTACCAATATTACACCTACGTGCTGACAAAGCATGGAACAAATTGGCCAGTCTCAGAATAAAACGATCTTGGGGATTAGCCAACTAAAAGGATAACTTCAGATGGGTATCCCAATACATGTTCCTTGCCAAAAAGGGGTTAATTAAGCTGTGCTGAGTTTCTTTAGAGTGGAACAATTAAATAAATAATACACAAGGTCCTCAACCTTCTGCATACCACAAGGACGAAATTGCAAATTATACGGGGTCTGGTTAAATCTACCGTCCAGGACCGGCCGAGGACATCAGCTAGAACATTGATGTTGTATTTTAATCTTGCAATACCACGGTGTGGAGAGTTACACACATTCGTTTTTTAATTTTACAAAAAAGAAAATTTGTGGTTAGCAAAGAAAAACTTGGAGCAGAGAGATCTAGCCCAGGAGTGGGGAGTCCCAGGGACCACTTTGGAAATTAGTACAAGCTCCAAGAGTCACAAAGAAGCTGGGGGCAGGGGTGCACCCAGGAAGAGGAGAGTCCTGATCATAGGTCTACCTGCTGTGTCTCCCAGAATAGATTTCGCAAAGCATATCCCCTTTGTTGATCTAGGGCCAAATTGGAACCAATCACCCCTAGAGGGGGAAAACGTCTCAGATTCCATTCCCCAACCCTCCTAAATCAGCCACACACACCCCTCCCCACTCCACAACCACCACACTCTGTGGCTGGATTGGAACCAGTAGCTAGGCACCAAGCAACATTTTGCTGGGTCTAGGGAAAACCTCACATGGGCACCTCTCTCATCTGACACAGACATTAATTTCCTGGGAAGTTAGTCTTGTTATAGAGGTGAAAAGCACTTTGCTAAGCATTGAGCTGGAGGTTGAGCTTTTGAGATAGGAACCATTTAATAGAGATTGCATTATTTTAACCTTTCATTTTCAATAGCAACTATCTGTAACTCTGGACCAGTTCTGTCTCTAACTTGAACTTTTTTGAAAAACAACAACAAAAAAAGACAGTTTCCTTTTACTCCAAAGCTGGTGAGCATTCATTTGCCAAAACAGGTTATAGGATTCTGAAGTGTTCCCATGTTAGATACAGAGCCAAGCCCAAATAACATTCCTATAACCTAGGAACACTTCAAATTGCTGATGAAGAATGCCGGTTTTCCCCCTTTGACTGAGAGACCGTCAGCAGACCCTGCAAGGGAAGACCAAGGCTGCCTTGAAAGCCAGCCCACCCAAGCTAGATGGAAATGAGTGCTGCTTGGTCCCAGTTCCATGCCCGCTCACCCTCTCGGAGGTGGTCATGGTGTCTATCCCGCCACCTTCCTCCCCGATGAAGAACTGGGAGGCGATGCTCATGCGGGTGATGTTGCTGTCCCCTGCGCTGCTCCCGCTCGCCATGGCTGCCAACAGACCCGCGGCTCAGCACGCTAACGGGACAGAGCAAAAGGCCTGGAGGGAGAAGGGTGCCAACAGTTAGGGGAGGGCCTGGCTGCGTCCTGGAGCCCAAGACCTGGGAATTCAGCCACCAAAGCCTGCTCAGCCCTTTGCCTTTTAGCCGAGATGGCAACCAAGGCAGCTTCTTAGTGCCCCTCTTGAATGCTGCTATCCCAAGAACCTCCCCTATACCCAGTCTTCCATGTATATACCCCCAAACCTCCCAGCTCTTCAAAACTTTATCCCCTGCTCTTGGAGGCACACCCCATAGCCCCCAGCTACCTCCATTCCTTCCCAATGCCCCCAAATTCCTCCCTGCCCTTTCACATTAATGCCCTCAAGCCAATGCTGCCACCCAGACCTACCCGTCAATGATGCCCCTCATCTCCCTTTCGTAGACCCCAACTCTGCTGCGGCCCAAGATCTCCCAAGGCCCACTCCTATGGGCCTCTCCCTGCCTCTCCTAGGTGTTCCCACGACAGCTACAGCCCCCCCTTCCACCAATGCTAGCCAACCCCTGCTCCCCATGTTGTCCCAACACCCCAAGGCCTGTTGCCATATCAGTCCTAGGGCAGCCCCCACCATGACACCCCTACCCCTATGTTGCCATAGTAACCCCTAGTCTAACCCCCCACCATTACCATGACACCCCTACCCCTATGTTGCCATAACAACCCCTAGTCTAACCCCCCACCATTACCATGACACCCCCTACCCCTATGTTGCCATAGCAACCCCTAGTCTAACCCCCCACCATTACCATGACACCCCTACCCCTATGTTGCCATAGCAACCCCTAGTCTAACCCCCCACCATTACCATGACACCCCTACCCCTATGTTGCCATAGCAACCCCTAGTCTAACCCCCCACCATTACCATGACACCCCTACCCCTATGTTGCCATAGCAACCCCTAGTCTAACCCCCCCTATGTTGCTATAGCATCCTTGGGTCTATCCTCCCCGTGGCCAAGACACCCTCAAGGCTACTATGTTGCCATGACACCCCAAGGCCTGGCACCACTCACCCCCAGGGGCTGCTCAGTAGCAATAATAATAATAATAAAATATCCAAGCCCGGCTCAGTCACTTCCTTTCGATCTCACCAAGGCCGCCTCGCGGCCACCATCTTCCTACCGCGCAACCCTCCGCTTCATTGGGCACCGCGCAGGCGTGGCCCACAAAGCCTCGTGGGTAATGTAGTCCACCTGCTCTGGCGAGAGGGTGCAGTGCCTTCCCCCTGGTTGCGCGGTGTCTCGTGGGTAATGTAGTCCCCCCCCGGTTAGCGTCACAGCGTCCCTTTTCCCTAGTAGTGCGCAGGCGCGATACGCGGTGTCTCATGAGCGGCTGTGGTCGCTTCCTAGCAGTGCACAGGCGCAATGTGAGGTGCCTCGGGAAGGCATGCTGGGAAGTGGAGTCCAGGGGAGACAACTGACTTCCTTTTTGGAGCTCTTATTCACAGGATGAGCCTGGCCTGACTTGGGAGGGGGAAATCAAGCTTTTACCTGCTCCAGCCCCCCCCTCCATTGACCTCTGTTTAACCCCACACCGATTGGGGAGTCTTCCCCAACTTTTGACATATTAATTTTGCAAAAAAAACAACCCAGCTGTTTTGTCCTCCAACCTCAATCTCCAGCGTGCTCCTGAGACCCCTCCAAACCAAAAATGCACCAACTATATCTGGCTAGTGGCTACCTATACCCACTCCAGAGAGCCCCAGGGAACAGACACCTCATGGACATTGCCTAAAGTGCCAATGCAGGCCCTGCAACATGTATTTTTCATAAGTGTTCCTTCAAAAATTGCGTAGAAGGCTCCGGCAACCCCACCCACAAGACATTTGGAGTCTGGGTCATAAATCAACCCATACACCAGGTAAAGCTTCCCAGCTGACCTGGGTGAAAACTCGAGTGGTTGTACCCCTACAAAGGGTAGAGTTAAAGGTGTTTGGAAAGTGGAGAAAGGAGCAGAGCTAAGGGCATTTGACAAGGGCAGGAAGGGGCAGAGTTAAGGACATTTGGTGAGAGATGAATGATAGTGCAATGGTTCTTTATTATTATAAGCTTTTATATAGTGCCTGGTGCTTTAAAGAGAATAAGATAGACTCTCTGCCCGAGAGCTTACACTGTAAAGACGGGGGGAGGGGAGACAGGGAAGGGGGAACAGAGGGAGAGACAAGGGAAGCGGCATGCATGAGGATTCGAGAACTCAGGTGCACGTTCTTGGCTTGGTTACAGTACAGTGGGAGTTTGCAGATAGCAGGTGGGGGGTAATCCTGGGTGGGGATGATTAGCAGGAGTTAGGAAGGGCAGAGCGGAAGAGGTGGGTTTTGAGGAGGGACTTGAAAGTACAAAGGGAGAGGGCAAGGCGGATGTAGGCAGGGAGGGAGTTCCAGGCGTGCGGGGCAGCGAGGGAGAAGGGACGAAGGCGGTTGGGAGAGCAGGGGAAGTGTGGGAGGGTGAGGGAGGGGATGGAGGAGGAGCGGAGGGCTCGAACAGGGGGTCGGAGGGAGATCAGGGCAGAGAAGTATGGGGGGGAGCGAGGTTGTGAAGGGCTTTGTAGGTGAAGATGAGGAGCTTGTGCAGAATACGCTCAGGAAGGTGGAGTGCAGTGGAACAAGAGTTAGGGATACCCCAATTTCCCCCCTGACTTTCCTATATGTGAAGCAGACCCTTTGCTCTGTAGTTTCCCATCTTGGTGGTTCTGCAGCAAAAGAACCTCTCCCACCCCCATGCCTGACCTGAACTTCAAATGAAGCCAGTTCTCAGCTCAAGGACGTTCCCCATGCATTCAATCAGCCTCCCAGCCAAGCCCCAACATCTAATTCATCAAAGATGGACTGTAGTTTGGTCTCCTGGGAGCCTTATTGCGTAATGGGAGCCCAGATGAGATTGGGTTACAGGCACTTTCTTGGCTGGGATTAGAGGTGGAGGAGGTAATTAGTTAATTGTGCTCTCTTCCAGGGGCCTTAATCCTGGACCCAGCAACTGGATCAAGCGTTCTCCTGACAACAGTGTGGGAGCCAGGGAACAGGCCGGGCAGGGGTAACAGGAGCCTTTTAGGAAATGTGATTCAGGGACAGAAAGGCACCCAGAGAACTAAGGGAGGAGGGGGAACGTCCAAGGCTGAGGATAGCACATCATCCAGGGGGAGAGGGTACAGCTGGGAATCTTGTCTCAGAGGTATGGGGCTGAGCTAGGTACGCGGTGCTATGAGTTGGCCCCTTTTTGTCTTCTAGGGAAACATGGTTTCTAGCCTTCCATGGGAAACCCAGGCCTGGCATGGGGGCAGTGGAAGAGGCTGTGGGGTTGGATTGAGGGGCATCAGCGGAACTGTCGGGGGAGATGTGATCTGGGATAGCAGGGGGAGGGGGTGGCTGTAGGTCAGGGTGGAGGGGAATTGAAAGAGCTGTGTATGGCCTGGGACAGCAAAGAGGGGGGCTGAGAGGGAGAGTCAGTGGCAGAGCTGTGTATGGAGGGGGGCCTTTAGGACAGGACAGAGGGTTAGTGGCAGAGCTTTTGGGCTGCAATCATCTCGCCATTGGGCAATGGATCCCTGTATAAACAGCTGCCGTGACCCACCCCAGAGGCAGCTGCAGCTCAGCACCAAGTGTGAGACGCCTGTGACTATAGCTGCCCTTTATTAGAGGCACTGCATCCCAGAGGTGGCTCCATCTCTGCAGGGATTGTGCCATCTCTCTTCAGCAGTGGGGAAACTTCAGGCCTGCGAGCCAAATGTGGCCTGTGACTAGCTTTTCATGTGGCCCCTTTCCAGTTCCAGGATCTGGCCCCTGGATGCGGTTCTTATCCCCAAGCACTAAAAAGAACCCTGAGCTCAGGGTAAGAGAGCAGAGATGAGGACGGGATGATTCCACGGCTCTGATCTGTGATCCGGACTTTCTTTTTCCTGAGCGGGGTCCCCTAAGCACCTCTACTCTGTGGCCCTTGGAGCTGGCACTAATTTCAAAGTGGCCCCTGGGAGGGAAAAGGGCCCCAACCCCCAGCTCCAGATATTGCCTGCACACTAGGGGAGCTACGTTGAAGGCTAAAAGAGATGAGTGAAATTGATGTCGACATTACGGAAAGACCCAGTCCTCCCTGCTGCTGCTTTGAGTTCTGGCTGCTGCTGCCTCACCTGGTACAAGGGACCGAATGTTTTGAACTGGGGGTGGGCGGGGTTCCCTCCCTTTAGATTTAAGACCCAGGCCTCTAGCTCCCTCCGGTAATGAGAGATTCTCATCCCATTACAGCGCCCCCGCCCTCTTCTCCACCTGCCTGTGGCTCCGGTCCCTGCCACCTCCCTGGTAGGTTGATTGGCTCCAGGTAAATCCCTGCGGCTCCCCTGGCCTCATCCCCAGGCTGTTAAATAGAAGCATCGGAGAGGGATTCTCTCCAGAGCTTGTTCCCAGGAGCTTCCAGGATCACCATGGGCAGCTTTGACAGGCCAGCATGGCCGGCCCTAACTGGAGAAAGGACCCCCATCTTCGCTGCCTCCCAGATGGGGCCCTCGGCTCCAAATCGGAGCCTCCCTACTGCTCCCTGCCCGACCAAACCTGCCCAGAGGGTGGTTGATTTCACCATCCGCTCCATCCTGGCCTCCGACAATTCCAAGGAGGAAGGGAAGAGCCGCCAGGAGCCAGACAGAGAAACTGTGGCACGGGGAGGGACCCCCCACCAGAGCCTCGCCTGGATCCACTACACCCGCTTCCAGCCGCCACACGTGCCAAGTAAGAACCCTCGCTCGCGGTGTGAAAACGACTGAGTCTTACTGACCTTGGCCAGCAGGGGATGCTGACAGCTCATCACTCCCCCTTTCACCTCCCTGACTGCCCGTGCCAACCAATCCTGGCAAATCCTGGTGTGGGGAGAGGGAGGGATTGGGTAGGGTCCCCTGAGTTCAGATTAGGGTTAGGATTAACAATTGACAGGCTTGGGTTTGGTGCTGAATTGAATGCCTTGGTAACCCGTGCAGCTCCCTGCTGCAGGATGTTGCAAAGACCAATAACATTGATCGTACAGCGCCAGGTACACTGCTTGTGCTATATAATAATAATAATTTAATAATTGGCTTCAAACAAAGAGCTAAAGTAAATTCAAGCATTACAGGATCCTCAATGGTTATTAGCCAAGCTGGAGAGAGGATAGGATGGTAGGCTAGATAAACCATGGTCTGCCTCCCATTAGGATGAGCACACACCCCATGCCACAGCAGGTATTAATGCCAACAACATCTGAACAAGAAGGATGAACAATCCCAAAGGAATGAATCCCATCTAGGGTTGCCATAGATGCAAATATTTCTAGGACACTTACTAAAAATACATGTTGCAGGCGTGTCCTGGAAAAATGTGCATCTATGGCAACCCTACTCCCATCCCACCTCTCTGACAGCGTAGCGTTCCCATCCAAGGCCTGGTCTTTACTGCTGCTGTTTAGCTTCAGGCAGGAAGCAGCCGCTCCCAGCCCCAGGGGCTATGATCCCTAACCCATGGATGCTCTAGGGCTGCTTCCAGTCCTCACTCTGGGGTCCCCTTGTATCGGCCCCGTTGACCCTCTTCTCTCCCTGCAGAGATGAGGAGGGCGGGGAGTCCACGCCAGACGTCCCGCAGCCCCCGCGTCCCCTTCTCCACTGCCCAGCTGGGTGCCCTGGAGAGCAGCTTCCAGCAGGCCCACTACCTGAGTACGGGGCAGGTGCGGGATATGGCGCGGCTACTGGGGCTGACCGAGACCAGGGTAAGAGAGCACCGCCCCCCCACCCGCTGGGGCAGTTTCACTCCCTCGGAGGGGGACCGGGGGCAGGCATAGGGGAGAATGGAGATAGATATACACCTGCTAGACTCACATCCCCCACTGGGGGGAGACATAGAGTTCCCTGCAGCTGACCCTAGAGTGTCATCCACTGGGGGGAGCCATAGAGTTCCCACAGGCTGGCCCTAGCATGTCCCCTGCTGGGGGAGCCATAGAGTGCACCCTAGAGCCACCTAGCCGTTGAACGTCCCTGCTGGGGGGCTGGGGAGGGGGTGTAGCCATAGAGTCCCTGCAAGGTGGCCCTAGAGTGCCCCCTGCTGAGCGAGCCATAGAGTCCCTGAAGGCTGGTCCTAGAGGGGCCCCTGCTGGGCAAGCCATAGAGTCCCTAAAGGATGGCCCTAGAGGAGCCCCTGGTGGCCGAGCCATAGAGTCCCTGTGGGCGAGCCATAGAGTGCCTCCTGCTGGGCAAGCCATAGAGTCCCTGCTAAAGGAATCATGAAGTTGCAATGGGGCCGTTCCAAAAGCACCCAGCTGGGACATCCATAGAGTTTTTTCTAAGCCGTTCCTAGAGCACCCCTTGCAGTTGGGTTGCTCCTAGAGTGCCCCCTGCTTCAGGGATATGGGTTTCCTGTGCTGCTCCCAGCATGCCCCCTACTGGTGAGCTGTGGTCACTGCGTTCTTGCAGCACTCCCTTCAGAACAGGAGCCAGGACTCCTGGGTTTAAACCTCAGCGTTGCCCCAGCAGCCTATGGGACCCTGCAGAAGGGTCTCTGCATCTGTCCTAGGGGTGCTGGTCATCACCGGAGTTGGGGAAAGAACCCAGGAGTCCTGGCTTCCAGTTCCCCCTGCGCTAACCACTAGTTCCCACTCTCTTCCCAGAGCAGAGAATAGAACCCAGAGCTCCTGGTTCCCAGTTCCCCTTGGACAAACTACTAGTCCTCACCCTCTTCCCAGAGCAGGGAACAGAACCGGGGAGTCCTGGCTCCCCATTCCCCTTGCACGAACGACTAATCCTCACCCTCTTCCCAGAGCAGGGAATAGAACCGGGGAGTCCGTGCGCTAACTAATTCTTATTATTTGATTGGTTCCAAGGTGAAAATCTGGTTCCAGAACCGCCGAGCCCGGGAAAGGCGGGACTTCCTGAAGCAACACCCCACCAGCAGCCCCGCCCCGGAGTTGACTGCGCTACAGCCCCCACCCCGTTCAGACTGGCGCTAACAGATGGGCCCAGGATCTGGGCAGCTCCCTTCCCTTAGCAGACGAGGGTTGGGAAGCTGGGACCAAAGAGAGTAGAGCACAGCAAGGACGTAGCTAGGGACGGGCCCTGGTAAAGAAGATGGAATGTCCCACCCCCACACCCCCCAACTCCCCCCAGTGGCAAGGGATGGAGTTGCAACAGGTGAAGTTGCTGGGCCCCGGCTGCCTGTCCATCCTTGCCGGAGCAGCTGTTCTAGAAGAGGCCTAAATAGGCCTCGGGGGCGGGACAGGGGGGCTGTGAGAGTAGCGTTGCCATATATGCAAGGTTTTCCAGGACACTTATGAGAAATACAGGTTGCAGGGCCCTGCAACATGCATTTTTCATAAGTGTCCTGGAAATGTTTGCATATATGGCAACTCTGTGCGAGAGGCACTGGCAATCTGCTTTTGGCAAGCTCTCTCTGGGGCTGGGGCGTTACTCCCACGTAACTCTGCTAACTCCTACATCTTCCAACCCCCGGAAGCTGTATAATCATCAGCCCCGGATGATCCCTGGATCGCTGTTGCTTGTGTGAGACACTCCGAATTCCAGCCCCGCTTTTAAACCCGGCGCCAAGGAATAGATCGGATGTAAACGTCGGATCCGGGTTTAAAGCGGGGCCGGAAATTGGAGCGCCTGACTCGCACGCAACAGCGATCCGGGGATCATCGCCCCGCGGACGTCAGAGCTGAGCAGAATTAGGTGTGAGTTCACCCCTGGTCTTGGACAAACTGGAGTGACTTCATTTAGACCAGAGGGCAGATGCTCGTTCCTCGGATAAGTATCTGCCCTAGACCCCTTGCAGTTGATTGCCGACTCAAGATTTACCCCAGGAGATCGGAATCTTGCTGATACCATTCGCCTTTTGGGGAGCTGCACCCCCGCTACTGATTCCTGGCATAGGGCTCTCCAATAGACATCCTCTCCCTGCAGGACAAGAGACCCAGGAGGATGGGAGTAGGGTACAGTTGGGGGGAGTTGAGGTAGCTTGAGCCTCCCTGCCTCCCGACTGTAGCTCCCCCCACTGAAGGGGTTAGGAGAGTGAAGAACCCAGGTATCTGGGGCTAGTGAGATTTCAGATTGAAATGCTTGTGCTCTCGTTCTGAAGCTGGGAGCCCACCCATCCCAGGCCAAGTCGGAGGTCCTGCCCCCCCTCCTGCCCTCTCAGTGAGCCACCTCATTGAAGGGGGTCTCCGTGGGTGGCAGAGGGGATGGGGAGATAGAGTTTCAGGTAGTTAATTAGGGCTTTGAATGGCTCCCTTGGGGATTATGTCCCTCCTGCTGGGCAGGGGGAGGGGGGTTGGTAAAGGCCCCGCCTGCTGCTCTCTGTTCAGGACCAGGAAACCGACTCAGCCCCTTTAATCTGCCCCTGTCACCTGCTGCCTGGTTGCCAGGCCTCCTATGGGGAAGGCAGGGCTGGTGGCAGTAGGGAGAGAATGGAATCTGGGGGTTCTCCCCCCCCCCATCCCCTCAGGTAACAGGCACATGGGTCCCTGCCAGCATCACCCCAACCTCATTTCCATCGCACACCACTCAACCCCTGCCCTCCCCAAACAATCCTAGTATTCCCCCTCCATCCTGGATCGGACCCATGGTTCTATCTAATCTGGTCCGCCCCACGCACCTGCCTCATCAGATCAGATCAACAGGCCCGTTTGACCAGGGATCCCCCCCCCCCCTCCCCCCCGCTCTGCTACACTGGATCAGATCAGTAGCTCCTGTTTCTACTGAGCCCCAGACCCATCTAGCAGGGGATCTCTCCTCCCCTCTCCCCACATCTCTCTGCTACCCCAGGTCAAACCATTGTTTCTATCCAAACGCAGTATTCCGCCCACCCCCCACCGGCCAACCCAAATCCAACCACTGGGCTCCTGCAGTTTGGGGGTCATCAACGGACATCTCACCACCGTGGAATGGGATAAATTTAATCTTTTTCCTCTGAATCTGTGACCACAAACTGACAAGATGGGGGCATGGAGGAGGAATGGGGGGTACAGTTGTACTGGGTCCACAAGTTCAGCACTGCTCCCCCTGAAAATTTTCTTTCTTAATATAGGATGTGCAAAATAATAATTGCAAGTAGCATACATGTAAATAAAGTATTGGGAGTCTCCGGAAACTGATTTCAAAACTTATGGGGAGGGAGAGGTCCCGCAGTTATTAGGCTGTCCCCCAAATTTATCTCAACAGGCCTGAATGAGAGGCTCAAAGTGGGTTTTGATCCCAGAGAGGAGAGACCATGCAACCCCATATGACAAAAGAGAGAGACGGAAACAGGGTCGCTTCCTCTGCTGGAATCCCCTGAGATACTTCCATGAACTCTCTCTTGGGGATCCGACAAGGTTGCCCATGAGGAGAGACCCTCCTGATCCTGGGGTAAAGGAGCGAGTCAGCAGTGCAGGCATTGCGCTATGGGGCAAGCTGCTACTGGATCAGGAATAGACAGCAACGAACTGTGGGCATGGGATTCTGGGTCCTAGATCCCGTTCAGGGTGGGTGACACCTGCTTCCTCCCCAGTACTTTAGGGATCTGTCCTTGACCTCCAGCAATACTAGACCCACCCACCCGCATTACTAGGAAGGGAGGAACTCCTATTACACCCAGCTGCGGTTGCCACCTGTGCAAATTTAAAGAAACGCTTATGAAAAATGCATCTTGCAGGCCCTGCACTGGCACCTTGGGCACCAATGCAGGGCCTGCAACACGCATTTTTCAGACGTGTTTCTTCAATTCTGCATAGGTGGCAACCCTAACGCCAGCCCCTTCTGAAGTAGAGCCCCTCCATCCCATCCCCTGGCACAGGCCCCCCAGTGAGACCCCCAAATACAATGGAGGGTGTCCCTGAGGAGGCGGGGCACTGGGGGAGGGTGTGAGGCCCCTAGGGCCCCCACTCTTTGCCCTGATACGGGATCGTTTGCTGACCTCTCCCTATAGTGCACTTAACACCTTGCTGCAAATAAATGTGGGGGCTCACAGGTGTACTGCTCCAGTGCCCTCTACTGGCCAAAACCAACCAGCAACACACGTGCTACCTCTAGACTCCACTTCCTCCCCATGCTGGGGATATAACCTAGGAGTCCTGGCTCCCAGCACACACACACAACCCCAACCCACTGGAGCCAACTCCTGTCCCAGAGAACCCAGGAGTCCAGGCTCCCAGCACCCCCCCCCCCAAACCCACTGGAGCCAACTCTTGTCCTAGAGAACCCAGGAATCCTGGCCCCTCCTTCTTTAATCTACTAGACTTCACTCCCTTCCTGGAGTTGGGGGAAGCAACCCATGAGTCCTGGCTCCCACTTCCCCCTGCTCTAACTACTACCCCCCACCCTACTCTCTTCCCAGAGCAGCGACTAGAACCCAGCAGTCCTGGCTTCCAGCCTCCCTGCTCTAAGCCACTAGAACCCCCTCCCAGGTGGCAGCAGGAATGAGTTTCCCATGAACTTTTGGGATGAGGAAGTTGACCATGGTCAATCCAGGACTCAAGGAGAGTTTGGATGCTGAGGTTTTGGTGCAGCGGATTCCCTGCTTTGGGGACCAAGTTCACACACACACACACACTAGGGGGCGCTGTTGAGCAGCCGGTGGGATGGGGCACTTTATGGGCGATGCTACCTTCTGAGTCCTGGGGGAAAGGGTCCAGCTCATGAGATGTCAAACCTGCAAGGCTGCATCACTTGGATGCCAGTGCAGCCGCTGGCCACTAGGTGGCAGTGTCTAAGCTGGAATCACAACCCCCCCAAAACTCCCAGGTAAGAGAGTGATTCAACAGGATCTGCAGGAGGATTCAACAGGAGGGTGGGGCTCTGTCCCTTCCCCAGCTCTGGGAGGGGAGTGAGGTAGAGCAAGGGATGCTGGGAGCCAGGACACCTAGGCGAAATGGGATCAAGTGGGTTGCAGGGGAGGGCAGGACTCTTGGGTCACCTCTGTGTGACTTTGGGCAAGTCCATGGAAGTGGGGGTTCTAATCCCAACTTCCCAGGAGAGCTGCTGCCTCTGATGCAGAAGTGAGGGTGAGCCTGTGTCTGCACCCCCTTTGACCCCAAACCCTCCCACCTATGGGCAGGTGGATTACAGAGAAATCAGTGGGGACCTGGTACAGACCCTCCTACTAATTTCTATAGCACTACTAGGTGTGCACACTCAGCATTACACATACAGGTCCCTGCCCAGTGGCTTACAAAGATGGACAAGGTGAAGGGAACACAGGGACAGACAGACACACACATATTCCCATTTTACCAGCTGGGGAACTGAGGCTGAGAGAATGTCATTCTCATCGTAACCAAGCCAAGTACGTGCACTTGAGACCTCGCATCTTCATGAACGTTAGACCCCTTGTCTCTCCCTCTGTTCCCCTTCCTATGTCTCTCCCCCAGCTCCTGTCTCTCAGATTGTAAGCCCTAGGGGCAGGGACCGTGTCTATTTTATTACTTTGTAAAGTGGCAGGTACACTGCTGGCGCTATATAAATGTTTGTTAATAATAATAATAATGTAATGTGCCCAAGGACACCCAGTGAGTTCATAGGGTGGGATTTGAACCCTAGCTTCCTAGGTCTGCATCCAACACCTTATCCACTACACTGGCCCTCTGTTTCATGTAGTGAAGTTAGATGGTGAATTAATTATTAGTATTGTTTTATTTATTAAGCCAATAATATGTCTGGCACTGAAAATTTCTAATTAGACACAGGCGCTAAGGGGCTTACAATCTACGAGGCATTGGGGGAACATAGGGGGAGACGGGGATATGTTTTGAGAAGTTGCCGGTGCACGTGTTGAGCTTGTTTGAAGGATGACGAGACCGTATTAGAGGCATCAGTGAGCAATCTATGGGGGTGACCTACCTCCCAACAGCCCCTCTTCAGTAGGGACAGCACCTCATTGGGTGTTGAATCCCACTGTCCCTCTTTGGGGGGATCAAAGTTCTTCTTTTAGGGGAGAGAGACAAAAAGACCAGAATTCAAGCCTTAGGACGGCTTTTTCCTGGTGGCCCCCCAGGAAAAGCCCTCAGGAGGCCAATGGAGGAGAGGGTGGAACAACAAGAAATCAAGTGGAATGAGAAACAGGAGGGCGTGTGTCCCTGTTTGTACCCTGGGGTTGTTGGGGAGGAGATGGAGTTTATTGGCCAAGCGAGCAGGGCTTTGGCCTCTCAACATTTTGGGGAGCTTTGGGCCGAGCAGCTGTTTCTAGGAAAAGCCAGATGAAAGAAGTCGGTTTTGATGGATAGAGGAAGCAGAATGTATGTGTTCAGGGAGGGAGTTCTAGGCATAGGGGCAGCATGGGAGAAGACGGTTCAGGAAGCAGGGGGTTCTGGGTTAAAGCAAGGGATGCTGGGAGCCAGGATGCCTGGGTTCTTAGCTCTGGAAGGGAAATGGGGACAAGTGGGTTGCAGGGGAGGGCAGGACTCCTGGGTCACTTCTGTGTGACTTTGGACAAGTCCTTGGAAGCAGGGGTTCTGAGAGAGCTGCTGCCTCCTTTGCATAAATGGGGGTGATCCTGTGCCCACACCCTTTTGACCCAAGGGCAAAGACAGCGGCAGAGGAGGAGGAACGGAGATCCTGGGTGAGAGGTAGTAGGGAAATGGGGCAGAGGGGTGGGTGGTTGGGAGCAAGGCTTTGAAGAGCCTTGAAGTTGAGGACGAGATTGTGCTATATGGGAAGGGGGAGAGGAAAGTGTGGGGGGAATTGAACATAAATCATCTCTGTATCTTACTACGTCATCCTCTTTCATCAGCTGCTGACACCAAGGCCAGGCAGGGCTGTGCAGGACCCATATTCTACAGAGGGGGACTGATGCCCAGTAGAAAGTAAAGGTTAAGTAACATGCCTCCGGGTGACAAGGGGAACTGTAGCGGAGCAGAGAGTTACGGTTGCGGAGGCTTTCGGGCTAATACTAAACAACTGGGCCGCTTAGCCAGGCAGGGAACAAGCAGGCTTCTGGGATCCACCCACTATGGGACCTGTGATCCCAGTGTGTGCTGGAAAAACCCCTCCCTCCCTCACATATTCCAATATGGTTAAACCCTAAATGGGGACAGTTCTGAGAGCAGCTCGGGGTGTGTGTGAAATATGGATATTGTCGCCCTCCTCCATATCTCTGCTGTCTCCTCCAGGCTAGCCCCCCACCCCCACCCCTCCACACCTTCCCTGATATGCAGCCCTCCCTAATGCCTCCTTGGCCTCTCCCCAGTGGACACAGCCCCTCCGCCGCCTCCCCAGCCCCATATGCTGTTCCCTGGCCCACAGCCCAGGACGGGGCAGGGCAGGGAATGGCCCCTTGGCTGCATTATCAGTCGCTGTGTTTCCTGATTCCAAGCCTGGCATGAACAATAGAGAGGGGTGTTCCCAGGGGTTTGGTGGGTCGGGCTGCGTGGGATGGGCATCGAGTTGGGTTGCAGGTAAGAAGCAGCTTCCTGGCCCTGATGATGGGGGGGAGAACCAGGACTCCAGTGTGTGTGTGTTGGGAGCCAGGGCTCCTGGGTTCTCTCCCCAGCTCTGAGAGGGGAGTGGCATGTCTAATGGGTTAGAGCAGGGGATGCTGGGAGCCAGGACTCGGGGTGGGTGGGGGGAGGCACGGAGATTACACCCCCACGCACAAACACAGTGGACTCCACGCAGACACCTACAATGCACCTGCATCCACAGTATGCCCCACACAATCACACACATCACATGTCCCTTCACACAAACACACAACATCCCACACAATCACATAAATCGCACACCCCTGCACACAGAGACACAAGACACTACACAATCACTCACATCACAGGCCCCCACGCATAGACTCACAACATCCCACACAACCACACACAGGTGCCTGTACACAGACACACAACATCCCACACAATCATATACGTCTTACACTCCTGCAGACAGACACACAACCCCTCTCTCACATCACCCCCACAGACACACAACACCCCCACAAATCACTTCCCCACAGACATACAACACCCTATACAATCACACACATCACACACTCCCCTCCCTCACAGACACACAACACCTCCCACACATCAACCTACAACACCCCACACAATCACACACTCCTGCACGCAGACGCACAACACCCCACGCAATCACACATATCACACACTCCCGCAGACAGACACAACATCACACACAATCACACAAACTGTGCCCTGTATTCTGCACACCACACACACACGCACAGGGGGGGAACGGGCCCCGGTGCAGAAAATTGAATCAACCCCTCCTTGTCCCTCTCCTATTAGTAGCGGACGTAGCTGGACACGGGTGCAGTTGCCTGTTCCTATTAGAGGTAGCTATGCCCTTGTGTGTGCACACATGTTGTACTACACCCAATGCACCCTGTACCTGTACACCCCCCTCCGACTGTGCATTGCACGCCACACAGGTATACACGCCTACACACAATCGCACTCCACACACTGGAGTGTGAGCTCAGGGTGAGCAGAATGCGCCTGGCACTGGGGTGTGTCACTCACTACCGTGGAGTGGGGGTGGGGCTCGGTTGAGCCTGGACCCTGCCCCCTTGCCATTGGGGATAGGAGCCCACCACAGCCTCGCTCCGTCACTGACTGGGCACACAGTGTCTGACACACGTACTGCACACGCAGGTGTACCTTGCAGAGCACACACACAATCGCTCTCTCTCTCTCTCACACTCGGAATGTTCAGTAGCCCCCTTTTCCCCTGCCCCAACCTGGTGTGAGCCCGGTGTGTTCTCAGCCCCCCTGCTGTGTGGGGTGAAGGGTCTCCTCGACTAGCAGGATGAGGCTGGGACCACGCTCAACCCCCCCCCCAAGACCGAGGCAAACACTGAAGTGATCTCACACCCTCTGGTCTGGGGCAAAGTCTGCTCTGGCCCTAATCAGCCGCCAGCCCCACTGGGCAGTGGGAGAAAGGTGCCTCTCTCTGGCCGAGCCGCTCCTCTCCTCGGGATGGGACGGCACAGGGGGCAGCCTCTCCCAAGGTCACAGGGCGGGGAAGGGCTTCGGAGACTGAAGGTAGTATGGGCTAATGGTCGGAGCTCGGGGCTGGGAGACAGGACTCCTGGGTTCTCTCTCCATCCAGTGGGCTAGAGCGGGGGTGGGGGGACTCCTGGGTTCTATCCCCAGCTCTGAGAGGGGAGTGGGGATCTAGTGGGTTAGATTAGGGGATGCTGGGAGACAGGACTCCTGGGTTCTCGCCCCAGATCTGGGTGGGGAGTGGGGGACAGTGGGTTAGAACGGGAGAGGTGGGGCTGGGAACCAGGGTTCTAGCTCCAGTTTGGGGGGGGTGTATCAGTGGGTTAGAGCAGGGGGGGCTGTGGAGCCAGGACTCCTGGGTTCTATCCCCAGTTCTGAGAAGGGAGGGGGGTCAGTGGGTTAGAGCAGTGGGGGCGGGGAGCCAGGACTCCTGGGTTCCAGCCCCAATCTGAGAGGGGGAAGGGAGCCAGGACTCCTGGGTTCTGTTCTTAGTTCTGAGGGGTGTGTGTCAGTGGGTTAGAGTAGGGGGGGCGCGGAGCCAGGACTCCTGGGTTCTATCCTCTGTTCTGAGAGGGGAGAGGGGGGTCAGTGGGTTAGAGCAGGGGCGGGGCAGGGAGCCAGGATTCCTGGGTTCTGTTCTTAGTTCTGAGAGGGGAAGGGGAGCCAGGACTCCTGGGTTCTCTCCCCAGTTCTAAGAGGGGGAGGGGAGCCAGGACTCCTGGGTTCTCTCCCCAGTTCTGAGAGGGGGAGGGGAGCCAGGACTCCTGGGTTCTCTCCCCAGTTCTGAGAGGGGGAGGGGAGCCAGGACTCCTGGGTTCTCTCCCCAGCTCTGGAAGAGGAGTGGGATTTTGCAAAGAAGTAGCATTTAGTACATGAAGGGAGTGGTGGGGGGTGGGGGCTGTTATTTGAGCCAGGACTCCTGGGTCCTGTTTCTCTACCCGGAAGGGGAGTCCCGGTGAACAAGTCTGCGAAAACAAAACCAGCCTGCGCCACCTGCGGCCCATCTGCTATCGGGGAGGGTGTGGACGGGTCGGGCACCCATGGGAGTCCCCTAGGCAATGCCCAGCAGTCTAGGCCTGGCTTCCTCCCTTCCCTTCTTGGATCTGGCTAAAGAGGGTGCACACTGCTTTTCCAGAGCAGAAAGGGCCTCCCTCCCTCACCAGCCGGCAGTGAACCTCACCCCCTGCTCCACCAAAGCACAGGGGCTGAGCCTGGGATGGGAAGGAATAAGGGGAGCTAAATCCCTTCCTGCTGCCAGTAGGGGGCAATAGTTCTCTGCCTGGCTGGGTGGTTATTGACCAGGGAGGTGGTATTCTGGTGCCCTGTGCGTAGGCCCCATCAGAGCCCTCCCAGAAGAGAGGGGCAGGCTTAGGGGTGGAAGAGATCCTGAGCAGTATTACCCACTAGACCCCACTCCTCTCCCAGACCTGGGCATAGAACCCAGGAGTCCTGGCTCCCAGCCCCCCTGCTCTAACCCACTAGACCCCACTCCCTTCCCAGACCTGGGGATAGAACCCAGGAGTCCCGGCTCCCAGCCCCCCTGCTCTAACCCACTAGACCCCACTCCTCTCCCAGAACTGGGGATAGAACCCAGGAGTCCCGGCTCCCAGCCCCCCCTGCTCTAACCCACTAGACCCCACTCCTCTCCCAGAACTGGGGCTAGAACCCCAGAGCCTCAGCTCCCCTTGCTCTAACCAACATCCCCCTCCCAGATCTTGGCCCAGTCTGCCTGCATCCCACATGGGACACAGGTCATCCTATTAAAATACAGTGATCTCTCCCTCCTCCATCTCCCCTCCGGATTGGTTTGTAGGGTGGGCTGTTGGGGTGGGTACAAGCCGAGGCCTACAAGTGCCTGCTCTGCATGAGCTGCCTTTGTCTCAGTGTCTCAGTTTCCCCATGTGTAAAAAGGCGGCTCTGTGCCTCAGTTTCCCTATCTGTAAAATGGGCCCTAGCCCTTTCCTCCCAGGGTGGTGTTATGGGACCAAGTGAGAGGCGTGATGGTAACGGGGTGCTCTGTTGCTCTTCTAAGCGCCTGATTTCATGGCCTGGGCTGGAGGGGGTTAACCCTAGCGGCGACGTGTTATCGCCGGGGCGGTTCCTCTGAGCAACCCCACTGCTGCCACCGTCTGTTCTCTTATCTCCCCACGTCCTTGGCCCGCACCTGTCACCGCGGTGCTGCCCTGTTGATCATTAACCAGGACTTCCTGTTTGCCGGCAAATGCGGCAGGACCCAGAAAGAGGGGCGGGGGAACAGAGAGGTAATGCCAAATTGGAGGGGTTCCTATGGCAGCTGTTGGCAGCCAGGGTGGCATCCTGCTTCCTCTAGAACGTTGCCTCATCATGGACATTAGCGGTAGTGTGGGAGTCACTGGCCGGTGGGCAGGGTCCGCTGATAAAGCACAGGGCTGGGACTCAGGAGAGCCAGGTTCTCTGCCATCCACTCCCCGTGTGGTCTTGGTCCAGGCCTCAGCTCTGCAGTACGTTGGGGACTCCATGCTTCGACGCACACATGGTTCGAGGGAGCTGAGCCATGCCTCTCTTTAACTTCTGGTTCGTTCACACATAACCGAAGTTATTCAGGTGGAGGAGGAGGCGTCCATATATACTCCTGAAAAATCAAGAGTATCTCCTCCCGCCTTGGTTTGTAATTGGAAGTAACGCTTATCAGCACCGAGGGGGTGGAAATGGCTCAGTGATTATTATGTTGGGGGGGGGAACTGACATAACACTGCTTAGGTTTACACTGTTTATCTGAACACTCTCAAAGCGGAGTAGTTACTTCAGTTTGATTCAATCCGAGTCGTTACTTTGGATCATCTGCGTTCATCAGGATGTGGTCTAAGGTATATGTTGCTACCCCCTCCTCGGGCTTACCTCCTCACTAGCACCCCTGGTTTGGTCCAACCTCCTCCACCACGTCCTCCATGTAGTGAGATTCTTCTCAATTCCATTTTATTATTATTATTATTATAAGCATTTATATAGCGCCAGCAATATACCTGGTGCTTTAAAAACCCCAGGATAGACACAATCCCTGCCCGGGAGCCTGCAATCTAACTGGCGTGGAGTGGAGCCAGCCTGAGGCAGGGCTGGGCAGTAGGTGGCACTGCTGCTGCTGTGGGACACCCTGCCGGCCAGTTGACCTGTGACTCTATGGTGGTAGCAAGCTCTAGCAGCCCATGGAGGCTAGGGGCCATCCATGTGCACTGAGTCAGCTTTAGCATAGTGATTCCCCGCAGCTGAGCCCCCTGCACCATGGTCAGTCTAAGGACGGAGCCAGACCTATACAGCACGCTGTTGTCTCTGTCCATGTGTCGCACCTGCTAGCTTGCCAAGGCCTTTTGAAAAACCTCCCAGGCGGCTCCATGCGCTCCCCGTCCACTTCCCAGCATGCTTTCTGCTTAGGCTAAGCCTTGTTCATTTCTGTTCTTCGCAGGTGGGGGTGGGAGGGTAGTTCATAGACTTGTTATAGGAAATATATTTCCTAGGGTGGGAAGGGACGGATCCGAATCCATCATTTCCTCTGGATGGCCACCCCTACTAGCATTTGGGTTTGGGATGCGGACGCTGGAAAGGAAGGGGTTTTGTGGTTATTTGTGTTTTGCCAAAATCGGAATGCACAGCACTAGTTCCTCCAAACTCCCTTCCCTTGGAGGCTCGCTGCTTGAGCCTTAGTTTGAATGCCTTCCGGAGGTGGTATAAGACCTTTTTACTTGCCCAGGCATTCAAAGGACAGGGACCGGGGGTGAGGTGGGGGGTGTTTTTAGTTTTGTGGGGTTTTAATTATCTATTTTACATTTGTATTTACTTTATGTGTGTATTGTGAACCGCCCTGAGCCTTTAGGGATAGGGTGGGATATAAATCAAAACAAATCAAAATAAAAAATTAAATAAATAAGGATAGGGGAAGCCAAATGCAGCCTGTGCCTAGTTTTTAATTTGGCCTTTTTTCAGTTCCTGAGTCTGGCCCCTGTGTCTAGTTCCTACCCTCAAGCACCAAATGAGTGAGTTCAGGGTGAGGGGCCAAAGAGGCGTGCATGCCCACAAGGAGAGGGGACAGATCCATGAGCTGAGCCCTCCCTTTCCTGAGTGCACCCTTGCCCACAACGTCTCTGCGTCCCTGGGAGCTTGGACTAATTTTCAAAGTGGCCCCTGGGAGGGGAAAAAAATCCCCCAGCCCTGCTCGGAACGATTGCGCAAGACTGTCTCATTGGAGAATCTGTTCCTCCTGCCTCTCATCTGTCACCAGCTCTTCAGCCCAGGAGGCTCGATTCTGTCCGTGGACGATCCTACTCTACTCTTCTGTCCGCAGGCCGGTGATTCCCATCCTCCCTTTGCACCAAGGGGGAGAATTTGCATGGAAACCAGAACGCTACATCTTCCAGACCCACCTGCGGCTGATTTCTCACCCTAAAGAGAGCTCGTTTGCCCTAGAGACTGCGACGGCGCTAGGTCCACGGGATCACGGCGCCAGTTTCCAAGCGTGTTAGAGCTGTGGTTCTCAAGCGTTTTTGTACCGGGCAACCATTATACT
The DNA here is from genome assembly GCA_003113815.1 of Sphenodon punctatus. NCBI lineage: Eukaryota > Metazoa > Chordata > Lepidosauria > Sphenodontia > Sphenodontidae > Sphenodon > Sphenodon punctatus. Next base: position 687,910 of record QEPC01008006.1, on the reverse strand, counting down.
GTGGAAGCTGAGGCCCCACACCTACCCCGCTTTCTCCCTCTCTTCTCTTCCCACCCCCTTCCCACCCCCCTGCTGCTTCCCGCCTCCCGCACCTTCCCCGTTTCTTCGGGTAAAAAGACACATGACGACGTCCCGCCATCGTCACAACCTGCGGAAAATCCCAAGCAACGTGAAGCGGGGAAAGTCGGGGCACCGACCTGACGTGATTGCTTGTGGGTACAACTGGGAGCGCAACAAACATGTGGGTGGCCAGCCCCACCCACACTGGGCTCCCAGCGCCCCGCCACCACCAGCCAGGAAAGCCACGGCCGCACAGACATACTGGGCCTTAGCCCAGGCTGTGGCCGGTGACCTCGAAGGTTGTCCGGAGGAAGGGTTGCCACCTATGCAAATTTTCAAGGAACACGTATGAAAAATGTGCATCGGTGGCAATTCTATCCGGAGGTCACAGCCCAGGCTAGCTCCAATACCACCCAGGGCAATCCCGGGCCAACAGGTTTATACGTGCCGCCAGGTCCTGGGCCAAATCACATCACTTTTCACCCTTTGACTCTCTCTTCCCCTTGCCCCGGGCTGGCCTTTGAATTTGCTGGGGCCCAGGGCAAGAATAAAATATGAGACCCCAGTGACCCGGCCTTCATAGGAGCATCCTCTGCTGGGCCGTCTGGGTGGCTGTGTTTGGGGTCCCCTTGGGAGGGAGTGGACCCCTGCATTCCCTGGCCTAGTCAAAATGAGGGCCCGGGGAGTAGCAAAAACCCCTGTGGCAAGGCTTGCTCTGCCCCGTGCCACCCCATTACTTTGGAGATTCCCCTTAGCTCAGTGAGAGTGTAGGGCTAAGTGTTTACCAACTGGGAGTCCTTCTCGCACCCACTCCCACAGAGCACCTTCCACGCCCCCCCAACCCCCCCGTGGAGCCCGCCCCCCAGTTTGAGAACCTCGGTGCTAGAGGAGTAGGGGTAAAGGAGCCGGGAGGCTGATAAAGATGGACAGCAAAGAAAACCCCAAGAAAATATCTGAAAATGTATTTATTCACATTTTTATCCTCTTTGAGCTTAATGTTCTTCTGAAAATGCTGTCTTTGGTTTTAGCGTATATTTTAATTTTTGATATATTTTGCATGTCGTAGTTTGTATTATAGATTAATTGCTTGTTTTGTATGTCTGATTTATGTGTACAACTCGACAATGGCCAACGGCCACGTCAAATAAACAAACAAACATTTTTATCCCGTCTTTCCCATTAAGGCTCAGGGTGGGTTACAAGAGACAGACACATGTTCAGAATTTATACAGAATCAAGCCAATAAAAAACCCTAAATGCTAATATATCAGGATACATAAATAAAACCCAGTAAAAAGGAGTGACATCCCCCTCACCCATAAATCCCCAAACCTTATCCCCTCCTACCAAATACCCAGCCAAACAGAAAGGCCTCCCATCGCCTCCAGACAGTGAGTCAGCTCAGGCGCAGACGAACCCGAGGTTCATGTCATGAAAAGCTCTCTCTTCAGATCCCTTAGGGAACTGAATTCCAACGATACCCCCATTTTTGAGCCTGACAAAGATCTCCTTGCAGCTTTGCAGCACGGAGGGGATTTTTGACAGCTCTCTAAAGGGCTACAAAGTGGAGCTTTTTGCTGTTTGACATTTCAAAGTGGGAATTAATTCAAAGGTTTCCAAACGGGAGGCTGGGATTCGCCGATCGGCAGGTCAAAGGCCCCAATACTGATTGATTTTGCACCGGAGGGGGGGAGGGGGCGGCTATCGGACCCAAGGACCAAAACAGGCTTCTGGCTGGTTTTTATTTAGCCTTGTTCCAATTTCTGGATCTGGCCCGTGCATCCGGTCCCTGCTTTGAAGCACTGAAAGAGCGAGCTCAGGGGAAGGGAGGGGGATGAGGGCCTGCATTCAAGAAGAGGGGGGTGGACAGGGCCGTGCATGGGGGTCAAGAATTTGTATTTGAGTTTTTAGTATTTCTATCATTACCCAGATACGCGGCATTTCCCCCCATCAACGCCGAGGTGGCAAACGGAGTGAACACGGCTCCTTGGGTTGGGGTGGTTTTGGTGCAGAAATGCCGTGAGGTTCTGCCATTTTGACAGGCCTGTCGGTCAGAGAGCAGGCCAGCTGGAAGGCGGATCCTGTAGTCTGGCTTGAGACCTCTGGTGCCATGTTTTTCTGGAAATTCAAATCCACGGCCCCTGGCATTTGTGTTTCGGCGACGGACGCCAAGCTGCTTTTTGTGTTGATTTGTGTTTTGCCGAAACCCGAATGCGCAGCCCTTCCTTCCCCAGCATGCCCCGTAAGCATGTCCATCCCCAGCTCCTATCCAGATGATGGAGACTATTAGGGTGGCCACCTAGGCAAATTATTACGGAACACTTATGAAAAATACATGTTGCAGGGCCTGCATTGGCACCTATGGCACCAGTGCAGGCCTTGCAACTTGCATGTTTCATAAGAGGCCTGGAAAAATATACATAGGTGGCCGCCCTAGTTCAGGCCCCACCCTCTGCACCCAGGCAAAATACAATGGACTCTAACTGGACAAGCAGCCACCCCCTTGTGCGCTCGCGCTGGGAGTCACGATTGCCTCTCCTTGGGGAGTGCTCTGCCCCTGCAGGAGCCGCGACTCTGCTGTAGCAGGCTGGAGTTGGGGGGAGGGAGGGACTGCAATCCCCGGATCCAGAAAGGAATCAATTACGGAAGTTCAGATTTGGATACGTACAAATCGTCCAAATTTGGACAATTTGTATTGATAAGAATCAATACGAACCTACCAGGGGCTCTATCAAAGCTTCTTGGCGTGGCACTGGCGCCGCTTCAAGGAGCTTATGCATGCCAAATCCATCCTGTCCCTAGCCCTGCCTCCCCCGGACACCTGCACAGCGCCTGTCTCCCCGGACACCTGCACAGCGCCTGTCTCCCCGGACACCTGCACAGCGCCTGCCTGCCCCAGCCTCAATGGTAGGCTGGGGAGAAGGATGGACCAGGTGGGCAGAGGTCCAGGGGGAGGAGAGTGTCGGTCAGGGGTCCAAAGGAGGCAGAGCTGTGGGTAGAGAAGTTGTGCAGGGGTTGGGAAGGGGGGGTAGTTGCTTTACTTTCCCCCGCTGGGCTCTGCAGTCTGAACCAGTGACCTGCAGCATCTGGTGTGGCCTTCTCAGGGCCGTGCCGGGAAGGAAAAAATACCATAGAAAATCACGGCGTGTGGACAAAAATGGCTGGCACAGGGATTCTGTGCATGCGCGGCCATTTTCCAAAATGGCACCAATGCCGCGCAGGCGCATTTTTGAAAATGGCCACACATGGGCAGAACCGCCGTGCCAGCCGTTCCATGGCGATTTTCTGTGGTATTTCCCCCCCAGCACGGTTTGAGAAGGCTCCGGGAGTTCAGACAGCAGAGCCTAGGAAAAAAGGTAACTAAAGCAAGTAAGCAACTACCCCCTCCTCCCTCCTGGGCGCCTCCCCCACTCCCAGCTCTGCCTCCCCCGGACTCCTGCCTGGTGCCCGCCTCCCCTGTTTCCCTGTCCAGGCTGGGCACTGGTCCAGGGGAGGCAGAGCTGGGGGCAGTCATGGATTTAGGCCCTTATTGCTCGAATCAGAGCAATACGAGCCAAAATCCAAACTGAAGTCGGTTTGGTTCGGTTTAGAGTTTCAATCCGAACTCCAGAGTCATCCCCCACTATGCAGGGATGCCTGTGAGAGGCTGGGGACCAGGGGCGGTCACCCTGGTTCTCCTCAAGGCCAACCCTGAGCCTGCCCTTCTTGCCAGTGCTTGAGGGGAGAGAAGGGGAGCAATGGCAGCCACAAGGAGAGGGGGGGACCCCAGGGGGCAGGTTTGGTTCATCCCCCCCCCCCACTTCTGCTCTTCCCACTTCCAGGGGCAGAACTGGCCTTGGGATTTGGGGGGGCCCAGGGTGAAAATAAAATATGGGGCCACCCTGATTCCTCCGGACCCCCTCCACGGGGGCCCTAGAGGTGGTTGTGTTTGGGGAGGGAGTGGGGCCCGGGGAACCTGTGGTAGATGCGAGGGGGTTTTAATGAGGCAAAAGGAGTAAGAAGGGTGGGGAGGGAGGGCAATGTAGTGCCCCCCCAGTTTCTAGATTCCCCTCCCAGGTAGAAAGTAGCAGCAAGCAGGAGCTCCTGGCGCTAAGTCTTGGAGTGTGTCTATTGGCAAAAGAGAGGTCACCCCCCACAGAAGGGAGCAGAGGTCCCTTCCTGACCGCTAGAGAGGGTCCTGTGTTGCCCTGAAGCATGAGACTGAATGGCACCTTCAAATTTAAGGAAGGTACGGATCCGTCCCGTCTTAGGCTCCGAAATATTTTGTAACCGGGGGTCAGCAAGTGAAATATTGATTAACTCTACGGGATGCACAAAACGGCTGTTTTTTGGTGAGATGTGGAGCCCAATCGAAAGGAAAGGCTTCTTTATGTGTGAAGTGCCTGTTATGCTAGCATTTACCGGATCATTTGGTATGAGTCTCTCTTATCATTTTATCTTATTTTTTTCTAATTGTGTCTATTTTGTTTACCGTAACGGAATCAGCGGATCGACTGACTGAATGGCACCTTCCGAGCACTCCCGGAGAGCCAGGAGGAAGGGGCTTCGCGGCCCACTCCCTCAAGCCCCGCTCCACAGCGGCGCCGCTCTCCCAGTTACCTGCAGCGGCAAGCAGGTACCAGCTTGCAGCTCTTTCCTCCCCTGGCCGAGCCTGATCCCAGCTGTAAAAGCCATCAGCAAACAGCTCGTAAATGTCACCCAGGCGTTTAATGGAGGGGAAAGGCTCTCGGGAGGGGGGAGGAGGGTGCCGGGGTTACCAGGAAATTAAGAGAAATGCCTCATGGGGGTGTGGGGGAAAGGGGTGACGGCAACCTCAACAGGGGGTGGCGTCGTGCCCAAGTGGCTGTGGTGCCACTGGGTACTCCGGCCTGTGCCGTCATGGCTGAGATTGTGGTGACTAGAACTGGAGGGAAGGGGTGTGCGCCGGGGGGAGGCGTGTTCCACCCGGTCGGCAAACAGAAGGTGCAACTACCTGCCAAATTCGGAGAATCAAAAGGAGGGAGATTTATTCCTTAGGTGCACGGAAAACGTCAGTACGTCCAGGAAAAACATGGGCCCTTTGGAGGGAGAAACAGTTTCCCTGAGAGGGAGCCCTGAGGGAGCGCGTTCCCGAGCCGCGCATGCGGTGGAGATTTGGAAGGGGGCTCGGGGCTCTCTCGTCCCTGTGTGGCCCCCTGGCCCCTGCTGCTGAATGAACTGAGGGTGGAAGGACGAGGCCTGGCTTCTGCGTCCAAGGCAGTAGATGAAGAGGTAGAATAGAGGAGACCCCAAAATGATAACCTTGGCAGAGCTGACCTAGGTGGCTCGCCCATTGACTGCCACCCAAAAAGTCCAAGGCCAGGCACGCGCAGAGCGGGCAGGGCAAAAGGGGCCGCCACACGCTGAGGTGACCTTGCCGCGTCTAGAATTCTGTGACAGCACAATTGGAAAATGGCGCACCCAAGGGGCTGCCGTGCATTTCTGCATTGGCGCGTCCGGCTGTCCCGGGGTCGCGTATTTGTATCTGTGCTAGTATTGGTCTTTTTTAGTATTTGTGTGCCTTTGTATTTTGTGTCTTTGCCGGTGTCTACTGCGTTTTCCCCAGAGCTGCCAATGTGGGAAACTCGGTGAATGTAGTTCCCTGCCTAGGGGCTGTCTTGGCGCAGAAGTGCAGCGCGGCCCTGCCATTTTGACAGGCCTATAAGGAAAGGAGTCCGAGAGCAGCCTAACTCCAAAGTGGATACGTGCGGCAGTTTCTGGGGTCCAGTTTGAGACCTCGGATACCTTATTTTCCAGGAATTTTTGTGGTCAGCTGGAGTCCAGATACCCTAGTATTTGCGTTTCGGCTACAAACGCTGAAAGGGGAAATTGGTGTTTATTTGTGTCTTGCTGAAACCCTAATTCACGGTCCTAGTCCTGATGTTCCTTAGGGGCGGCACCATGTCAGAAAGGAGAGTGAGAAAATCCTTATGGCCCATCCCCTTTTGGACATCCGAAATTCTCCAGGTTACTAGGGGCTCCCCTGGCTGACCCAGAGATATTACTTATTGCGAGCTTATGAGATCCAGCCCAGGCAGGCTCAAATCAGGTCCTGGAGGACTCAGAACAGTCGCCTTAACCATGTTTCCATCTGTGCCCTTAAGATTCCATCATAGAGTTGTCACCCATCCAATTTTCACCTTGGTAGTCCAGAAATTTGAGATTTTCGCCCAACACATTGGGTTGACGCTACGGTTGCCACCACTCTGGGGTTTCACCCGGAGACTCCCAAGTGGCAACCCTAGTATCAACCCAACTTTGTCTGCCTCGTGGACCAAGAGGTTACGTAGTGATGTGTGTGCATACCACCCAACAGTTCTGACACAGGAAAGACTGTCCCACATTGTAGAGCACGAGCCCCAATTCACCTTGCACACACACACACACACACACACACACACACACACTGCAGCTAGGCTGCCCTCACTGCTGGATTGGCTCCCATCTCCCCATGCCGCTGCGCTGCTACCAACACTGGCGCCAGTGCTGCCTCCCCCAGGTGTGTTTGTGAGTGTGCGTGCGCGAGTGAAAATGGGTGTGACTGAGCATCCGAGTGTCAGTGTGCTTGTTTCATATCCTCCAGCTGTATCCATTTCCCCGGTAAAGTACTGGCTCTTGGACCCTTGCACTGCTTTTCCAATGATGCAAGGGTCAAGAAACTGGTACATCAGGGGAAATGGCACAAGCAGGGGACAGCAAATGTCTTCCCTGAAGCTTCCTTGCATGCTTTGCACCACACTGCTGTCTGGTGGTGGGAGAGGAGGTGGGGCTTATGCCTTTCCTGGGCCGATTGAAATGTTGGGAGGTATGCGTGTGGATTTCTTGGAACAAAATGGCTACTTTATGAGCCAAAATTACAAACACTGACTGGGTTTCTTTCTTTTTATTTTTAATTTTTAAAATGGCTATTCAGGGCTGCACTGAAGTATTTGACCAACATAGAAGGACAAGGACAAAACCTGTAACAGAGATCCCACCTTTTTACTTGAGAGTTCGGGGATCATCTCAAACAAGAGAACCACAGAAAACTTGTTTATTTTGTCTGGTTGGTTTCGGGCAGCCCCCCCTCCCCCTGTGATCATTTCATGAGATATGTCATTGTGGGTGCTGACTGGATTTCTTAGAACAAAATGGCCTCCCGATGAGCCAAGAAATAATGGATGTTGAATGGGTCTCTTAAAATGGCTGCCTCACTAGCCAAGCATCAGGCAAGAAATCATGGATACTGACTGGATTTGTGAAAACAAAATGGCTGCCTCATGAACTAAGAAGTAATGGAAGTTGAATGGATCTCTTAAGACAAAATGGTCTCCTCATGAGTCAAGAAATAATGAGTATTGAACGGACCAAGAATGGCAAGAAATCATAGATGTGGACTGGATTTTGTAAAACAAGATGGCTGCCTCATGAACAAAGAAATAATGGGCACTGACTGGATTTCCTAAAACAAATGGTCACCTCCATGAACTCTGAAATTATAGATGCTAGCTTGGGCCACGTTCTACAAACCACTTCCTCCAGAGTAGCCTCATCTGAGCCTAGTTGTGTATCATGGTCTAGGTCACTTAAAACAAGATGGCTGCCTTGTGAGCCAAAAATGGCAAGAAATCATGGATGCTGACTAGATTTCCTAAAACAAAATGGCCACTTCATAACCTCTGAAATCATGCCAACTAGGGTTGCGATCTACAAACTACAAACTATTTTCTTGAGAGTAGCTCCATCTGAGCCTATTTGTGGACACTTAAAACAAAATGGCCGCCTCATGACCCAAAAATGGCAAAAGATGATGTACGCTGACTGGATTTTCTAAAACAAAATGGCCACCTCATGCCCCAAGAAAGGCAAGAAATCATGGATGCTGACTGGATTTTCTAAAAGAAAATGTCCGCTTCATGACTCACGGATGGCAAGAACACTGACTGGATTTTCAAAAACAAAATGGTCGCCTCATGAGCCAAACAAAAGCATGATGCCAGAGGCTGGACGTCCTTTCAGGGGAGTTCTTCGGAGAGACCCCTACTGCCAAAATAGCCCCCTACTCTTACACTAACTAAGACTTGTTCCCAAGCCCTTTGAGACATTATAGCTCCTGAGAGTCTCTGTCCTCCTATCCGTGTCCCTTTGGGAGAAGGGCCGTGATGTCTCTTCTGGAGACGAGAGCTGCAAGGAAACTAACCCTGAGCTAATCCCTCACGGCAAACAGGGAATGTGTGCTCAAGATACAGGCCTCAGAGATAGACTCCTAACTCTCAGCAGGGAACAGCCGGGCCTCTCCCATCACCCCCACCCAAGGGCAGGGCTAATCCATCAAAGTGGGGCAGGCTGGCTGGCAGCTGGTTAAACATTAACCCTCATGTTGCCCGCCAGCACTGAAGGGAAGGGGGGAGCAGTACCAATTTCAGATGGTGAGAGGGCTGGGTGTTATGGGCTACGTCTGGTTGTACAGTCCCTTGGGTGTATTAATTACGGCAAGGACGAGCCCCTTCCCAGAGGGCTTTGTAGGATGCAGAAGGCCTAAGTGATTGCCAGGCTCAAGATATTCCAACACGGTACAATCGCAGACACCTAGAGAGCATGCTCCATGCGCTCCCTCGCACCCAGGACACTCCCTCACAGCACACGCACACTGAGAACTCATGAGTCACACACTTGCTCTCACAGAAGACACACTAGGGCTGGCTCGAATCGGCTGTTCCGGTTTCACAGAAAGTTTCTTCAAGATTGGAACAATCAGAATTTCCACCGGCATGAAAATTTTGAACGACTTGTCCGAGCACAAAATGGCAGCCATCGGACAACAAAGCGACGGTGGCCATACTGCTGTATTTTGCACCTGCGTGGTCCGGCAGTGGCCATCTTGTGGATGTGCAAATCAGACCCCCCCAAAAAATATCTCCGATCGATTCCGGCGAAACGGAACTGGAACATTTGTGCATTCTGCATTTCGCCGGATGGATCCAATGACCAGGTTCCGTCGGAAACGGAATCGAACTAAATTTCACCCCTGACACACATTCCTTTACAGTGTGAGACTCCTATGGGGTATGCATGATGAACACACGTTCACACACATGTAACATGCACAGTTGCTCACACCCAAGCCTCTCACACAACCACACTTGCACACACACCACACACTCACAGTAACCAGAACATCATCCCTGAGCACCTTTGCCTGTGCACTGATGGGATGTAGTTGGCATGAAGCGGTGGGGGGCAGGGATCTGTCTATGGAGCCTGGGAGTGTCTGCCCTGTGGGGCTCTGTGAAGCTATGGGGATGTCTATTTTGGAGGGTTCTGTGGGGTAGTGAGGTGTCTGTTCTATGGGACTCAATGGAGTATCAATAAATGGACACCTCACTAATCCATATGGGGCATTGTGCTTCCTAACAAGACTGTTCCATGGAGCTATGGGGTTGAGTCTCCTCCGGGGCTCTATGGAGTAGTGGGGTGTCTGCTTGGGGGGGGGTGTGCTCTTTGGAGCTGTGGGGTGTCTGTTCTATAGTACTGTCGGGAGTTGTGGTTCAACAGCAATGGCCCATCCCCTAGAACAGGGATAGGGAAATGCAGCCCATGGCTAATTTTGATTTGACCCCCTTCCTCCTGCATCTGGCCCTTCGATCTGGTTCCTACCCCAAGCACTGACAGACTGAGAGACTTGCAGACTGACTGACAGACTGACAGTCTGACTGACTGACAGTCTGACTGACTGACGTCTGACGGACAGACTGACTGACAGACAGACAGTCTGACTGACAGTTTGACTGACTGACTGACTGACTGACAGACTGAGCTCAGGGGAAGGGAACAGGGATGAGGGAATGCACACAAGGAGAGGGGAGAGATCCATGACGCAGATCCCTGACCTGCACCCTCCTCTTCCTAAGTGTACCCCTTAAAGCCCCCCACCCCCAACTTCTATGTGGCCCTCGGAGCTTGTACTCATTTTAAAGGGGCCCCCGTGAGAGAAAAAGTTCCCCATCTTTGCCCTAGAATAGGCACCCGCATCCCTCTCTGACATGAGCCCTCCCTGGGTCCGTTTGTGCCGTTAGCAAAACCTCCAGCGGTATTGCTTAGATTGTAAGCCCCTCGGGGCAGGGGCCTTTCTATAACTATAGGCTGTACAGTGCTGGGTCCATTGCTGGCACTATATAAATAATCCATTATTAATAATAATAATGGATTAATTAATAAGCCCACCCGGGAGCAAGAAAGGCAACTCCGCCGCCCGGTGTCCACAAGCTGAACACTGTAGCCTTTTTCAACCCATCCAAGACCAAGCGGCCTAGGAGATGGCGCGGTGTGGAAGGAGCTAAATCCTCCGTGCCTTAAAAGAGAAGCCTGTGGGGGTTGGGAGAATAATAATCATTTTAAAAATCCCAGCCGTGAATTTAACTTTCCTCCCCATGAGCTTTGGGAACCCACCCTCTTGCCAGATCAACTGCTGCTTTTTTCTGCAGAGGACACCCCCTCCACAACCACCAGCAGCCATTCCCCCCACCCCACCCCACACACACCCTCTGCCCGTCTGAGTGTCTTGCTGTCTCACACCTTGGAAGGAAATTGGCAGCTATGACAGGAACATCTTTATGCTCCCAGGCTGGAAGCTAAAAATCTTCGCACTCAGCCCACCTCGCCAGATACAAAGAGCCATGTGTTCGGAGCCTCTCCCTCCCCCGTCCCCCTCCCTCCGCGGGCCCGTTCTCCGAGGCCTACCAGCCTGGAAAAGACACAGGCTCCCGTGTTGATTTACTAATGTATGGATATATATAAAACTGCTCCAGGCAAGGCCGGCCAGGAGACGGATGTTTTCAGGGAAGCTGAGTGAGGATGTGAGGAAGGTTGGGATAGGCAGTTTCCCAGCACTTCACACACACACCCCAGCAGGGCACACACGGCTACTTTGCTTTGCTTTTCCAGACCCCTCCTCCTGCTGGAATTAGTTTTGCAGCTGTCAGGATCTATCAGCCTCGGAGGTTTGTGGCGTTCCCAGGTGTGGCTTCGCTGCATGCGAAGGAAGGACCTTTTGCCGAGTCCTTTGCTGACAAGAGAGTCACAGAGGGCACCTGGGGATTTTTATTCTCTTTGAACCTAGAAGCTAGGGGGCACTGTGCTATCTAAGCAGAGCGGACTGCCTTCCCCAATACCTCAAAACAGGGCTAGGGGGCGCTGTGCTTCCTAACTAGACTATATATCATTTACAATACCCCCACAGCGCTAGGGGGCGCTGTGCTTCCTAACTAGACTATACATCATTTACAATACCCCCACAGAGCTAGGGGGTGCTGTGCTTCCTAACTAGACTATACATCATTTACAGTACCCCCACAGAGCTAGGGGGTGCTGTGCTTCCTAACTAGACTATACATCATTTACAGTACCCCCACAGAGCTAGGGGGTGCTGTGCTTCCTAACTAGACTATACATCATTTACAGTACCCCCACAGAGCTAGGGGGTGCTGTGCTTCCTAACTAGACTATACATCATTTACAGTACCCCCACAGAGCTAGGGGGTGCTGTGCTTCCTAACTAGACTATACATCATTTACAGTACCCCCACAGAGCTAGGGGGTGCTGTGCTTCCTAACTAGACTATACATCATTTACAGTACCCCCACAGAGCTAGGGGGTGCTGTGCTTCCTAACTAGACTATACATCATTTACAGTACCCCCACAGAGCTAGGGGGTGCTGTGCTTCCTAACTAGACTATACATCATTTACAGTACCCCCACAGAGCTAGGGGGTGCTGTGCTTCCTAACTAGACTATACATCATTTACAGTACCCCCACAGAGCTAGGGGGTGCTGTGCTTCCTAACTAGACTATACATCATTTACAGTACCCCCACAGCGCTAGGGGGCGCTGTGCTTCCTAACTAGACTATACATCATTTACAATACCCCCACAGAGCTAGGGGGTGCTGTGCTTCCTAACTAGACTATACATCATTTACAGTACCCCCACAGCGCTAGGGGGTGCTGTGCTTCCTAACTAGACTACACATCATTTACAATACCTCCACCAGCGCTAGGGGGCGCTGTACTACCTAACTAGACTATACATCATTTACAATACCCCCACAGCGCTAGGGGGTGCTGTGCTTCCTAACTAGACTATACATCATTTACAATACCCCCACAGAGCTAGGGGGTGCTGTGCTTCCTAACTAGACTATACATCATTTACAATACCCCCACAGAGCTAGGGGGTGCTGTGCTTCCTAACTAGACTATACATCATTTACAATACCCCCACAGAGCTAGGGGGTGCTGTGCTTCCTAACTAGACTATACATCATTTACAATACCCCCACAGAGCTAGGGGGTGCTGTGCTTCCTAACTAGACTATACATCATTTACAATACCCCCACAGAGCTAGGGGGTGCTGTGCTTCCTAACTAGACTATACATCATTTACAATACCCCCACAGAGCTAGGGGGTGCTGTGCTTCCTAACTAGACTATACATCATTTACAGTACCCCCACAGAGCTAGGGGGTGCTGTGCTTCCTAACTAGACTATACATCATTTACAATACCCCCACAGAGCTAGGGGGTGCTGTGCTTCCTAACTAGACTATACATCATTTACAGTACCCCCACAGAGCTAGGGGGTGCTGTGCTTCCTAACTAGACTATACATCATTTACAGTACCCCCACAGAGCTAGGGGGTGCTGTGCTTCCTAACTAGACTATACATCATTTACAGTACCCCCACAGAGCTAGGGGGTGCTGTGCTTCCTAACTAGACTATACATCATTTACAGTACCCCCACAGAGCTAGGGGGTGCTGTGCTTCCTAACTAGACTATACATCATTTACAGTACCCCCACAGAGCTAGGGGGTGCTGTGCTTCCTAACTAGACTATACATCATTTACAGTACCCCCACAGAGCTAGGGGGTGCTGTGCTTCCTAACTAGACTATACATCATTTACAGTACCCCCACAGAGCTAGGGGGTGCTGTGCTTCCTAACTAGACTATACATCATTTACAATACCCCCACAGAGCTAGGGGGTGCTGTGCTTCCTAACTAGACTATACATCATTTACAGTACCCCCACAGCGCTAGGGGGTGCTGTGCTTCCTAACTAGACTATACATCATTTACAGTACCCCCACAGCGCTAGGGGGCGCTGTGCTTCCTAACTAGACTACACATCATTTACAATACCCCCACAGAGCTAGGGGGTGCTGTGCTTCCTAACTCGGCTATACATAATTTGCGATACCTCCACCAGCGCTAGGGGGCGCTGTGCTTCCTAACTAGACTATACATAATTTACAATACCCCCACACCGCTAGGGGGCGCTGTGCTTCTAACTAGACTACATACTAGACTATACATCATTTGTAATACTTCCACCAGAGCTACAGGCACTGCGCTACCTAGCTAGACTGTACATCATTGGCAATACCTCCACAGCACTAGGGGGCGCTGTGCTCCTAACTAGACTGTACATTATTGGCAGTAACTACATCAGGGCTAGGGTGTGCTGTGCTTCCCAACTAGACTGTACATCATTTGCAATACACCCACATAGCTAGGGGGCGCTGTGCTACCTAACTAGACTGTACATTATTTGCAATACACCCACATAGCTAGGGGGTGCTGTGCTACCTAACTAGACTGTACATCATTTGCAATATCTCTACAGCGTAGTTCCTAACAAGACCCTGCTTCATTTTCCAATACGTGGTATACGGGGGTGGTAGTGCTATGTGTTCCTTAATACCTCAGCATAGAACTAGGGGATGCCAGTACCCCAGCTGAGTGCTAGGGGGCACTGTACTTCCTAACCCTATTATGCTTAATTTCCCAACACACAAGGTTTCCAGGGGGAAAGAAACAAGCCGATGCTTATTTGCATACATTTGCATGTCTGAATTTATGGAAATGTATTCTAATTTCACAATGAGACTGGACTTTGGGAGGAAAAGCCGGTTGGATGCCCGCTCTGTCTTCATTAGGCCTCCTGCTGAGACTGTAGGCTCTTTGGGGCAGAGACTACAGCCGCTTGCACACGAAACAGGCGGGCGAGGGGACGGCTGCGAGCCGAAATCATGACAGGGGGAGTCACGTGAAGTCCCGATCTGCTGCTTTCACACATTACACAACGGGCTGTTATATTAACTGGAGCTAATGCCTGGTATTCTAATTCTGCAAGTTTTGTAATGTGCAAATGCGCTGCAAGATCTCCGGTCATTGTGAAAGCCACATTTGGTGGCTCTTACAACAACCCGAGATCTTGCAGCATAAAAGGGGAACGGCGCATTCACACATTACAAAACTTGCAGAATTAGAATACCCGGCATTAGCTCCAGTTGTTATAATAGCCCGTTGTGTAATGTGTGAAAGCAGCCTCAGGGTGGCCTCATGCATGAGTGACCGGTGCAACTTCCTTCTAGCTGAGACCCCAAGAGGTTTTTGCATGTAGCCTTGTAAATTCTGAAGAGCGTCTCCACTGATTTTATCCCTTGCTAATTGCAAGGGAAGGTGCTGGGTGTGTGATATAGAAGAGAGGGGAAATCACAGAGATGGGAAAGAAAGAAAGAAAGAAAGAAAGAAAGAAAGAAAATATTATTTGGAGGAAGGGGTATATTGGGATGGATAGATGGATACTTATGTATTGGGGTAGAGAGAAAGCGGTAGATTGGGATGGGTATATAGCCCAGTGTGTATTGTGGGGCAGGGGGACATAGGGATGGGGAGGAGAGGGCGTACTGGCATGGATGGACAGACACAAGAGTGTACTAGGAGACAGAGGGGAGTCTGGGGAGAGAGTGCAGTGTGTACTGGAATGGCTAGACAGACAGTAAGGTGTGTATTGGGAGAGAAAAAGAGGTGTATTGAGTAGAATTTAGAGACAGACAGGTGTGTATTGGGGTGAGAGAGAGGCGGGTCCTGGGGGGGAGAGACGGGAGGGATCGTTCTATAACAGGACGAGAGGTGGGTGTCCCCTAGCCTCTCCTGCCCTCCCCCAGTGGTTGGCTGCATCCAGCCCAGTCCCTCTACTAGAGGCCACGGTGCCAGCAGGCCGGGGCTGGGCTGGGGGCTCTGAGCCACAGGCCCCATATGTCGTGGGAATGACGGAGGCAGCCGCAGGGCTGGGCCTGGTTGGAGCAGCAGCAGCAGCCCGTGTGTGGGAGCGTGAAAGGCCCCTTTGTCGTCTAGGGCTGGCCGCGCCAGGAGCTGGGGAAAAGGGCAGGGTGCTGTGCCCTCCTGCCGGTTATTTATAACTGCCAGCAGGTATTCCACGTTCCTCCCGCCCGGCCCTGCCGGCTGCCAGACCCAAGGAAAACCTCACCTGAGACGGCCTGGCTGGGGCCCCCAGCACCCCTGGCTGATGGGTAGTGCCATGCTCCATGTCCGCCCTCTGGGCACGGGCAAGCCTTTCCGGGGCATCCACAGGGGTTGGGTGGGCATCTCCGAATCCCAACTGGCACCTGCCGGACGTGTTCTTGGCACCATGGCATTCAGGCAGGGATGGGCATCGTTCCGCCAGCCTAGGGTGGCCAGATATGCAAATATTTAGAGAAATACAGGTTGCAGGCCTGCACGGATGCTAATGCAGCCCTGCAACCTATATTTCTCATAAGTGCTCTCTAAAAATGTGCATATATGGCAACCCTACTGCAGCCACAATTAGCGGAGCCCCTGTGTGTGTGTGTGTGTGTGTGTGTGTGTGCACCCGCATGTGCGTGCATGGGCACGCCTCTGTTTTTGTGTCTTTGTAGGGTTGTGTGTATATGCAGGAGTGTGCTCAGAAGTGTGTGTGTGTGTGTGTGAGAGAGAGAGAGGGAGACTGTGTAGATGTGACCCTTTGTGTACGTTTGTGTCCTAGTGTGCATTTCTGTTTGTTAATGTCCATTTGTTCATATGCCTCTGCAGTAGGGTGGCCAGATATACACATTTTAAAGGACACTTCTGAGAAATCCAGGTTGCAGGGCTACACTGTGAGGATTGTGAGGATTTCAGGGCATGTGATGACACTCAGCTCCACCTCTCTTTTTCCATCGACCCAGGCCGTGCAGTCTCCTTATTTTCCCAGTGCCTGTCGGCTGTGGGGGCTTGGATGAGGTCGAGCCATCTGCAGCCGAATCCTGACAAGACCGAGGTGATGTTGGTGGGCGAGGGCTTGGGGGGCCTGGGGGCGGTTGAATCTCCTCTTGTGGGGGGGTTCGCCCTCCCATGGTCTCGCAGGTACGGAGTCTGGGTGTGCTCCTCGATTCGCGGCGCAGCCTGGAATCTCAGGTTGTGGCCGTGGCGGGGAGTGCGTTTCGGCAGTTATATCTTGTCCGGTGGCTTCGGCCGTATCTCTCAGACTCCGACCTCGCCGCCATCATCCGTGCCTTCATCCCCTCGAGGCTCGATTACTGCAACACGCTCTACGTGGGGCTGCCCGAGAAGCTGGTCCGGAGGCTGCAGCTGGTGCAGAATGCCGCGGTCCGTCTCCTTACTTGGCGGGCCGCAGGGAGCACATGACACCTGTGCTCCGGGCTCTGCACTGGCTGCCTATAAAGCACCGGGCCAGGTTCAAGGTGCTGGTTTTGACCTTCAAAGCCCTTCACGGCCGGGGCCCTGCCTATCTGCGGGACCGCCTCACTCCCCGTGCTGTGGAATTCGCTCCCGGAGGAGGCTCGGTTGGTCCCCACCCTCTTTGTGTAAGACCCGGCTGTTCCGCCAGGCTTTTCGCGGGGGGTAGGGGCGAGGGGTAGGGGTGGGGAGGTGGGGGGTAGGGTTTGGGAGGGAGGGTGAGTTTTATGATTTGTTTTAAAAAATTGTTTTTATTGTTCAATTTTTTGTATGTTGTTCGCCGCCCTGATCTGCCTTTGGGCAGGAGGGGCGGATACAGGTTTTAAATAAATAAATCAAATTTTTAAATGTAGCCCTGCAACCTGTATTTCTCAGAAGTATCCTCTAAAATTCGCATATCTGGCCACCCTACTCTGCAGGTGTGTGGTCATGTAGAGGTATGTGGTTAAAGGTGTGTATGCCTGGATACGCACATGTCTAATTGTGCGGGTGGGCACGTGTTTGTGTGTGAATGTGTGCGAGGGAATATTCCTTGGTATGTTGGTACAAGCGGAAGTGGTTTAGTGTCTGTGTGTGTGTTTCCCTATGGATCATTGTACTTGCGTGTATAAGTGTTGGTGTGTGTCAGTCTGTAAGTGTCTCTCTGTGTGTTGCGGAGGCATAGTTTTGGGATAAAGTATGTGGGGGGAGGCTGAATTCCTTTGACCCACATAAATACACCCCCACTATAATTATGTCCATGGGTTGTTGTGTCTGTGTGTGTGCCCCGGTGGGGATTGCCGTTAGCCTGTGGAACTCATGGCAGCAGGATGGTGTGAAGGCTAAGAGCATATATGGGGGGGGGGGGCGGCTGGATAGGTTATTGGAAGCTAAGGCTTCGTAGGTGTGTACAGGCCCACATCAAACTGCTCCCTTCCCCAATCCACCTTCAGGGCCTCTAAGAAGGCCGGTTCCAACCGCACCCTGGAGGTCAGGCGCGGGGAGGGCTGGTTCCATGGGCCCCCAAACAGGGTGGCTCCCATGTTCCCACGGCGAGGAGTTTGCCCACAGGTCCAGGTGGCCGGGGCGTTTCCCACGGCGTGTTTGTCCTCGTGCGGGCACGGCAGTGGCAAAGCAAACAGATTAGCTGGCGGGGAAAGGCCTCGAGGGAAGCCGCCTGCACGCCTGAGCGATCCCCAAGGCGCAGAGCAGGATGTGGGGGATCCTGGTGCCGGGGTCACACGGCTGCTTCCTCCTCAGGGAACAGGTTCGAGCAACCCTGCTGCTGGGTCCCTAGCCTTAGCCCCCGTCCCGTGTGCAAACAGCCCCTTCTGCGTCCTCCCACCAGGCCTCCTCGGAGCACAAACAGCGAAGGCACTTTGGTTTCAGTGCGTAAGGGGTCAGCCAGGGGGCCCAGGCCCAGGCACCCCCAACGCAGCCATGTCACCCCCCTCTGCCCCACGGCACCCCCAACGCAGCCATGTCACCCCC
>QEPC01008006.1:651622-669716 GCA_003113815.1 Sphenodon punctatus | reverse complement strand
CCCCATACAGCAAAGCCCCCCCCCCCCCAATCACAGCCTGATCTCCCCTTGGGAAGAGAGGCCTGGGGTCACCCTCCTAGAGAAAGGGGGTTCTGGGAAACAGCCCACTCTGCCCTACACACATCAGGGCCTGACAGTGTAAACTGTAACATGGCCAAGAGTTTTCAAGCGTTTGGGTGCATGAGCATGCAACGGTGTGTGTCTGTGTGTCTACATGTATCCGTGTACGCTTGTGGCTGTGTAAGAACAGGTGTGCAACATGAATGTAGACATTAGTGTGAATGCCTGGATGGATATGGGTGTGCAAGAGTGTGCGACTTTGAGTGCATGTGTCTATGTGCCTGTGTGAGCAGGTGTGTGTCAGTGCATGGTCTGAGGTAAAGAGGAGCTTGATCTGTGAGGGGTGTGTGTGTGTGTGTGTGTCAGTGGATCTGGCAATGTATGTGTGATAGGTGTGTCACTGAGCATATGTGTCGCTGAGTATGTCCTGAACTGAGTGAGTGTGAGTCTGTGTATGTGTGTTTCTGTATCGGCGTGTGTGAGTGCCCTTGTGAATGTGTGAGAAACAGCGTATTTCTATATCAGCATTTCCATGTCCGTGTGTGTGTGTGTGTGAGGGAGTTTGCGTGTGCGAGAGAGATGGGGAGAGCCTGTCTGGGAGAATGTTGGGTGTTCCGGTGTGTGTGTGTGTTTTGCTGTGTGTGTCTGCCTTCATGCCCGTGTCAGTCTGTGTGAGTGAGAGAGACTGATGCTCTCTCTGGGTGTGCATCAGCATGTGCATGTGACAGAGAGACTTTGGGTGTTAACAAATGTGGCGGCGGCCCGCTGTGGCTCCCTTAGGCCCGCGATCCACTGGCACATTTGTTGGTGGGCCGCCAGATGTCGGTTTTTTCACTAGCCCAGACTGTGATCCCAGAGACCTCCAGGATCACAGCCAGGGCAGTGACCCACCCAACCAGACCTAAATGGGCTACAGTGTTAGCCTGCTGTTCCTAGCCTGGTTGGGAGTGCCGCCATGACCGGCTGTCATGGCAACCGTCGTTGGCTGCCACGGCTGCCCTTTATGGGGGGCGGGGGGGAGGCACTGGGCTCACCGCAGAGGCGGGTCTGGGCAGTCGCATGTTTGTGCGTCTCCCCACCCTCCCCGGCTGCCCAGCTGTTGTCACGTTCGTTGCGACGACTGTCCGGGTCCGGACAGTGTTGGCGACGCGTTCCTGTCCCGAGTCAGGTTGTGACAGTGGTGCCCCCGCCATCACTTCTGTTTACTCCCGTAGAGACAGGGTGGGTGTGTCTGTGTGACTCGCTCAGAGAGTACGTCAGCGTGTATGTGAGAAAAACACGCCGGGGGTGTGGGTGTGTGTGACTCTGCGCAGGTGTGTCAGCATTTCTCTCTGACCTCGACCCTCCTTTTCCTGAGTGCGCCCCTTAAGCACCTTCACCCCAATCTTCTGGGCCTCGGAGCTTGTGCTAACTTTCAAACCAGCCCCTCCACCTCACCATGTGAGCCTGTCTGTCTGTACTGGTCTCTCCCCACTGGGTGACATACCTCCCCTTGAATCCAGGACGCTTATGAAAAATACATGGTGCAGGGCTGCATTGGAACCCTACCATCGCAACCCTACCACCCCCACCCCGACTGTGCCCGCTGCTCTGCACCACCCTGTACTTTTCCATCCACGCCATTATTTTGTTTTCTTTTCCAGCCGGCTGCCCCGTTCCCTCGCCTGCCTGCCTGCCTCACTGCCTCATCTGTCCCGTCTGCCTGTGTTTGGCAGGCCTGGGGCTCGCGCTGACGGCGATTTATTTGCAGGCCTGTGTGGTAAACCCCGGCGGGGACGTGGGGTCTCGGAATAAATGCTGCTTTGCTCTGAGGGGCTCATAAAATGGACAGGAGTGTTTTGGGTTTGGATGGGAACGGGGTGGAGGCGGGGAGAGGTGTGTATGTGCGTGGGGGGGGGGTGAAGCCAGGTCGCGCCTCTCAGCGGATAAATTTAGACCCTCTTGGGCACGGCGGAGCTGCTTCAACTCTCCCAAACACCCCTTTCTAAGGGAGCATTGAGCAGGCCTGAGACTACAACCAAGGCCCCGCGTTCCCTGCATCGTCTTCCTCATTGCCGCCAACGAGGATCACGCAGGGAATACGAGTTCCTGATTTACGGACATTGTAGTGTCCCTCCTGCAGGGCAGGGCTGCGTGACTTAAATTACCAGGAGAGCGGAGACACACGGCAATTTTAAATTCATTAATGCAATGATTCCTTTCCGGAATCAAATCTCGTTATTCACACTTGCCGTTTCAATGTTCATTGCTTTGCTGCTTGGTTATTATGATGAATATCGTTATTAATAATTATTTCTGTCATTGACAGTTGGGCAATCATTAGGGACACGTCCCTGCCCAGGGCTGGCCTCAAAATTTGCGGGACCCAGGTCGAAGATAAAATGTGCGGCCCCTGGTGGAACCCAATTCTTTGGGGTCGTGGTTGTCTTTGGGAGGGAGTGGGGACACCGTACTCACTCTCTCCTGGTGAAAACTGGGGGGGCCTTGTGTCACGGCTGGTCCTGGGAAAGGAAGTAGAGCAAGGACGGACAGGGATACATTCACAAAACTGCAAGGCAAGGGCAGCAGATGCTTAGCTCAGTTATAAGCGAGACAGGAATCCGGATTCCTGGATGACAGGCCAGACGAGGGAGTAGCCTGTTGGGGTGAGGAGGTAGGGAAAGCATAATGGATGAGACAGGAATTTAGGAGGGATTGAAAGGTTGGCATAAAGGGCAGTATGCAGCAGGAGACTCGGGGCAGGTGACGTGAGGGAGCTGGCCGAGCAGGAGTGAAGTTCCCAGGTGCGAACAGAGCAGGGAAATGAAAAGAGAAAGATGGCAGGAAGACCCTTGAAGGGGAAGACAAGGAGCTTGTGCTGGATGGGACGGGGCAGGAGAGAGGAGACAACAGGTTGAACTCAATCAAAGCGGTGGGTGAGGTGAGATTATTACGGATCATTTCTCTAGGGCTTTCCCTGTTGAGAGTGCTTTACCACCCTGATCGCGTTCAGGGGGGCCCACGTCCTAACGACCGGTGTTAAACCGAGGTATCTTCGCCTGTTTGATTAAATCAGAGTAACTACTGTGCTTTGGCACATCCTCACTTTAGCAGCAACGGAGGTGGTTACTTTGCAGCCTCCCGCCAAACGATATCCCCCTTCTCTTTTTTCTTCAGAGTCAAAAGTTCATACTGCCATTACTTTGATGTAGAAGGCTCAAATGGGGTACATCTCAACGGGGGAATAAATTTAGTACCCATGAGTAATATTTGCTTTTTATGGGGGTACCACATTGGGTATCCAATGGGTTACCCAGGTACCGATCGGATAACGAATAGCCCCCAAACTGGGTACTTCCAACATCGGTTTTTTAAATTTACCAATTCCCAATAGGTATATTGAGTTGGAAAACCAACGTTTCTGTGATGGAAAACGCACAAATAAGTGTTTTAAGAAGAAAAATTGAGAGGGGGGTGAAAAAACCCAACCTAAAACAAAATTGGATCCCGGAGTTGTTTTCCAGGACTGGAAGCTGCCGAAAAATTGTTGGAACTTGACGGAACTGGGATACATCGATGTCGGGGGTCAGCATAGTAGCGAAAATGCCAAGAAATCAGTCCTGGAAGTCGACAGTCCGGTTCTGGAAGTCGACATTTGGGGACATCGATTATCCAACTGTTACCAGGTTGATTCAGGTACCGGAAATTCGTGGCGTGCGGCCGTCACATTGCGGGGCAAGCGCGGGGAGCTGGACAGATGGTCATGGGGAAGCCAGGTGGGCCTGCTGCTGTCAGCGCCACTGCCACAGCTGGGGCAGGCCAAGGAGCCAGCCACATGAACAGATGCCCAGCCCTGCTCTGCCTCCCTCCCCTGGCCCAACCGAGATCCCACCGCCGGCCATGATGTGGCCCTGGGTGACGGTGCCTGCTGCTTAAAGCCACGCAGCTCACCATGTGGCAGGGCAGGGCAGCCACCCCTTGGGAAGCCTTACCCCATAAGTAAGTAGCCTTCCCGGGGTATCTCATGTGGCTGCACCCCCTGTTTCTCTCCCTACTCTTGAAAAATGAGGATCCCCATCTTTCCTGGCTCCCCCTCCTTTCTTTCCTTTGACTCTCAGATGCCCCATCCCCTTGCTCTGAAGACCCCGAAAGGCAAGCCACTTCGTTCTGACAGGTTTGAAACTCTAAACGAAGCTTACTGCTGCGCGGGAAGGGTGGTTGTCGCAGTTTGCATGTTCTCTGTCTATTCCGTTTGCAGCGAGCGATCAGGTGAATGGCACACAAACTCAATAAAAGAGACGGGAACAATCTTCACTAAACTTGAAGAGCCTTCCCATTTCACACCACTAACGACAACAATGTGGATTATCAGCCGCCAGGGCTGGCCTTAGAATTTGTGGGGTCCAGGGTGAAGGTAAAATGTTGGGGCGCTGATGGCCCACCCCCCATAGCGGTCCTGTCTACGGGTCCCTAAAGATGGTCATGTCTGAAGCTCTGCTGGGAGGGAATGGGGCTTTAACCCTGCCCTTCCTCCCAATGAGCTGGGGTTATCCCGCCGCCCCCACGGTTTAGGCAGCTGTGTGATCCTATTATGCCCATCCTGTGTTCTTTGAGCCGGCTGCCCTATAGAACGACGGAGTGAGTTTAAGACTATGCTGACGGTTCGAACGGTTTGGCCCTGGCTATATTCGAGAGACCTACTTCTGGAGCCGATGGGTATCTCCGCTCAGGAACCACCTGCTGGGTCGGGATCCCGCCATCATGCCTTAAACTGGTGGGCGATCAGGCTTTTGCTGCGGCGGGCCCCTTGGTGTGGAATTCGCTTCCCTCTCCGTTCCTCCCTCCATACTTTTAAAAAGCACCTGAAAGCGTATTTGTTTCCTAGGTGCTTTTAGGATCCGCTGCTGGCCTCCTCAATGTATTTCCTCCTCCCTTTTTCCTTCCCCTAGCTGACAAATGTTTCATATTCTTTTAATTACTTGTTTTAAATTGTTTTGTTGATGTCGTGCTTTTATGTGAAATGTGTGAAGTGCTCCAAGTGCCATGTAGGCAGGGGTGGGGTGGGGGTTGCTATAATAATAATAATAATAATTATTATTATTATTATTATTATTTTATTTATTTATTTATTATCCCTGAGCACTGCAGGAACCTCAGGCCCAGAGCCCCAAATGCAGACCGTAGCTAAGGGCATTTTTCACGCAGACAGTTAGTCCGCACTATCCGAATCTAGCGCGGACTAGTTTGTTCATCTGAACGCCGTCAACAGCGTTTATTCGTGCGGACTAAGAGATAAGGACAGTTCTTATGAAACCTAACCTCTTGGTTTGATAAGAACCGTACTTAAAAGTAGTCCGCACTAATTTCCTTGTTCAGTAGTTTACAATTATTTTCTGAGTCATTTGTCCGCACTACGTTGTCCGTATAAAGGGCATCGTTATGTTAGTGCGGGTTAACAAACACTGTACTTATTTCAAACTACTGCGCATTACTTTGGCTGTCTGGAAACACCCCCCGAGCCCTGAAAAAGGGAGTTTGGGATCAGGCTGGAGAGATGAGGGCATGCCCACAAGGAGAGGGGAATAGATCCATGATCTGCGCCCCCCCCCCCCCTTCCTGAGTGCACTCCATAAGCACAACCCTCGGAGCTTGTAGAAAAATGTCAAGCAGGGAAAAGGCTCCCCGCCCCTGCCATCAAGGGTGTGGTTTACACATTCCCATCCCAGAGGCCCAATGGCCCCTGGAGGTGAAGGTGTGGTGTTTGAATGGCTTGACCGCAGGGTAACCCCGGAGGCGCTCCACGGTATCAGTAGCAGCGATGGGTGCATGACTGACTCCTGCCCTAGGTTTGCCACCTGTGCAAATTTTGAAGGAATGCTCCTTCAAAATACATGTTGCAGGGCCTTGCACTGGCGTCACCTAGGTTCCTTACAAGTTTGCATAGGTGGCAACCCGATCCGGCCCCCTGTCCCCAGAACTGGCTCTCCGGCGGGCGTGGTCGCCTCAACCCTGCCGAACAGGATGCCATTTCCTGGATTGGGGATTTACAGCCCTTGGCTGTAAAACAAGCCTTGGAAAAACCAGGTGGGTTGGGTCTCGGTGACAGCGGGTGCGACTGTCTGGTCTGAGAGACGCATGGAACCTGCTGGCATCACGGCCTCCACCCCCCCGCGAGGACCCAGCCGGGAAATGAATCCCAGAGCGAAGGAGTCCGGCCCCACGGGGACAGGCTCATTCAGACAACACTCTGGGAGAGTAGGGGGGGAATGGCCAAACGCAGGGTTGGGTGTGAAATGCTTGCCCTCTCCCTGTGCTCCTGGAGGATCCCTTGCTTTCAGGGCGAGGGGGTGGGACAATGGGCCCAGGCTTTTAGGAGGGCCAGGACTACAGCCCATCGGCACATCAAAACTTCCTGTCTCATCTCTGCCGCAGCTGTCTGTGCCTTCCCCAAGGAGCCAAGAGCCAGCAGCTGCCACCCCACGCCCCGCGCCTTACCATAGGGTGGCCATAGAGGCAAATGTTTAGAGGGCACTTATGAGAAATTCAGGTTGCAGGGCTGCACTGGTGCCAGTGCAGCCCTGCAACCTGTATTTCTCATAAATACCTCTAAACATTTGCATATATGGCAACCCTACCCCAAACCCTGGTTTGCTCCACTGCTTCCCCCCGCTATCCAGTGCCTCCTTGCCCCCAATCTCCTCCCCTTCTCCTCTCCCCGTATCCATCCCAGCCTCTCCCTGCCCAGGCTTTCACCCCTCTCCCCCAATCTCAGTCATTTGACTTGCCCCAGGACCCTACGGAACATAGCTACGCCACTGGTGGGCCACTGAAACGTAAGGCAGTTGTGTGAATGCCTTGCTACAGGGTTAAGGCAAAACCCAGATTAAGGAACAAGGGGCAAGTTTGTTAGGGGGAAGGATGCTCTCCGGAAGAAGCCTTAGATAACCTCTGAGAAGTGGCATGCAGCCCCCCCCTGTGGCTAAGTTTGGGCAGGATTAGCTCCCAGGCGAGTCAGTCAGCACCCAGCCACTGGCACAGGAAACGGTGTGAAAAAGAGACAGGGGAGGGCTGGAGGGGATCAGAGACTGCTCCCAAGGGGGAGTGGATACTGGGTATTTTCAGACGTGGCGCCACCACAGTCAACCCCACTGAACCACAGTCTGTTTGAGCCCCGACAGATGTTCACCGACCACGGTGAATTCCCCTGGCGGGGTTCAAAGCTAACCAGGGTTCCAGCTCTGAGGCTGTCCTAAAGGCCAGAACCGTGGTTACCACGCTGCCCCCGCCCCCACTTATTCCCTAAAGGACAGACGACCGTATCACGTCTCGGATCCTGGTCCAGGATTCAGCGTGCACGTCTGAAAATACCCACTCTCTGGGGGCTGGGAGAACTTGGAGAACAGGAGGACTCTGGGGTTACCACCTTCCTCAGCAATTTGATGTGGAGTGGGTGGAGCCGAAAGGGGCAGGGCACAGGGGACTAGTTTCAGAAGTAATCCCGCCCCTTGCAAGTGCATGGGGTCAAGTATTTGTATCTGTCTTCATGTTTTTGCCGTTCGATTGTATCTGTACGCTGCCGTTGCTGCCAACATGGAAAAGGCACTGAACACATGGTTTATTTTGGCCAAGGGTGGTTTGTTTTACAGATGAAATCGCAGTTTGAATCCGTTTGTGGTTCAGATCTCACAATTTCCGGATTTAAATATGGATCCATATTTCAATCAATGAAAACCTTTAAAATAATTTTAAATAAATAAATCTCCGGACCATTCTGTGCACGCACATTTTCTTCCAAAATAGAAACGGGCTGCTCGTTTGCGCCTGCGGAAATGGGCTGGTTCGCATGTGCAGACCAGCCGCCCTTTTCCAAAAGGGCGGTCTGGTGGCCATTTTGTGCATGTAAAGTGATTTAAACAAAAAAATAATAATAATAATTTTAAAATGGATTGTAAACTGAACCACAACTGGCGTTTCTTGGCACAGATTTGGTTTGGTACAGATTGATCCGTAACAGTTTGTTATGAGCCGTTATGGATCAATCTGAATCCATAAGACCGCCCCTAATTTTGGCACCGAAGTGCAGTGGGGACTCTGCCAGTTTGACAGGCCCAGAAGGAAAGGAAAATGTAGTCAAAACTGTTGCTAAGTCTGCTACCAGTGTAAAAAGGGGAGCGCTGGTTCGGGGAAGCGTGGAGACTATGGCTAGCTTGGTGGGGAGGTTGTTAGCTTGGGGAGGGTGGAACGGGACATCGGTCTGGCTCAGTGGGGTTGCTGGCCTGAGGGAGAGTAAGGGATGCTGCTGGCTTGGGAGACGGGAACGTGGGGCTGGCTCATGTGGGGAGTTGTTGGCTTGGGGATGGGGGGATGGGGCATGGGTTTGACTTAGGGGGAGTCATTTGCATGGAGTAGTGGCCACTGGCTTGGGGAGAAATGGGGCTGGCTCAGGGAGGGGGGTCACTGGCTTGGGGAGGGGTATGAGGCTGCTAAGGACTCGCCATTTCTCCCGAGCTGGGCTGGACCTGGCTGCAGTTCTGAGACTGCCCCTGCAGGTGGGGAGGGCTCGCTACAGGTTCCCCAAGCAGGCCGCTAAGCTGCGCGGCCGGTTAAAACCTGCCGTTTTTTGGGTCCAGTTCAAGAGCTCGGACATTAGGTTTTTGGGGAAATGTTGGGCTCCCTCGAAAGCCGAAGACACCAGCCTCGTCTTCGCGTTTCAAACATGGCAGCCAAAAAGAGCCGGGATTCAGAAAGAGGACGGAAATGTCCCTAGGGTGCCCCTGGCTGCCCTGAAGAAACCACCGCTTCCCCTGGAGAGTCTGGATCAAATTCCAGAGAGGGGGTAACTGTAATAGGGGGTGAGGGGGGGTTGGTAGCTCAGCACCCCCCCACCCCCCCATGGAGAGATGCAAAGGAGAAAATACAATATGAAGAGCACAGTCGGTAACAAGAAATGGACACCTACAAGTGAATGGTGCGGCAACAGGCAGAGACTAATGGGAAATGGTATTTCAACCACTTCAAGACAAAAGCCAACCTGTTGACACCCCCTCCTAGGGGCACTGACTCCTGGACCAAGGTTCATTTAGATACCCTGCCCCCAACCCAGTTTGCCCAGCCCCAATTCAGGGATGGAGGGGCTGAGGGTGCTAAGGATCACCTACATTTTTTGACAGTCCTCCACAGATTTCACTAAGCATGGGGGTGTCCTCCTGAAAAGCTTCCCCCCCCTCTCAATTAAGAGCCCATCCCACTGCTTAGTCACGGCCCCAGCTTCCCCAGGGGATCCTCCCATTCCAGAATCCTCTCCTCGTTCCCCCTCCCTGTGCCAACTGAGGCCGGTCTGACATCACAAGTGCGTGGATCGATAGTCACCTATTCCTCAGCATTTCGGCATTTCGATGCTGAAAATGAGCGGCTGTGAGGCTGAAGTGTGAAGAGCATTTCCTTGGGCCGCTTCTAATTTGCTGATTCCTCTGATTACTTTTTTTTGTTTCCTCCCCCCCCTTTTTTTTGTTACTTTTTATGATTTTCTGAGTTTTGAATTCTCAATTTTATTTTATTTTTAGGATTATTTTTTTCATTTTCAGTGTTTGATTTTTCTGGGTGAAAACAGACATGACGGTAACCACCCTTTAACCACCCTTGGTGGTTATTGATGCATGTTGCAGGGCTGTATTGGTGCCCTACGCAGCCCTGAAACATGCATAAATGACCCCCAAGGGTGGTTAAAGGGTGGTTAGTGTCATGTCTGTTTTCACCCTCTGATTTCTGATTTGTTTTTTAAAAAGTTTAAATTTCTGATTTCTTGATTTTTTTTCATTGGAGTTTGGGACAGCTTTGATGTTTGATTTTCAGCGTTAACTTTTTTCTCAGTTTTTGATTTTCTGAGCATTTTCAATCTCATCTCCTGATTTTTATTATTTTGAATTTTATTTAAGTGGCTGATTTGTATGATTTTTTGCTTGGAAACTTCTGATTTTAAAATGGCCAGTTTCAATGATTTTTGATTTCTGGTTTTCAATCTCATTTTTTTATTTTTATTTAAGCAGCTAGCTTGTTGTTGTTATTAATTATTATTATTATTATTATTATTATTATTAATAATAATAATAATAATAATAATAATAATAATTTGGCTTAGAAACTTCTGATTTTAAAATGCCCAGTTTGATTGTCTGGTTTTTTATTTCTGATTTAAAAAAAAAAAAATTTTTAAATTTTATTTATGAGTTCTGGTTTTTTTTTCCAATTTGACTTTTTGATTTTTTAAAATTTCATTTTCTGATTTTTTATTTCACTGTCTGATTTTTCTGATTTTGTTTTTAAAATGTTTGATTTCATTTCTCCTCTGGTTTTCCATTTTTCTCCAAAACCAACAGGGTTCCTTCCGCTGGTTGATGCGCAGGACGCTCTGTGAACATTTTGGAACTGACCGGACATGGGTTTCAAAAGGGATGGTGTTGCAGGCAGATGGACAAATGCTAGGGAAATGCTTGTAGGGTTGCATGTAAGGTCTGTACTTCCAATGAAAACGGAATCGCCCTCCCTGTCGGACGGCAAGCCCCAGACTTGGGACTCCCAGGATTTCTCTGCCTCCATCCGACTTCTTCCCTTTCCTGGGGGGCAGACAGTTCCGAGAGGCCAGAGGCCCCTGCCTCTCTCCCATCAGCCTGGGCCGGGGCTTTCATTACAGAGGTGTTTCTGGAAGGAATGACACTTGGCTGCCCAGACAGCAGTATATAAAGAGCCCTTTTGCATCACTGAGGAGAGGGGCCGACCTTGGAAGCAGCTAAAATCAGCTCCGGGAAGAGAAAGCTGGAAGCCAACGACTGTACGCCTAGCCCTGACTATTTCCCAGGCCAGAGGGAGACCTGTCCTGTCTAGGAGTGGAAAAAAGTGGAACAAGCTCAAGGGACTTCCAGAGTTGACTTCCTCAGCCTCCCCCCATGTAATGTGTCTAGCAACTGGGGACACCTGTAGGGGCATCTGACACCTCCTTGCCTGAAGCTTCCTCACTCCCCCCACAACACACCTCTCTCCCGCTCTGTCCTACACGATATCCATCTCCATAGACTCGCTGATACCTCCCAGCATTGCCTTCAGAAAGAGGGACAAGCCCCGCTCCCTCTGCCAGTAAACTTGCCCGGACATCGAGGTTTTACAAGCCAGCATCTCCAAGAAGCGCTAGTTTGCCAG
The DNA here is from genome assembly GCA_003113815.1 of Sphenodon punctatus. Lineage (NCBI taxonomy): Eukaryota > Metazoa > Chordata > Lepidosauria > Sphenodontia > Sphenodontidae > Sphenodon > Sphenodon punctatus. The sequence goes on along the minus strand of QEPC01008006.1, from coordinate 658,484 downwards.
TGGCCGTTGTTTCAAATGGCGGCCACCCGACTTCTGCTAGCGGCGGGGGAACGACTAAACCCCGAGGGGTTTACAAACTAAGGTGGACAAAGGGGAGGGGGTGTTTAGAGGGGAAGGCACGTTTCCGAAGCTGAGAAGTTGTAGGTCCATGTGCTTGGCTTTGTTAGGGGAGGAGGAGGGTCCTGAGGGAGGAGAAAGCACAGGGAGAAGGCATCTCTGGTGGTGAGAAGCTAGGGCAGAAGAGGTAGGTTTTTTGGAGGGATTTGAAGGTCAGGACGGAGTAGGGTTGCCATATAGGCAAATTTTCCCAGGACATGTTGCGGGGCCTACATTGGTGCCTTAGGGACCAATGAAGGCCCTGCAACATGTATTTTTAGTAAGTGTCCTGGAAAATATTGTCTGTATGGCCTGGCAACCCTAGGAGGGAGGGAACAGACCATCACTGCGTTACACAGTGAGCACGAGGTCTCCGAACGTGTGGCTTCAGGGAGGGAGTTCCAAGCTAGAGGTGGAAATCCGTTTTCTTTCTTTTCCGTTTTGTTTCCCCTAAATAATTGGATTTAATTATGGATGCGGATTACGGGTCTGTATTTAAATCCAATAATAATAATAATAATAATTAATAAACTAATTTAAATGACTGCATGTGTGCAAAAAAAGGCCACCGGACTGTTTTGCGCAGGGGTGAATTTTTGCGAAATGGTTGCGGCGGCGTTACCGCCATTTTGGAAAAGGGCCGCCGGTCTGCAGACGTGCAAAGCGGCCACTGCGTGCGTACAGACTGGCGGCTCTTTTCCAAAATAGCGGTAACGCTGCCGCCGCCATTTTTTGAGAAAGGGCAGGCACGCGCAGAACAGTCAGTTGGGCATTTTGCTCATGCACCATCATTAAAAAAATAATGTTTAGAGCCAAACTGAAACAGGCCTGCTGTTGCGCTGTTCTGGATCGACTCAGATTAATCTGTAACGGGCCATTCCGGGCAGTTCTGGATTAATCCGAACCAGAACTTCCCACCCCGAGTTCCAGGTGTAGGGGGCAGCATGAGGGACGGGACAAAGATGGTTTTGGGGGGCAAGGCAAGAACGTGTCCCTGAGCTCTCGCATCCCCATGAATGTTGCATCCCTTGTCTCTCCCTCTGTTCCCTCTTCCCCAACTCCCCTCCCCTGAGCTCTCGGGCAGGGACCGTGTCTATCCAGTAGGGGTGGGAATATCGCTATTGGATAAATCCGATACACCGGATAATCAGGTATATCAGATTAATTGATAATCCGATAATCACCGGTATCGGCATACTGGATTTTTAACATTGGCCGGCTTGGCTGCTTTACCGTTTTTTTTACATCGCAGCCACTGAAGTAAATGACTGCAATGTAAAAAAACCGGTAAAGTGGCCAATGTTAAAAATCCGGTATGCTGATACCAGGGAGATCCGATACTGGGGAGATCCAATACCGATAAAACCGGTATCCGGTATTTTCCCCGGTGTCCCATCCCTACTATCCAGGTACATCGTTGGCGATATATAAAAGCTAATAATAATAATAATAATTAATGGATGAAGGTGGTGGCAGAGGCAGAGTGAAGTTCCTACTTGGGAGGTGCATTGCAGGCCCTGCAACATGTATTTCTTATAAGTGTTCTTTGAATATTTGCATAGCTGGCAACCCTAAATGAGGACAGAAAGACCGGACGGGGGGCGGGGGAACAAGGCCGTGAAGAGCCTCGAAGGCGAAGACAAGGAGGTTGTACAAAGAATGCTGGCGGTGGTTTTGGTCTGTGTTTTTGTTTTCTGTTTCTGTGTCTGCAATGGCCTATTGGCCCCGCAATAAAGTTTAAGTAAATACAAAGGATGCAGAGGGGGAAGATGGATCGTTGTCTCGTCTGTCCGTCTGTCTGTCTGTCTGTCTACTGCAGGGGTGGGGAACTTTTTCCCTCCCGGGGGCCACTTTGAAAGTCAGTGCAAGCTCCGAGGGTTGCATACAAGTTTGGGGCGGGGGTGCTGAAGGGGTGCGCTCAAAAAAAAGGAGGGCCCAGTTCGTGTCTCTATCCCCGTCTCGTTGTGTGCGTGCCCTCCTTTCTGGACGTGTCCCTTCCCCATAGCTCGGTTTTTCAGTGGGTGGAGGAGACTGGAAACTGGATCTTGGGGGCAGATCTGGGAACTGGGAAAGGGGTCACATCAATACTTGCCGAGGGCCACATTTGACTCCCGAGCTTGAGATTCCCCACCCCTGGTTTCTACTGCGATACACAAGTAGGGTGGCCAGATATGCCAATTTTAGAGGACACTTATGAGAAATGCAGGTTGCAGGGCTGCATTGGAGCCCATCTAATCTAATCCCATCTCATCTCTCTGCTTTGTTGCCCCTATCACTGCAACATCTGAGGTCGATTAATTCATTATTTTAAAAATGTTGATGATTTAGCCTGTTGTGGGCCCCAAGAGCCTCCAATCCTCACAGGGCTAGGCCCCGTACAAGCCCAGAACAGAAAGCTCCCCCTTCTTGTCAGCTGCCTCTGCCCCAAGCCCGAGACCCCGGATCCCTGCCCCCCAGGACGCAGTAGAGTAGACTCTGCCCCCGCCCTGAGTGGCAGCTCGTGGATACCTGCGCTCTGGACGGCGATGAATGACCTTTTCATCCTGGCCGCCTCAGGAAAGCCAGGCCGCCTCAGCTGGAGCCAAGCACAGCCAGGGAAACTAGTGAATTGAGGGGCCCCCATAGGGTTCTCACACAGTCCTGGGCTTTCCGGCCTCCCGTTGCCAGCTCCAGTGCCGGGGGGGGATCCAGGCTGCAGGGCGCTCCTGCCAAGCCCGGCTTTCAGGGCTGCAGCCAGCCAGACTCATGCCGGCGCAAACAGATGGCTCATATTCTCCTTTTGCCTGGGAAATAAACAGCCCCTTCCTCTGCCAGTGTTTCCATGCAGCAGTCACCTGCTGCCTCCCGTCCTAGAGATTGTATCCTCTTCGGGGCAGAGACTGCTCTTTTGTATAATCCCTGGCACTATTTAGAATGTACAGGGCAGGGCAAAGACAAAATGTAGAACCCTGGCGGTCATGACCTTTCTCCCTTGTCTGTGTCTGTAGCATTGCAAATATTTAGAGAAATACAGGTTGCAGGGCCACGTTGGCATCAATGCAGCCCTGTAACCTGTATTTCTCATAAGCGTCCTTTACAAATTTGCATATATGGCAACCTTACCTTGGGGGCAACGTCCGCAGCTCGCTATAGGTGGGCGTGTGCACCCTGAAAATGGGGCGGAAACGGGGGTCACTCTGAGGCCCCTGGGAAGTAGAAGGATTATTTATTATTTGCATTTTTAACCTGCCCCTCTCGCCTAATGGCGCCTCGAGGCAGCGTACAATGATACAAAATACAAGCTATATGCAACTCAGAGCAGTACCCCCGGGATGTCCTGTGGTAAAGGCAGCCCTAACCCCTGGTTTTCCAGTTATATAGGTACCCCCCAATGAAGAGGTGTATGATGAGTATGATGGCTATTAGAAGCCGAGACGAGACTGGGGGGGGGGGGCCTTGTGAGCAGCCCCCAGGCCGTTAGACCCATTACTGAGAACTGAGTTGGGACAGGCAAATGGCTAAGTGCCTGAAAGGACTAATTGTTATATATTCTGAAGGGGTGTAAAGGAGTACCCGCTCTGAGTTCTATTTTGTATTTTATTGTCTACAGGATCTAGTATTGCGTATTGTTTTAATTTTGAATTTATATGTTTGTATTATATTGTATATGTTGGCAATAGCGGAAGCTAAGCCGTAATAAATTATTATTATTATTATAACCCCTGGTTTGTGACTGCAGCTCCCAGGCCCCTCAGGAAAAGTAGGCTTCAAGCTGCTCTCTACAGGCAGGGAAACTGAGGCATGGAGTGCAGGGCTCGTCTCATGGATGAGGAGCGCGGTCAGGAGCTAGCTGTGTGACGGGAACACTCAGCAACCCCTGTTCTAACCTGCTTGACCCCATTCCCCTCCCAGAGCTGTTAACAGAACCCAGGAGTCCTGGTTCCCCCAACCCCCCTCTCCTCTCCCAGAGCTGGAAACAGAACCCAGGAGTCCTGGTTCCCCCAACCCCCTCTCCTCTCCCAGAGCTGGGATAGAACCCAGGAGTCTTGACTCCACTCACCCCTTACTCCTGCGGAAACATGGTTTGTCTTATATTCTGACCCCGCTTCCTTGTTGGGGGGGGGGCCCACCTCTGCAATTTTTTAAAGGAACACTTATGAAAAATACATGTTGCAGGGCCTGCATTGGGGGCGCCAATGCAGGCCCTGCAACATGTATTTTTTCATAAGTTCCGTAAAAATGTGCCGAGGTGGCCACCCTAATTCACACAGTGTCGGGGTGGGTTTTCTTCACTTTTGGGGTGCCCCTCTAGACCCCGGGGGGCGGGCAGAGAAGAGTCATGGCGCGGGGCACTCTGTCCGCGCTGTCTCTTTCCACTCCAGAGAAGGCGTCCCCTGGTTCCCTCCATCAATCCCCGTCGGCCCTGAGGAACAGGAAATGGCCCCTGCGCGGTTTGATCCGGACAGCCCTCTACAATCCGTGGAGGCCGGGCCCTGCCGATCCTTACGCCAGGCCCTGGAAGCCAGGAAGCCCTCTGGCTCAGAGGAGACGCCCTGTAGGAAGGGCCTTGGGGGGATGGAGCGAGGAGGGAGACGGAAGAGAGCAGAGGCAGAGAAAGCGACACTGGCGGGGGGGGGGGGGGGGGAGCGGTAGTGCTGCCAGCAGGCGTCACAGAGGGGCTTTCTGCTGCCGTGTTGTTTTTTCCAGGAATGCGTGGAATCACACTGCGCCCGTCCGACAGACAGGCACACTGGGCCCATTCAGCCAGCCAGGCTGGGAGCAGTCACCGCTGGCATCCTCTGGGCAGCCCAGCCCATGCCCTGCCTACCGGGCTGAAAGGAATGAGCGAGCGAGAGAGAATGGAAAGGAGGCAGGATGGATGGATGGATGGATAGGAGTGGGGGTCTCTGCCTGATCAAAGGCAGATCGAGGATGCATGGACAGAGAGCCAGATTAATAATCGATTGGACCAAATCTGTCAGGATGGAGGGACAGATTAGCAAAGAAGAGTTGCCTGTGGGTGTAAGGGGATAAATCTGGTCCCTACCTTCAAGCCCTCAAAGACTGAGCTCAGGAGAAGGAAGTGGAGAGGAGGGCCTGCCCCAAAAATAGAAGATGGATCAATGGCAGAAATCCATGAGCTGACACCCCACCCCTTCCCCTATCCTGAGTGCATTTCTTGAGTGCCCCAAATTCATATCCGACCCACGTGTATTTGTGGGAGACAGCAGGTCATGCATATACAAGACAGGTACGTGCGGAGTGTTGCTGGGGATGCCGCGATAGGGCCGTGGATGAATAGCATGTTAGCTTGTCTAGGAATAGTTAGATCGATAAATGGAGTGTCGGGGAAGGGGTGTTTACATGGAGATAGATAGATAGATAGATAGATAGATAGATAGATAGATAGATAACACAAATGACCAGCATATTTAAACGCTTCTCCTGGGAGCTGCGCACAAAAACTCCCGGATTAGTAAAACCCTGATAGGGGAGGTTCTACTAATCCACATGTTTAAGTCCCACATGTTTAACTCTCCCCGACAAAGAGCTGATGAGGGGAGGGGGCCCTGAGCCACGCACACTCTCCCGGCCTGCCCTCATCAGCTGTTTGCCGGGGCAGCCGAGGAACGGGCACGCTGTTCTGGGGTCCCCGCCTCGCCCCTCCATCACTTGCACGAGCGTGCTCTGCGTTTAAAAGCATGCCCCCTATCTTGCGTGGGGAGTTATTTTAACCCGTGAATTTCAACCCTGCCCTCTTCTAAAAACACACACAGGTGAGATCTCTAGGAGAGTGGGGGCGGGGGAGAGCCCCATTCCTGGGGTGGGATTGATTCTTGAGGGGGTTGTCTGGGAAGAGGAACAGGCTCTCCCCAGTCCCCCCCAAACCCTGTATGTTAGAGGTGACCCCACAGGGGAGAGACCTAGGTTCTCTTTTCAGTCTTGCCCAACCCGACCTGATCGTCCTTGGGAGGGGGTGTGTGGAAGATCCTTCTGCTGCCTCCCCCTCAAGCCACCAAGGAGACCCTGCCCCAGGAGAGGAGATGCCAGGGACATAGGATGTGTGGCATGTGGGTGCAGAGTGTCCTGGCAGGCCGGTGGTTAGTCATTAATCCGCCTTGCGGGGGCGGATGGGACTCTGAGGGTCTGGACACCCCCACCTGCCTGAGCCCGGCGAGGACGTTGTGTTTGCTGAGTAAACAACCCCAGCGGTCACGGACCAGGGCGGGGGGGACAAAGGCCGCGAGGACTGCGGGTGGCGTGGAGATATGGGGGAGGGGGCATTGGTCCCACCACTGCTCCTGGGTGGAGTGGCAAGGGGTTAGACTGTGGGGTGGGAAGAAGTTGGGAGGGGGGGCTGGGCTTTGGGGAGAGCAGGGTTGGTAGTAGGGAGGCCTTGGTCCTGTGGTGGGACAGGCCTCTGCCGTTCTCAACCTAGCTGGGGTGGCCCAAGATTTCTGAACTTCCAGCTATTGTAGTCTCAGACTTGGCCTCCTTGCTTGAGCTCAGGAGCAGGTAGCAAAATGCAAGGCTTGGAGCCCAATCCTGACCCTCTTGAGGGCCTGGGTCATGGGGACGGGCTCTCTGCAGACTCAGACAGAGGTTGCTTGTGCTGGTTCCCCTCAGGTCAACTTCCACCCTCACCTGTTGGTTGAAGCTCTCTGCAGACTCAGGCAGGAATTGGTCACAATCAGGGTGGCTCCCACCCTGAGCTGTTGGTTGAAGCTCTCTGCAGACTCAGGCAGGAATTGGTCACAATCAGGGTGGCTCCCACCCTGAGCTGTTG
>QEPC01008006.1:623894-651522 GCA_003113815.1 Sphenodon punctatus | reverse complement strand
CAGGCCTTGAGGCTGCGGCTGCGCTGCCTCCCTCAGGCCACCGCTGGTACTTGGGTCCCAGATTCGCCGCACGCGGTTCCACTCCGCTCAGTCTCTGCCCGGCCACGCTGCAACAGGACAGGATTTGTGGTGTCCCTCCCCCCGGCCCTATGGCTCCCTCCAGCTTTGGTCCCAGGACAAATGGTCCCTCTTGTCTCAGTGAAAACTCCGCCCCTGAAATTTGTTTCTTCAAGGCTTACTCCTCTCAGCTTTGCAAGGCACAGACGTTTCAGAGTAGAGCGGGCGACCGCTATTTGCCCAAGATAGAGGTAACTACAACGACAGATGAACCTCGCTTTGGACGAGCCCGGCGAGAGGAACTGATTGAAGTGTCTGGTGGCACGGGGCTCCCCTTTCTGTCTGTCCTCCATCTCTGCCCGTTGTAGGTTGGTAAATCGTAAAAGTCACACACAACAGAGCTGTCGCCCCCCCCCCCAGGATTTGGACCAATCCTTCAATCTACCGCACCCTGGTTATGCGTTGTCAAGTGTTTTATAAAGTACAGGACCGTCACTGTGGCAACAAAGCAATGGGGTGGCCAGGGGGGAGACTCAGGACAAAGTGTGTGTGGGGGGAGAACATGAGGCAACTAGAGCCTCTGGATGACACTTAGGAAGACGGCAACCCTACCCTCAAACTGGGCGGGGTCTTTCTCGGCAGTGACAACAACGGAGCAGCAGAGCAGACCTTCATGGTTTGGAGTTAGGGCCTCACCCACTTGGCTACTGCCCCTGAGAGGCCTAGTCCTTTCTAGGGGATCGGGATGTGCTCCCATAGGCTCCTCCTTCCTGACTTCCCATTGGCTGCTCGTGGCTATATAAGCAGGCTGTATAAACAGTGACCGTCGCACTCCAGGATTCTGCAGGCCGTCCCGGCCAGTTGTTGAAAACCGAACCAAAAGCCCCGGCGTGTCAGCCGGCAGGAGCCCTCCTGGAGCAGTGGCCGGGTGAGTTGGTCCAGAGAGCGCGGGTAGGAGCCCACACCCGTGCTCCTCAGGCTGACTCACCCGCCTAGCTGCTCAGCTAGTCAAGCCAGCTTCCTGCTCAGCTTTCTGAGGGGGGCAGCAGGGTTGGGGAGGCCTCTCCCCAATTACACAGTAGAGCAAACAGGCCCTCAGCACCTGTCTCGAAGTGACCCCCTCTCCCCACACCCCCGCCTGCTAGACCATCCAGCTGCCATCTGCGGGGGCTTCCCACACGCATGATGCAGCATCACACACTCACCCCATAGCAACAACCCTCTCCTACTGGGGGTGGGGGAGTGGAGGCAGAGCTTCCAAAGAGGTGCAGTGGGTCTGTGACACAGGAGGGGTCCCTGATTGCACAGACCCCAAGAGGTTCTGCAGGACGGGAAAAGGTTTCCGATTGCCCCCTCCCCTCCCCCCAGCCGTTCTGGAGCTGGGAGGGGTCTGCAGCACCCCCAGCCATAAAGGCTCTGTGGGGTGGGATGGGATCTCTGATTCACCCCTCGTAGGTAGATGCCCTGTGGAGCTTGAGAGGGCTCTGAGTAGGGTGGCCTCTTGTGCAAACTTTTAAGCAACACTTATGAAACAAATATGTTGCAGGCCCTGCACTAGCATTCCTTAAAAATTGTCCTTCCTTAAAAAGAAATTGGCCTTCCTTAAAAAGAAATTGGCCTTCCTTAAAAATGTGCACCAGTGGCAACCCTAGGTGGGAGGAGTTTGTTTGCTGTCTGTCCCCGTCTTCTTGATGCTCTGAGCCGAGTCTCCTCCTCTCCCCAAGGTCGGGGATGGATGCTCTCCTCGCTCCGTACACCCCGGGCCATGAACAACAGTTTATTTTTTACAATAACCCCGCCCCCACCTTGAAACACAGTGACCCAGATACAGTCTGAGCGAGATTGCCCCACCCTTATAGGGCGGATCAGCGGGCAGCCAATCAGAAGGCTAGGGGCGTGGCATCCATTGCTCAAGAACTCCACAGACGCCAGTTCGAGACCCATGTTTCTCACAGTCAGCACCTTACCGTTTCAGCGCAGAAGCAAAAATCCCCAGTTACCGTCTGTGGTCGCCACCATCCCCAAATCATTTCCTCTGGAGTAGTCCCATTGAAGTAGTTTCCCCACAGGGTCAGGCTCTGCCAAGACTGAATCATGGACTTCTCATGCCAACTTTGCAACGACAGTCCGACTAGGGCTGAAGCGAGAGTTCGCAAAAGCGAGCGTTCTCATCAAAATCCTGGTTCTCAGTGAAGGGGAAACAAATCTCTGTGATGTGCAAAATGGCTGCCACCCTTAACCAAAATGGCGACAATAGCATTGCTGCCATTTTGGTAAAAGTCGGTGGCCATTTTCCTCATGCGCAATCTGCTGCCCTTAGCAAAAATGGCGGCAGCGCTCTTGCCGCCATTTTGGTCGAGGGTAGTGACCATTAGTGCACGCGCCGTGCTTTATTTTTTTATGTTTCTCGCCAAGAACTTGTACTGGGACCAAGATCTCAATGAGATCTTGATCCCGGCACTCAAGTTTGAGAGCTTCACTTGCCAGAAACAAATTGGGCTGCTCATTCAGCCTTAGGCCAGACATCGTAAGTGTGCACTTGTGAATTTGCAAAATGTGAAACAGATACTAAATGTTCATTTCCTCAACAGCCTTTGCGGTTGGAAGGGAGCCACCGAGACCACCTCAACTTGCCTCCTAGACGGCATGGCCAATTCAATGACTGATCTATCAGCGAATGGTTCCCAACTAGAACTGAAGTGGGGGGACCTGCGGGTAATATACCCACCTTTTGGGGCACTGTTTCAGGGATCTGAATAACATTTGAGTATCCCAAAATCTTTTGAGTATCCAAAATTACCCCCAAACTCCCCAAATACTCCCCAATATTTCAAAATTGGGGGCCAGAAGTCACAAAATTGGGACAAAAGCGGTCTTTCGGCCCTCTTGGCCTCCTGCTACCACGAAAGGGTGACGCGTGACCCAACCCTCATGTCAGTTACGTACGCAGCGGGATCCCTGTTTGTGGCTGTTCACCCGCTGGCAGCGACGGTGGAAACGCAGTGAACGCAGCTCCCCGGCCATGCGCCATGTCCTGATGCAACCTTACAACCGTCACCAAACCTTGCTTTTGTTTATGTTAATATTAAAGTATTACCCCGGAAATCTCCCTAATCCAGACCCCACGAAGCCGTTGAGAAGAGACAGTAGAACTGGTTTTCCTAACGTAAGACTCTAACCGAACTTTAACTAGTTCAGTGGCTGAGGGCGCTGGGGATGTTTCGCTCAGAGAATTTAAGATAAAGACAGGGAGAGTTTTCAAGTTGTTAGATGGCTGACATAACTCTCCAGTCCTAGGATTTGGGTTTATGGAAACCTGGGCATTTTTTAGATTTTGCAGAAAAGAACAAACCTCCTGAACCCCACCCCACTCAACAAAAAAAAGGGAAAAGAAAAAGTTGGTAAAAATTCTTCCTGTTTTATTTATTTTAAGGGAATGTAGTCAGAAGCAGCAATAATTTGATGGGAAACCATTTTGATTCCTGGCTCTCCACCCCCAACTTCTGCTTCTCTAACCACTCGACCCCACTCTCCTCCAAGAGCTGGGAACAGAACTCAAGAGACTTGATTCCCAGGCCTCTAACCATTCGAGCCTTCTCCCGTCCCAGAGCTAGGGATAAAACCCAGGAGTTCGGGTTCTCATTGCTCCTTGTTCTAACCTGGTCGACCTCTGCTGCCCTCTCAGAGCTCAGAAGAGAACTCAGGAGTCCTGGCTCCCGGCAACTTCTCCTTGTTATAACCCACAAGATCCCATTCCCTTTCCAGAATCCCATTCCCATTCCCTTGAACCCAGAAGTTCAAGAAGGCTTGCTGGTCTAGAGGTAAGACTCTTGCTTAGGAAGCAAGAAGTCCTGGGGTTTATGTCCCCTGTGGTGCTGCTGTCAAATGGGAGGGCAAAGGACTGTACCTCTAAGGGTGGCCTGTGGGTCAGGTGGTAGAGCACATGCTTTGCATGTGTAAGGTGCTAAGTTCAATCCCCAGCATCTCAAGTAGTGCGCCTGGGTGAGGCCTCTGCCAGGGATCCTGGAGGGTCTCTGGTAGCACGCCTGGGTGAGGCCTCTGCCGGAGATCCTGGAGGATCTTTGGTAGCACGCCTGGGTGAGGCCTCTGCCGGAGATCCTGGAGGATCTCTGGTAGCAAGCCTGGGTGAGGCCTTTGCTGGAGGGTCTCTGCTAGCACACCTGGTTGAAGTCTCTGCAGGGGATCCTGGAGGGTCTCAGGTAGCACACCTGGGTGTGGCCTCTGTTGGAGACCCTGGAAAGCCAGATTTGAAACCCTGCCGCCATGTCAGATTGTGACAATACTGGGCTAAGATGGACCATTGCTCTGACTTAGGCAGCTCCCTATAAGGGGGGGGATCTCTTATAAGTTCTGACTCCCAGTCCCTGCTGCTCTAAACGGTTTCTCTTCTACAGCTGGGAATCGAAGCCAGGTGTCCTGACTTTGGGGTTCTGGCCTTGGAAAGGATTGAGGATAACGACGGGTGTTTTAAGACAAACAGCAGCCTTGTCTCTGCCCTGCTGCAGGCGGGGCCTCCAGACGTGCAGGTGGGGTAGAGGGGCTGCCCCTGCTCAGAGCGCCCCCAGTGGAGCGGGCAGGCCAAACCCAGAGCCCCAGCCCGAGGCGGAGCTCTGGCCGCTGCAGGTTGCCCCAGGCAACACCATGGAGTTGCGGGTGGCAGCCCGGCGCGGCGGATGATCTGCTCACAACTCTATGGTGGAGGACCACCGGTTGTCGCGGTAGCCGCCGGATCTGTTTAAAATGAACCCAGGCTGGGCTGGATGAGGGGGTGCACCGGGGGTGGGGGGGGTGGGGGTGGCCAGTCCCATGTCTGTCTGAAGACACCCACCGTTTCAGTTTGTCCTGGTGAAGCCACTGGACAGTTTGTGACAGCTGGGAAAGGGTGCGGGTGTGTACACACTTGTTTCATGGCTGCTTTAATGTGCGGCTGTGTTAGCCAGTCCATGTGCATCTGGGTGTGGATGGACAGTACGAGCAGAGGTGTGATTCTGCATGCTGGTGTGTGTGTGTGTATGTGTATACCCGTGAGTCCTTGTGTGCGCATTTGTGTGCGTCTCTCTCTGTGGCATGACATTCATGTGGACGGTGCATATGTGCTAATGCAGGTGCAAATGTGCTTGTCTACTGTACAAGTATACTGTAGTATATCTTGTGGCAATGGGTTCCACAGGTTAATTGAGGACAGGACTGTGTAAAAAAAAGTACTAATTTTTTGTTTGATTTATCCCTGCTTCCTCTAAATTTCATCGGATGACCTCTATTTCCTGTATATGTCACCATGTCTCTCTCTCTCTCTCTCTCACACACACACACCAACCATCGTTTAATGTGCTCTGTCTGTACACACACCCCCCTTCACCCCACCCACCAAAACTCCCTCTGTTCTAAATCCATTTACAATGGCAGTCCTGATTTAGCCGCCTGCCCAAGGTTGCATTTCTATTGTCTCCTTTTCAGGGAGAGATTGGTCTTACAAAACCACGGGGTTCCTTGCTCTTTATCACAAGCCAAAGGTGGCTTCTTCAGGGTCATTCTGGACCGGTCAGGGACGACTCCAGTTTTCTGGTCAGTTGTTCCAGGAAGAAATTTCCTGGTCTAGACAGAACAAAGGTCTCCTAGTCCGAGCTCGCCTGCATAACCGTTTCCCCCCCTAGCAAATACATCACGCGTTCACGTTCTTTAATCTGGGTTTACCTTGCCCAGTAGCAACAGCTGCTGGTTGCCCTGCATTTCAGTGGCCCTGTCCCCTTCCTTGGGGGACAGATAACGAGGAGAGGCATGCAGGGCATGGTAAGAGTTTCACACATGAGACTCTGAACGAGGATTTGTCTCACTCCCACCAGTCGAGAACGTCGTGCGGAGGAGCACCACCACGGACAAATTCAGGCGTGGCTATGAGAGCCTAGACCCAACCTCCCTGATTGGCTTCCCCGGTATCACGATGTAAATTTCCCACTGAGAAAGGAATGCTGGGAAACGGTTTGCAAGCTCGTTGGACGACTGGTGTTAAAGCCTATGTTGTCCTTCAACGGCCATTGACGCCGGCCTGAGAATCTGGCCCCAAGGACTCCGATGAAACAAGGCTCTTTTACACCCCACTAAAAGATCTGACTCCCATGGGGCTTAGAGCGAGGGCAGGTTCACAGCGGATGGAAAACGGGCCCTGCGGATTCTGCTGGAACAAGACTGCGTTACAGAGGGCGGCCAGACCTCCCCTTTAAAAGAGGACGCTTATGAACAGTATTTTTCATAAGTGTCCTCTTTTAAAGGGGAGGCGTGGCCACCCTAGCGTTACACCCAGTGTGGATCGGGCCCTCTAATGAAACGAGTGTGGATTGGATTCAAGGGGAACCAGTGTTGGCTTCCAGGATGGGGGTGGGGTGGGGGGCCTGGGCAAGAGAGATGGTTGTTGGGACCCTCCTTGACAGACACACCCATACACTCGTCATCATGAGAAACAGGAGAACGTCACCATCATTCATTTGGGGTGGGGGTGGGGTGGGTCCATTTAACAGCAGCGTTCTCCTGAATCATTTGCAGGCCTGTATGTTGGGAACCTCAGGCTCAGGGGGTCAAATATGGCCCATGGCAAGTTTTTGTGCGGCCCCTTTTTTTCCAGCTCCAGGATCGGGTCCCCTGGATGCAGCTCTTACCTCCAATCCCTGAAAGACAGAGCTCAGGGGAATGGAGCAGAGCGGAGGAGGAGGAGGGCCTGCACATGAGGACAGGGCACAGAGCCATGGTCTGGACCCTCCTTTTCCTGGGCGCACCCCTTGAACCCCTCTGTCCCCAACTTTGCAGCGGCTCTCGGAGCTGGTACTTATTTTCAAAGCGGTCCCGGGGAGGGGAAAGGTTCCCTCACCCCCTGCTGGTTGTTAAATGTATTTTATTATTTCCCAATTTATTTGCGGGCCTCATATATTTGGGGGAGGGGGGGCTCATAAATCACTGAGGGGCTTCCCCCCAGGCTGGGGCTCCCCCACATCTGAGGCTCTCAGATAGGGTTGCCAGACACGTACATTTTCTCAGGACACTTATGACAAATACATGTTGTGGGGCCTGTGTTGGGGCCTTAGGCAGGCCCCACAACATGTATTTTTCATAAATGCCCCAGAACAATGTGCATACCTGGTAACCAATGCTGCTCACATGTACGTCATCATTTCAAGTGTAGTCATAGTCAATGGACTCTATTTGGATTCTCTGAGGGCCTTCCCCAGCCCTTTTCCTCAATTCTCTCAGCTGAGTCAGTGCTCAGTTATCACCAGAGCCCTTGTGAAACCAGCTCCTCCTTTAAAGGGAGATGGAAACTGGGTGTGGGGCCTTCGTTAGCATGATTAGGTCTTGGGTCAGCTGCTCAGCTGAAAGGTCCCTGTGTGCCTGTGAACCTCTCTTGCAGGCCAGGCCACTGCAACCAGAGAGAGGCTAGGTAGGATCCAAACTCCTCCCCCTCCAGAACTCGCTCGCACAACCCTCTTGTAACACTGGGCAGGGGCACAAACCCGCCTTTGGAATGTTGTATGAAATCTGTGTCACACCCTGGAGGAACCTTTGTTCTCTGGAGGCAAAGGAGGCAGGCTATTAAATCAGCAGGGGGAATCGGAGGTTGTGTGAATGCTTTGCTCTGGGTAGGGTTGCCACGTATGCGAATGTTTTCAGGACACTTGTGAAAAATGCATGTTGCAGGGCCTCCACTGGTGCCTACGTATATGGCAACCCTAGCTCTGGGGCAAGGCAAACCCGGATTAAGGAATGGGTGGGGAGTTTGCAGGGGGGGGGGAAGGTCGCTGTGTGTGAATGGACCCTATGTCTGCTACCCTGCAGGGCCCATTTCCTGATAGTCATTTCAAAGAACGTGTTCCTAGGATTGCTGCCAGGAAAGAAGTTGGGGGGGAGGAGCCTAGTGGTTAGTGCCCTGACTTGTGGCATCTGGATTCCTGGCTTCTACCACTGCTGCTATCTTATTGTGTGACTCTGGGCAAACCTCTGTGCCTCAGTTTCCCCTCTTGTCTTGAAGCTGTTTGGGGCAGGAACTGGCTCTCATGGCTTGTTCACACAACCTCCTTCTCCCTTATAAAACTCACCACTCGTCCCTCCATCTGGGTTTGCCTTGCCCCCAATGCGTTCACACAGCCACTGCGTTCTTCTTGCATACCAGTGGCTCACCCTTCATGCCAAGTGGCAGAGAACAGGAGCCTGGGAAGTGGCAAGGATTCCATACCACACTACATGTGGGTTTGGGCAACCCCACCACTCGAACAGAGCATTGTGTGAACGAGTCCCTGGCTTTTCGACAAACCGCAGTAGAATGGTAACTCACTCACACAAATGCGACCAGTCCCATTAGCACTGCATCAAATGCCAGCAGGGGAAGAAACTCAGGCACGAGTGCCACACAAGTTTGATCTCAAAGTCCTGCTGTACTGGGTCAGACTGACGGTCCATCTAGCCCAGTATCCTGTCTCCACTGGCAACCAACTGGATGTTACAGGGGAAGCCCAAGGGTGATCTTGGAGTCATCATCCATCCTCTGTTGTTCATTCCTAGCTTCCAACAGCCAGACACCTAGGGACACCCTGAGCAGTTGGTTGCAGAGAGAGAGCCAGCATAGTCTAATAGATTGGGTGTTGAGCTAGGGTTAAGAAAACCAAGGGTTCAAATCATGCCTTAGGTATGAACTCACTGGTTTGTCTTGGGTAAAATGCTGTCTCTCAGCTTCCCCTTCCATAAAACAGGAATCACAATGACCTTCCTCCCAGGGTTCTTGTGAGGCTGAACAAGGATTATGAAGCACTTTGATCACTGCAAATGATATATAATAATCGTCTTCTGACCAGCCTGGTTAAGAGTCCTTGATGATGAATTTTTTCAACCTGCCATCCTTCACCCCATCCCATGGCAATGAGTTCCACAGGTTAACTGTGCATTGTGTTTAAAAACAAAGAGTGCTAATTTTTGATTGATTTATCCCTGCTGCCCGTTAGTTTCATGGAACGGCCCCTAATTCTAGCGTGGTGAGAAAGTGAGTAGGAAGCTGCTATGGCGCTCTACACCAGCCACGCTATGTTGCCATCTCAACCCCCTTGGAATCACATGCTCTAATTCGCCATGGAACAGGCAAACGTATTGTGTAACCTTAACACTGCCCAATAAAAAGGTAGGTACTGCATGAGATGGCAGAGAAAGAGTTCTCCATCTGGCTTTAGGCGGGATATAACTTTACCCAGCTAGTCGAGACCTAACATGGTTGTTGTTAGACCCCCTCGGCTCAAAGGAACATATCAATATGTGTCAACTTGCAGTGTTTGCGAATGCGAAACATGTTACCTGCAGGGTTTGTGTGTGTTAATTGTGGGCTATGGGGCCGACTGAGATTACATTATAGACTAGTAGTCATGGAAGGCTTGTTACCGCCAACATTTGTAAAGGGATATGTATGAAGTACGCATGGAACATGCATGTTACCTACAGGATTGGGTGTGGCACTTACATGCTACACGCGTGATTCACAAGGAGATGCTTGCAGCAAGCATGCGACACACACGTTACGTACCGGGGTTCTGGTACTTGCTGCAGCATGCGTGCTACCTGCAGGGTTTACAAGTGGCAATTCCATGCTCCGTGCACGTGGGCTGCAAGGGGACATGCACACGGCAAGCATGCAGCCCCCGTTACTTGGCCATGTTTGCAAGGAGAAATTAGGGTTGAATGTGAGCGGCACGGGTGCAAGTGGCACTGGCATGCAGTACGCATATCTGCAGAAAGCATGGAACACGCAAGTTGCTTGCAGGATTTGGAAGAGGTGCTTGCAGGCCGCCGGCATAGTTTGCAAGGGGGACACGGGCGCAGTAAGCAAGCAGCACACGTTACCGGCAGCGTTTGCAAGGAGAAACGGAGGTGCTGATTATGCAACATACCCATTCGCTGCGAGGCAAAGTATATTAGGAATGATTCTGTTGTCTAGCACCAGCAATGCACGGAGCATGCCACCTTGCATGCTAGCTGGGGGATTGCGAGGTTTGCCTCTAGCTTGCGTGTCCCTGCGCCATTCTGCCCAGCACATGCTGTTGGCCCTGAAGGTTTTGTGCCCGGGACTGCATGTGCAAAGCGTCATTGCGACACCAGGTTTCCGTGGCCTCGTTCCTGCCCCCGATAGCCCCAAATCCTTTCCAAACAGCGCCGCAGACACAGCGATTTTGTCATTCTCCTGCTAACCCTGCGGCCTTGGACATTAGAACCTGGTGTTATTGAAAGCGTGGGGGGACATTGGCCAGGACAGCTGGGTCCTGACCTCCTCCTTCCCCAAAGGGGCAGATTTAACCCTTCCCCCTCCCCTGCTGGGTAAAATTTTTAAAAAGAACTTCAGCCCATGGTCTAGCCAAATAGCCAGATATCAGGAATCAGGCCCCCAAATCGAGAGAGTGGTTAAAAATCATGAGATTTTCTAAAGCAACACATTTTGGGGGCTTTTTATTACTTGCCTCTGTGTGTGGGGGGGGGGGGAAGGACTGCAGCCTTAAGGGGCTAGGTTTTTGACTGCCCATCTTTTGCTGCTAATAAGTCTGAACCCCTAAATGGGCAGAGAGAAGCAGTGGCATATCCTGGGGTGCAGAGGGGAGACCTCTCAGTATCCTGAAATAGGGAATCTCCTCCTTTCTCTCGAATTTATTTGTTTATATTTATTTATAAAATCATTTGCTCCTCTGCCCCTCCTGCTCCAAGCATCCCGGGGCGGCATACAACGTTAAAATGCATAAAATCAGTAAAAACAATATAATAAAAAGAGAAGGCATAGAACCAAACCTCACCCCAACTCCCTCACCAAATCCCTGGTTTTTATTGTGTCATCCATCACAGATACCCTTATCTCCAGCAGCAAGAGGAGCCCCGTTAGCCCACCCCCTCGCCCCCACCAAGGCAGGAGCAGGTAGAGGGGCAGTCTAAGGCCAGCGGGAAAGCACTAGGGTTAAGAGGTGGGGTCCCTTGTTCTAGAAGCAAGGCCCAGAAAGATTAAGAGACTCACCCAAGGAGTAAGTTGCAGAGCTGGGGGGATGAACCCAGGACTTTCAGATCTCAGAGCAGCATCTGAACTACAAGACAATCCTTCCGTCATGGCTTCTGTCTTGGGCTCATGTGTGTTCCAACTCTGCCACAGGCTCCCTGTGTGGCCCTGAGCAAGTCACTTAACCTGTCCCTAAAATGAAGATACGGCTTCCTCCCTTTGCCTAGTCAGACTGCAGGGAGGCTGTGAGGGGAAGGGAAGGACCTAGGGTTGCCACTTATGCAAATCTTTAAGGAACACTTATGAAAATACATGTTGCAGGGCCTGCATGGGTGCCTGAGGTGCCGATGCAGGCCCTGCAACATGTATTTTTCATAAGTGTTCCTTAAAAATCTGCATAAGTGGCAACCCTAGCTCAGGGACCTGAGCCCCCATGCCTTAGAATTCACAAGGCCCAGACCAAAGAGAAAATATCCCTCTCCTTTCCCTGTGACTCCCACCTCCCTTATGGGCACCCTCTGTGGAATGCTATAGGTGGCTGTGTTGGGAGGGAGGGAACAGAGAAAAGAGTGGAGCCTAGGGGGGGGTGTCACCCTGTGGTAAGGCCACCCCTGAGCACCCCAAAGTATGGGAGGCCTCCCCTCCCTCGAACGTCACACGAGAAAACACTACCATAATACACAGACTAGGCAATCAAAGCAGGACACAAAATGGGCTAACCCAGGATGTCTTTAATCAGAGCCAAATGGAGCTTTAGCTACCACTTATGCTATTACCTCCTCATTCCCAGGGCTGGAGATGGAACCCAGGAGTCCTGGCTCCCAGCCCCCTTACTCTAATCCCTAGACTTCCCACCCCTCGCGGAGCTGGGGAAAGAACCCAGGAGTCCTGGCTCCTACTATTCCTGCTCAAACCCATTCCCCTCCCAGAGCTGGGGATAGAACCCAGCCCCACTACTCCAATCCATCCCTCCCAGAGCTGGGGATAGAACCCAGGAGTCCTGGCTCCCAGCCCCCTTACTCTAATTCCTAGACTTCCCACCCCTCCCGGAGCTGGGGAAAGAACCCAGGAGTCCTGGCTCCTACTTTTCCTGCTCGAACCCATTCCCCTCCCAGAGCTGGGGATAGAACCCAGTAGTCCTGGCTCCCAGCCCTCCTGCTCTAACCCCACCAAGCTGCAAACAGTGGGTTAGATGGAGAAGCTCTATCCAATCTCATAGCCTCCTTGTACCCTCCAAACACCATCTTCCCATGCCCCACCCAATCCCTGACATTGCAGCTCCAACTATTGGTTTTAATCCCAGTATCCTGTCTCTGGGTTACCATTCCTCCCCTTTAAAAGAGGACGCTTATGGAAAAATGCATGGTGCAGGGCTGTATTGGTTCCAATGCAGCCCTGCAACATGTATTTTTCATAAGTGTCCTCGTTTAAAGGGGAGGTAGGTATAGTAACCACAGTCCCCCTCCCCCCCCCCCCAAACCAGCCAGGAGAAAAGAAACTCCACCATCCCCTCCAAGCCCTAAGAGGGAAAGTGACTCCTAACAGGGGTTCCTCTGAGAAGGTGACTCCATGGAGAAGGCCACTACGTAGCTGGGAGGGGGTGGGTCTTGATCCCTGGGCATCGGGGGTACGAATGGATCTCTGTATCCCACTCTCGGGCCTTCTCTCATGATCTGTTGCTCTCGCTCTCTCTGAACGTGCCCCGATTGCTCCTGGAGGGACCTGTGCAGCAGCTGGCAGGACAATCAAACCACTGTGCCTGGTACAGAGAGAGCTGACGCAGGCTGTGGTGTGACCCCACTGGTAAAACCCAGTCCTTGGAACAGCCACCGCCGGAGGAGGCACGGGAATTGACACGAGGCCTGGGGGTGGGGGACGGCAGGGCCTGGGGACAGGAGTGAGGTGACTCACCCTTCACTAGCCCCGTTCTCCTACCCGAGGCACTGGGGTTGACAGAGCGGGAAACTGGGTCACAGAGAAACATGGGGTAGCTCTCTCCACTTTCTATCCAGGGCTATTGGCGCTGCCACTAGAGGGGGACAGAGCACCATAGCCTCCATTTAGCCCAGCGCTGCCACTAGAGGGGGACAGAGCACCACACTCTCCGTGTGGCCCAGTGCCTCCACTAGAGGGGGACAGAGCACCACAGCCTCCGTGTGGCCCAGTGCCTCCACTAGAGGGGGACAGAGCACCACAGTCTCCGTGTGGCCCAGCGCTGCCACTAGAGGGGGACAGAGCGCCTCAGCCTCTGTGTAGTCCAGCGCCTCCACTAGAGGGGGACAGAGCACCACAGGCTACATTTAGCCCAGCACTTCCACTAGAGGGGGACAGAGCACCATAGCCTCTGTGTGGCCCAGCGCTGCCACTAGAGGGGGACAGAGCACCGCAGCCTCCGTGTGGCCCAGCACTTCCACTAGAGGGGGACAGAGTGACACAGCCTCTGCATGGCCCAGCATTGCCACTAGAGGGGGACAGAGTGACACAGCCTCTGCATGGCCCAGCGCCTCCACTAGAGGGGGACAGAGCGCCCCAACTTCTGCGTGGCCCAGTGCCTCCACTAGAGGGAGACAGAGCGACACAGCCTCTGCATGGCCCAGCGTTGCCACTAGAGGGGGACAGAGTGACACAGCCTCTGCATGGCCCAGCACCTCCACTAGAGGGAAACAGAGCAACACAGCCTCTGTGTGGCCCAGCACCGCCACTAGAGGGGGAGAGAGTGACCCAGCCTCTGCGTGGCCCAGCACCGCCACTAGAGGGGGACAGAGAGACCCAGCCTCTGCATGGCCCAGCACCACCACTAGAGGGGGACAGAGAGACCCAGCCTCTGCGTGGCCCAGCGCCGCCACTAGACGGGGACAGAGCGTCACAGCCTCTGTGTGGCCCAGCACCGCCACTAGAGGGGGACAGAGTGACACAGCCTCTGTGTGGCCCAGTGTCGCCACTAGAGGGGGACAGAGCGACCCAGTCTCTGTGTGGCCCAGCGCTGCCACTAGAGGAGTTGTGTTGGGCTCCTAGCCAGTTGGGTTGGTAATGGGGAGTGTCTTGTGGTTCTTGTGGGTGTTTGAGGGCCACATCTGGGGCTTAGCCTGCCCCCCTCCCCCAAATACAAGGTTTTGCATTTAAATAAACCTTGTCCTGTTGCAGGGCGAGGACTGAGTGTATGGGGACGAGACTGGCTTGGTTGTTTGTTTCGTGCTTATTCTTTTCAGTTTTAAGCATTGAAACTGGCCACTGAAAACTGAAGGACTGGATCCCCAGCCGGTGTAAATCAACCTCCCCTTGCTCTGAGGCCAGATCCCTGGCTAGTGTAAATCTACTCCACTTGACTGGAGTCAACAGGACCCAGAGGATTTACACCTGCTCCCCTGATCAGGCCTGGGTAGGGCAATCATCTCCTCTGATTTTCTGTTTGCTCCCCTCGGCCGAGGCCACAGAAGAGACTAAAATAAAACCTTGTTTTGCTGCTGGGTAGAATCGGGGGCCGCGCGCCGTCGGAGAGCCAGATTTAGGGGCAGGGATGAGCTGCTGGGTGAGGAGAAAAGATGGGCCCTTGTGTGGGAGCTGGCAGCAGCCCCTGCGCCTCTGGGATTGTGGTGGGCCTTTGCCGGACGCCAGTGCGCCAGGCCCCCAGAGGCCAGAGCTGAGGCTAGAATTATCCCACCGCAGCCAGGACTCATCACCCGTTTTGGCACTGGGATCAGGAGTAGGGCGGCCACCTAGGCACATTTTTAAGGAACACTTATGAAAAATACATGTTCAGGGCCTGCGTAGGCACCAATGCAGGCCCCGCAACATGTATTTTTTCATAAGTGTTCCTTTAAAATGCGCCTAGGTGGCCCCCCTAATCAGGAACCTCAGACCTTTGGTGGCTCCCGGCATGCCGGTTCCAGAACTTGGCGCTAAAAGTGGGAACAAGCAAACCCCCAACTGAAATCTGAAAGTGAATCCACACAACACCCTTCCCCCTGCCCCACTTGCTCCTTAATCGGTGTTTACTTAGCCTCAGAGCAATGCAGTCACACAGCTGCTGAGGTCCCTACATTTCAACAACCTCACCCTCGAGCCAGGTGGCAAGGAGCAAAGGACCATCGCGGAGCCCAGGAAGCGGGAAGGATTTCGCTCAGCGCTCCGAATGTGTGTTTGTGCCGCCGCTACCCACGCTTACGGGCTCATTCACACAACACTCTTTCGGCTTGTTCCTTAATCTGGGTTTGCCTTGCCCCGCAATGCATTCACACAACGGCTGATTGCCCTCCATTTCAGTGACCCACCCATTCCAAAGAACGGGGCGCAGGGGAAGCTGTAAGGAGTTCCCATAACACACAGAATGCGGGATTTGCACCACTCCCCACTTGAAAAGAGGGTCGTGTGAATGAATCTGATCTCTCAGGGTGTTTTCAGACAAGCGCCTCCCCAGTCATTACCCACTGGTTACCCACAGCAACCAGTGATTAACCAGTGGGTAATGGGTGGGGAGGCGCTTGTCTGAAAACACCCTCCGAGTGCTTGAAATTAAGAGTGGAGATCCTTCTAAAGAGGACGGTTCACAGCCTTTGTTCCCCTCTGCTGCTTTGGCCATCTTGTGGGGCGGGGCGAGGCAGGGGATAGGACTACTGACCACATGTTCGCCATCGCCTCCCTGTGGCCAGCACATACCCTGTCCCTTAACTTCAGTCTCGGGAACCCACGGCCGATTTCCTAACCCCTCACCAGCCTCCTCCCCGGTCTCGCCCCAGACAGGATTGGGGCTGGCTGATCGGCGACGCCAAACAGCTGATCAGCAGCAGTGCCAGCTCCCATCGAGCTTCATCTAGTCCTGAGTAGGGGCTGGCAAAATCAGGGTAGGCGGATCGGGGACTGGCAGAGCCAGGAGGGTTGGGGGGTTGGGCTGCATATCTCCATTGCCACCCCTGGAACCTCCCCACCATGTGATTTTTGCGGCCAAGGAGTAGGACTTTTGGAGCAGGCCTTATTAGGCTTGCCAACTATTCCATTTCTTAAGGAACACTTATGTAAAATACATGTTACACGGCCTTAGGTGCCAAAGCAGGCCCTGCAACATGTATTTTTCATAAGAGTTCCTTAAAAAAATTGAATAGGTGGCAACTCCAGACCCTATTGCCTCTGCTAGGCTAAACAGCCGCATCATCCTATGTGACAGCAGACTCCGGTCTCTACTGTCAGAACATGGGGGTTTGAACCCAGGTTTGTGGGGGTCTTGGGGAACACAGCCCACCCCCTATTGCAAGCCCCAGCTCCGAGCTTGCACAGTTGGGCTGGGAGGGGAAGGAGGCATAGCTCTGAATTAAGCAGAGGACAGGAGTGCTGCCCTCAACCTGCACTAGGACTTGAAATGCACGTCAGGCAGGCAGGCAGGCAGGCAGGCAGACAGACAGATGTCCCTGCTCCCTGCAAGGACCTGCCTGGCCTTGGGGGACACCTCGGCCATTCAATCCTCTAAGGCCTGGTGCATGAGCCTTGTAGTGAGACGTTGGGGCTCTATTGGCTTATGCATGCCCTGCCCCCTTGCCTCCGATTGGCTGACCCCCAGCTTGTGCTCTCATTGGCTACCTTGGGCTATATAAGGCTTCAGGAAGGGTTTGTGAAACATGAAAGACCCAGACCCCTTCTGCACGCTCCAGGTCACTCCCTCTGGGCATGGCACGGTGGGATTCCCCTGGCTTCTTAGACCAGCTTTGTTTGACCTCCACTCTCAGCCTGCTGATTACCTCCGTGCTTGACTGGATGCGATTTGCTGGTTGACCGAATGCGACCAGCTCTGGGTACCAAATCCTGTCATGTGTACACACACAGGGATCCACGACTCTCCCAGTACGGCAGACAACTTAATTAAGATGACACCCCTCTCTTCCCCAGGCCACCTTCTGTGGGTGGGAGCCCCCCAGATCCCAGAGAACAGCCTATTCTGTGTTTGAAAGCTGTAACCACACGCCTGTCAACCCACCCCCCAAGTTTTCTCTTCTCTAAGCTAAACGTCCCAAGCGCCTTCGCTCTGTCCGCCAAGATCTTGTCTTCCTTCGTCTCGGTGAAAACAGACATGATGCTAACTCCACTCGAACACAGTTTTAACATTTCTTATGCATGTCGCAGGGCTGCATAGGGCACCAAGGCAGCCCGGCAAGATGCCTCAGAAATGTTAAAGCAGCGTTAAAGCAGAGTTAGCGTCATGTCTGTTTTCACCCATCATCTTCTTCGCTCTTCTCTGAACCCTATCCGGTTTGTCAACGCCCTTCTTAGCATGAGGATCCAGGGCTCTGGATGTCGCCTGACCAGTGCGGAGCAGAAGTGGAATTAGTAATTCCATTGTCTTAGAAATGATCCTTCTGTCAAAGCAGCCCAAAATAGTATTTGTCTTTATAGTTGTCACATCACAGTAACTCTAAATGTGCTGTCTCTGCTCTCGCCCCCCAGATTCTTCTCAACAGTGCTCTCATTTGGTATCTGCCCATTTGATTTTTTCTCCCCTGTGACATTTACTTTCCCTTGGAAATTCAATAAAGACATTTTATTTTTAAAATGTTTAGCCCAGGTTTCCAACGTGCCGAGATGGTTTCGAATTCTGATCCTGTCCTCTGGCACGCTTGCAATCCCTCCCACCTTGGTGTCGTCATCAGCAAATTTGAGCAGGGAACTTTTTTCCCCCTCCCAGGGACTACTTTGAAAATGAGTCCCCAAGCTCTGAGAGCTGAATAGACGTTGGGAACGGGGTGTGTGTGTGTGTGCGCACACTTAAGGGGTGCACTCAGGAAGAGAGGAGGGTACAAATCATGGATCTGGGCCTTGGATCCGGCACCTTTTCAAGACGCTGAGAGGCCGGGGGGCGGAATGTTCGTTTGAGATGGTCATGGGGACCAGTTCCTTCTCACGACCACTCTGCGTCCGTGGGGATCAGCAGATGGATGCAGAGGCAGTCTGCCCCACAGCTGCTCCTGGCGCGTACCCTGCGTCTGCCCCACCTGCCCCCCGCACCTACAACAATTCTGCCTCTCTGGCAATCCTACTCAAGGAGCCAGGGCTTCCAGGATTGGCCATGTGAGAAAAGAGGTGAACGTGGCCCTGCACCTATGGACCCATGATGCTCTTTACAGGTTGGGGGTTGTGGTTATAATAATAATTTAATTTATTGTGCGACATCATTGCAATCATAAGGACAATACACACAAATTAAAACACGACAGATAGGACGCTAGCGTGACTTACATACAACCCCTACCATGATATAACAATATATTATAAAATAAAACACAAATTCCGGGAATGCTAAGAGAGGACCAAGAACTCAGACACTTCACCACCTTGGTGGGCCCAACTCTGTCTTATTCACGAGGCATAATTAAACAACGGTAAATACAAAATATACCGCATACAAAATCAGCAACCCAAGTGGTTGTGGTTATTGTGTCAGCAAGGTAGCCCTTCTGCCCAGCCTCCTCGCACATGGGGTTCCCTCCTGGAGAAAGGTAGGTAGTAACCTTGCCGGCCCCATCTCTTCTTGGCAAACCTGTATTAGCTACTTCCTAACGTAGCTCCTCCGGGAGCTCGCAAATGGCTGGGTTTTTTAGGGTTGCGTCACCCGTGTTGTTTTTGTTTTGTTTCCCTGACACTCCCGTAGGCCAAAATGGAAGGGTCGGGTAAAAAAAACGACCAAAGGTGGCAGCCCTAATGGTTTTCCGGTCCGTTACGGGCAACGAACCCATTCGCACGACACCCTGGTCAAGTGGGGGAGCGGCCCAAACTCACATCCTGAGTTCCTGCTCCCCGTGTCACTGGACAATCCCCCATTCTCTGCCACTTGCAAGGATCTGGCTTTTTCGTGTAGCAAGGGTGTCATGTGACCTTGAAGGGATTAACCAGGAGCAAGATTTCATGTGACATCGTTTCCCTGTTGGCCGTTGATCTGGAGGGGGCCCTGGCCTATGAACTGCAATGCCGTTACTCCCAACCTTCACCAGCTGGGGATCAGACCCACTGATTTCAGTAGCATCACCCCTGATTTACACCAGCTGGGGAAAGGGCCCATTGAGAGCAAGGCAGTTTATTCCCGATTGACACACCAGGCGGGAGGGGGGGAATCAGGCCGGTTGTTTTACACTCCCAACATCTCCCCGCTTTTCTCCAACCTCTCCTGCCGCTGTGGCGTCCCCTTCCCCCAGTTTGCCCCATGCCGTGCCTACCAAGGGATCGTTGGTGGCCCTGATCCTCCTGCCGTGCTCCACTGCCCAGGTTTGCAGAGTCACCGTAAGATCTGCCCAGCCTGTGCTCTATGGCATGTTGGGGGGGACAGGGGCCCAGGCTGCCTCCTTGAGGCCATATACCTACCCACCAAGCTTTAACTCCCAGCAACTCCCCCTGGCGGACACCGCCGTCTGCCCCTTTCTCTGAAGCTCTTCCCCATAGTTGGGTGGAAGGCAGCATGGAGTCGCTGCTCCATCCCCCTTAGCAGTTGGGGGGTGGGGGGCAGTGACAGCAATGGCAGGGAGGGAGGGGTGCAAAGGGGGGGTCTTCTCCCCACCTCGTTGTGACTGCTCCTCCCAAAAGCCAAGGCCTAAAGGGGGGATAGCAGAAGAGAGAGCCAGGTGGGGAACTGGAAGAAGCTGAGGCTTCTGGGAGTGAGGCTATGGGCTCCCCTCCTTTAACAAACCTCTAGCAGGGAGTTCCAAAGGTAGGTTGGGGTGGGAAAGTGCTTCCTTTTAGTTGTCTGAAGGCGAGGTCCCAATTGATGTCCCCTATTTCTAGTGTTTTGAGAAGGGAGCCGCTCTTCATTTTGCAAACTTCTCTCCTAGCCCCTCTAGGGCGTCTCTTTTCCAAGCAGAAGGGCCTTAGCCTACTGAGTCTTTCCTCCTACGGAAGCTGTTCCGTAGACCCGCGCTCATCTCTGTCACCCAAACTCATAGAACGACCGCAGTGGGAAGGAAACCCTGAGGGCCACCTAGTCCAACCCGCTGCTTTGATTCAGGGTGAGAACAGCGACAGCATTCCCGCTAAGACGGCTGCCCAGGCTTTTGAGGAAAAGTGACCGAGCGTCTACAACCCCGCTAGGCAGATTGTTCCGTCGCCGCCCAGCTCCAACTGTTAGGAAGCGTTTCCTGGTATCTAACTGAAATCTTCCTTCCTGTAAGTTGAGCCCATGATTTCCTAGTCCTGCCCCTCAGTAGCCGTGAGAGCAGCTTTTTTTTTTTGGTTGGTGTCCGACCTTTAGATATTTCAAGATAGCGATTATGCCTCCCCCTTCGTCCGCTCTTCGCTAGGCTAAACATACCCAGTTGCTTCAACCTTTCCTCACCCTTTAGCGTCTTGTCCACCCGCCTCTGAACCTGATCCAGTTTGTCAACGCCCTGCTTAAAATGAGGCGCCCCCCCAAACTAGGCGAACGTCTCCACCTCTTTTTTGGACCCAGCTCCTAGACTGTTGAGAGTTGGATCCAATAGAAGAGAACATCTGAATGACTTTGTCTCCCCCTCCTATGTTCAAGCAACTGCTCTCTCTGGATCAGGGGTGGGGGAAGCTTTTCTCTCTAGCTCTGCCGGCTGGATGGGAGTCGGGAACGGGGGGCGGGGCACGGGGGGGGGGGCTCAGGATGGGGGAAGGACAGGGAGGTTCCAGATCACAGCTCTAACCCACAGATCCGTCCCCTCTCCTTGTGGGCAGGTCCTTGTCTCTGCTCCCTTCCCCTAAAGCTCAGCCTTTCAGGGCTTGGGGGTGGGAAATGGGATCCAGGGGCCGGATCCAGGAACTGGAAAGGGGGCCACATAAAACCTAGCCATGGACTGCATTTGGCCCCCGGGTCTAAGGTTCCCCCATCCTCGATTTAGCCCGTCCCTTGCCGTAATAAACCAGGAAGGACACAATTAAGGTTTCGCGTTGGCAAAACTTTGGCCTTGAATGTCATAGAACCCCTTCTCACTAGTCGCACCCCCCCATAAAAACTCAAAGGGGAAACAAACCATTCAGTGCAGAAAACATTTGAGTGCCTGGTTTCCTATGGGTTTGTGTGTGCGAATGCTGAATGTATGGGATTTGGTGGCTACCCGAAGGGTCCTATCTCCCCTCTAGATGTGCCTATTGGCATGAAACTTTGGGTCTCTATTTATCTTTGCACCTTCTACCTTTTTGCCAAATTTGGCCCATGGGATCAAAGGTTATTGAGAGAGAGAGAGAGAGATTCACACCAGCCCCACAGCGCACAGAGCAGCAGGAAGCAGCAGGTGAAACGACCGTGCTAATTGCTCTGTATCCTCCAAGCCTCCCTCTACCCTGATGCTCTCGTTCAGCCCCCCTGGAACATCAGGCTGCCCGGGGCTGCCTCCGATAGGTTCCCGATTCCTTCTGGTTTCCTCGTCCGTCTGCACAATCTGACCTCTGGCGTTTTATGCTGAGATTGTAAGCCCTGCGGGGCAGGGAACTCTCTGTGTCTGGTGGGCAGGCAATGGGCCCAGGGGTGTGCGACTGGGGCCTAGGGCACTAGGATACGTGTGAGAGAGAGAGCACGACTGAGGATGGATGTTAGAATGGAACTAACATCCATCTCCACATGCATCCCTTTTTCCATCCTCTCATACCCCATCTGTCCGTTTATCCTTATAACACTCCAACTCCTCCGTCATCTAATCTAATCTAATCTATCTAGGTATCTCCGAGCTCATGTAGTCCAACCCCTGCGCCATGCAGGAAACCCACGGCTACAGTATTCCCGGCAGATGCCCGCCCAGCCTCTGTTTGAAAACAGATCTAATCTATCCATCTTAAAAACAGTACCAGGAGTCTGTGATATTTGACCCCCCCACTGCGCTAAGTCAGAGCCCACGAAGGGAACTTTTTTTGTTGGGGTGTGTGTGTGTGTGGGGGGGGAGAGAGTTCTGTTTTGGTTTGCTTTAAAGCCTATTTAAAATACGCGAGGGCCTAATTCTCCTGTCCGTCGAAGCAGCATGAATCCAGGGCGGCTCCCTGGAGAAACCGAGGCGGGCTGGGGATTTAACCTGAGGGATCAAGACCCCCCCCAAGGCTGTCGCAGTCAGAGCATGAGGCTGGGGTGGGGAGGTGTCTATTCCACAGACCTATGGAGCAAAGGGGTGGGTAGGAGCGGTCATCAGCCCCAAGGGCCGTGAGTTCTATACCCAGGTCTCCTATGACCCCAATCAAGCTACTTTGCTTGGCCTCTCTGTGTTTTGTTTTTGTTTCCCATTAAATAGGGGGAACAAGAACGTGGAACAACAAATGGATTGGAACGGGGCTTGGGAAAGCCAGGCCCAGGGGCAAAATGTGGCCCATGGCTAGTTTTTAATTTGGCCCCTTTTCATTTTCTGGGTCTGGGCCCCTGGATCTAGTTCCTGTTCCCAAGCACGGAAAGTCTGAGCTCAGGGGAAGGGAGCAGAGAGGAGGGCAGGGCAGGCCCACAAGGAGAGGGGACCGATCCATGATCTGGATTCTCCTCTTCCTGTACGCACCCGCACTCCCAGTTTCAGAGTTTGTCCTCAAGGTTTCCCACGGCCAGTGTGAGGCAGCGGGAGCATTTTTAATACCTCCGTATTATTCATAGGGAAATGATTGACCCCCGCATGAAGCATTTCACATCAGGGCTTTGGCGAATGGGACTCCTTATTTCCCTGACGAACTGAGAGCCGCGAGCTTTGGAGAATCCAGCTCTGTTAGCAGGTTCTGAGTCCTTGGGGAAATAGTTGGGCCAGAGCTTTCGGGGGAAACCGGAGTCACAAAGGCGGTGGTTCTTTGCCGGCTGCTTCAGGTGAGGCTGGAGGGAAGACACCCCCCAGCCAGTTTGGGATGATTCTCCACCACAATATCCTTCCCCCTTGCAAAGTCACCACCGGTTTCTCAGTTTGGGTTTGCTTTGCCCTGCAGTCCCTCCTCCCCTTGCATCGGGTAGCAGAGAACCAGGGATGATCGAGAAGCCCAGGGAGGGAGGGGTAAGGATTTCACACAACACTTGGGATGTGGGTTTGGGCGTCTAACCACTCAAACAGAATGTTGTGTGAACACAAGCTGTACGAAGGGCTTGAAAGGACAAATAAAACAGCAGGATTTTCCCTGTCACTGCCCCTCCCCACGTCTATCTCCTCCCCCCTCTCCAGCTTGGTCTGTCAGCCTGTCTGTTGCCCTCCGATGTGGATTGACCAGTAAAAGAAGGTTCAACCAGTCTACCTTTCTTGGGAAACTGGAAAGGGGGAATGACCATAATACGCAGGACAGGGTGTGCGTGCGCACACACACACACGCAGTCACAGACGCACAAACTTATACATAGACGGAGACAACCATCTCATGTACAAACTTACCCACAAACACGCATACAAATGTACAACGCCACCTGTGCAAAAATGTACACATTAGCACATGCACTGACACACAGAAATGCCCAGACTCACAAACACACACGTACAGTCACATGCCCAAGTATGCACAAATTCACACACAGATGTCTACACACACAGCCTCGCACATACACAAGCGCACTCAAACTGGCCCCCCAGACCTAGACAAAGACACAAAAACAAACTTACACATGCACCCAGTCACAAATGCAGAAACTCGCCCGTGCAAACACACACAAATCCACTTGTACACAGAGAGGCATAGACACACACAAACACATACACAGATTCACACACAGACCCACAGATATAGCCATGAACTCGTACGCACAGTCCAACACACACACACCTGCACCCAGACACACTCATTCACTCACACACACTGACTCACAAACACGCAAAAATTGCCACTGGTACAACATCACTTTGGAGAAACTCAGAAGTGCAGGTATGCACCTCTGCCATGCACACACACACTTCCTTGTGCCTCCCAGTGATCCAAGCGGAGACACACAGCCCAGACCATCCCAACACACTTCTATTCTCCCCTAAGGCACCCCTGGCTGCCCACCTCACCCCACCCATCTTGCTATGATGACAGCAACAATTTTGGGGGGTAAAGAATCAAGAGAGTCTCCCCCCCTCACCCTACATCGTATTAACTCACCTGGGCACTGTGCCCCAGAGCTAGCCGCATCTCCTGCCATTCTCCCCAAAAGAGATCACTTTAAGGGGGAGCCTCGTAACCAACATAATTTTTCTGTCCCCCCCAACAGAAACCGACAATTACCCATGTTTTTTTTCCCTCCCAAAGATTGTTGTGTTTTTTTAACCCCACCTTTTCCAAACACAAATTTAAACTCCAGAAAGTCTTCCACATACCTCCGTGGGTTCACTATAGTAGGAGTTCCATTCGGAGAGGTCGTGCGATTCCATTTTAACTGAACCCAGCATTCCAAAAGCCCGAGAAGGGAAAGACCCGAATCTCTTCGTTTCAAAAACTCAGATCCTGGATTCTCTTCTTCTTCTTCTTTTGCTATTTCTCCCACCCCTTCCTCGTGCTTTTGCTCTTTCTTTTTAATTCGTCCTTCTCAAGGATAATGCTTTCTCTTCAAAAAAAAGATTGGCCCAGATCCCCCCAACAAAGTAAAAGCTCAAGGATGGCGATGCTTGATGTGGAACAAAAACTTGGCCTAACTTTTTGAATGGAAGCAGCGATGCTTTGGGGGCTGGTGGGGAGCAGATTCCCTGCCCGGGTAAATTCAACAGACTCCCATGTGGCTAAGAAGATAAAAATCCGTCCGTGTTTTGCGTGTTGGCTCTGTGGTGTCTGTGGCAGGGGGGTTACGGCCCTGCGACGTAGCTCCACGTCTCTTGACACCCTGGACTTGGCTCCCAGCACACGAAGGGCCGTCTCCCTGTGCAGCACAAGGTCTTTATAAACCAAGACCTAATCCCACCTCTCCACCCGACAGCTCCCAATTTAAATACTTGGATGCTTGCTGGGAGCCAGGTCTGGTCTGCTCTTCCCCCTGGTGGCACAGAGGAGGATGGTGCTGAGGGCAGAGGGGAAGAAGGAGAGGTCTCCCTACCAAGCTAGAGGTGGCCTAGTTGCTTCCTACCTGAGGAAGAGCTCAGGAGCTGCCACATACGCTCGCCTGACGCCCACAGACGCTGCTCAAAGCAGGGACGGAGCAAGGCTGCGCGGGTCCCAGCTATGGGCCCCATAAGAGCAAGGGGACAAGGCCAGGGCTGACCTTGGTGGGTTGAGAGCCCCCCCTTTTGGTGGCTGTTGTAGAGGGGGCCAAGCACCTCACATCCGCCCTCTCCAAAAACTTCCTTCTTGGCGGGACCCTTTACAAGCAGCCTGAGCGCCACTAGGGAATTTTTCAGAGTGGGTGGGAGCCGGAGGTGCCTCCTCTACCCACTCTGAAAATCTCCTAGCAGCCTTCAAGCTGCTCACAAAGCAGGGGGGCGCAGCAAGCTGATCATTCGTTGTTAGTTTTATTTTTCATTTTTGTTTACAAAAAAACCCCTTTGTTTGGTCCCCCCCCAATAAAACAACCCTGACTGTTTTCAGTTTTTTCGTTATTGTTATATTTTTTTTGGACTAGATGACCCTGGATGTCCCTTCCAGCCTTGTGACTTGACTCTGTTGCAAAGGACCCGCCGAGAATCTGGGGACCAGGGTTAACTGCGCCCCTCCCGAGAGCCAAAAGCAGCCTCTGAACCACTCGCTGTCTCTTGCAAGCCCTTCTGGAGGAACCAAACCGGAGCCAGATCTTACAGAGGGTGGAGGAGAGAGGACGGGTTGGGGGTCCCACAGGGAAGTTGGAGTCCCATAGGAAACGGCAGTGCGAGCCCCCCTCTACCACAGGAGTGTTTGACGCGAGTATGTTAACGGGCCCATGTCCTGGGGAGAGGGGGAGGCCGCATCCTTAATTGCTATTGGCCCTCGGCAGACCAGAGCTCCCTGTCTTGGGAGGCTCTGTGTGGACTTGTATTTTATACCAGTGGTCCTCACCCACCTGTGATCAATTCAGGTTCAGTCAGGGATTGGGGAGAAGGAAGAGGTAGGATGGAGCCTGAGACTGGGGAACTTGGAGGCAGTGGGGTGCAGGGGAGCAAGAAAGAAAGAGAAGGATGAACGGCAAAGCAATTCAGCTCAGATCTTTTACTAACTACATTCTCTCTCTAGGGGATCGACAGACACAGCATCACAGAGCTGTAGGGTTCTCAAAAGCCGTCAAGTCCAACCTCTGTTCCATGATCGCGGGAGTAGAAGAGGTTGCCAAAGGATGGGTGGGTGGGGATGGGATTGGGATACACAGGTGGACGGATGGGTGACTCGCCTATGGGGGTAGCTTTTTGTAAAGCGCGAGGCACATAGAATGATGATAATACCTGGTATGATGCCGGATTGTACCGCCAAGATCACCCCCTACTGGATCCCCAACAAGCGTCTTGCAGCACAGCGCCCCCTAGCACGACCCTGGAGGATGGGAGTCGACCAAGAGCAGAGAGATAAGAGGGAGAGGCGGTGCAACTGCATGGGGGGGCCTACAAGCTGGGGGGGGGACCTCACATGTCCCCTGCCTCTGGAAGGGGCTACCCCATTCCAACCTAACTGTGCCCCTGAGGGGTCAGAGAGTGACTGCTCCTTGCGGCACGGCGCCCCCCAGTGCCACTCTGGGGATCAGCACTCACCCCAAAAGGACAGCGCCCCCTAGTGAACCTTCCACCCCCCGGCTTTGAAGGACCTGGTCTGGTAGCCCGGCCCCTACGCTAGAGCAGACTAATAGGCCCATTGAGTAGAGTGGCCACACCTCCCCTTTAAAAAGAGGATGCTTATGAAAAATGCATGTTGCAGGGCTGCATTGGTTCCAGTGCAGCCCTGTACCATGTATGTGTCATACATGCCCTCTTTTAAAGGGGAGGTCTGGCCACCCTGCCATCAGGCCTGATTGCCTCGCTCCCTGGCGTCCAGGACCAGGTCAAACGGAGGGGAGATTGCAGCAGGGATGCTGGGGACTGTGGCTTGCACCCCCCGCTGGCTCTGTGGTGTCACTGCAACACCCCCCCACCCAAAGGTCGACCATTGTATTCAAGCCAGCGAATACAATGTCAGCGAATACAATGTATTCCATCTACTTAGAGGGGTGTAGAATAATTTGCTGAGGGACTCTATTCTGCACCCCTCTAAGTAGATGGAACGGGTCGCCCCATGGCAAGGGGGAGCCAGAGAGGAAAGCAGGGAAGGGCTTTGCCTTGCAGCTGCCCTTGTGTCAGTTAGACTGAGGGAGTGACACCTGCCCTGAGTCTCCAGGGCTGGGGGGGGGCTAGAAACTCTCATCTGAAACTTAAAAGCAGCATCCCTGGCCCCTGGGAGGCACCATTATCACCCCTTTTGGAGGTGGGGTTGAGGCACAGAAGGGGCAACAGTTCACCCAAAATGTTCATGGTAGAGCTGGGAATAGAATCCCAGGAGTCCTGGCTAATCCACTAGCCCCCACTCCCCTCCCGGAGAACCCAGGAGTCCCCACTCCCCTCCCAAAGAACCCAGGAGTCCTGGCTCCCCTCACCCCCTCCTTTAACTCACTAGAGCCCCACCCCCCCCAGGCAGAGCTGTGTCCTGCTTCCCCTGCTCCAACCCAGTCCTCCCCCCGCCCAACCCCCCCCCCCCCCCCCCCCCTCCGGCGCC
>QEPC01008006.1:603164-616997 GCA_003113815.1 Sphenodon punctatus | reverse complement strand
CCCCCCCCGCTCTAACCCACTAGCCCCCACTCCCCTCCCAGAGACCCCAGAAGTCCTGGCTCCCAGCCCCCCCTGCTCTCACTTACTAGCCCTCACTCCCCACCCAGAAAAGAACCCAGAAGTCCTGACTCCCAGCCCCCCCTCCCAGAGAACCCAGGAGTCCTGACCCCCAGCTCTTTGCTCCTCCCCTTCTCCCAGTGGGCTCTGGCGGGCTGAAGGGTGGCGTTAGGGGGGTTCCCGCGGAACGGCAGGGAGATCGCTTTCAGGTCCCAGCCTGGTGGGTTGGGGGCAGGGATCAGCTAAGCAACCCTTCCCACCCTCCCCTTCTCCAACCTGATCCAGGGTCAGCGACTCCGCCTTCCCCAGCCCGGGAACTCAGGGGAGAGCCCAGAGGCCACGGAGATGGGCGCACTGGAGCTGCATCATGGGAGGGGCGCATGGGGGTCAGGTAGAGAGGGAAATAGCGGGGTGGGGGGGTTGACGGAGGGGTGGGGGCACGGTTACGTGTGGGGTGGGAGGGGGATATAGGGCAGAGTTGCCAGAGAGGCCCATTTTCCCAGGACACTTATGGAAAATACATGTTGCAGGGCCTGCATTGGCGCCAATGCAGGCCCTGCAACATGTATTTTTCATAAACGTCCTGGGAAAATGGGCCTCTCTGGCAACCTTAATGTAGAGGGGGCGGGTATGGGGGAGGAAGGGGATGACAAAGACTTCCAAATAATGTGGGGTCATGCTGTGTGGGGGTTGCTATTGGAGATATTTTTTGCATACTTTATTGTTTTCTGTGGTCACGGGGTTATGCTGTTATTATTAATAATAAGCCCTAAGGCAGGAACCGTGTCTATTCAATTAATTTGTAAAACACCAGGTACATTGCTGGCGCTGTATAAATGCTTGCTAATAATAATAATTAATAATAATAATTTCTGTAGTGCCAGCAATGGGCCTGGCGATGAGCAGTCATGATCGGAGACAGGTCCCTGCTCCAAGGGGCTTACAATCGAGAATGGACAAAGGGGGGGGGTGTTACTTCTCCAAGCGGGGTCACTCAAGCAACTAGTTTGGAAGTCATTGGTGTAGAAAGGTACATGAATGGTTGTGGGTGTATCGGGGTGGGAGGACGGTGAGAGCATGACTGAGGGATGGATCTACTTGCATGGGGATAAGTAGCTGGATGGATACAGGCAATGGGAGTGCTAGCGAGTATGGGCATGGGTGGATCATTGAAAATACAGGCAATGGGAGTGCTAGCGGGTATGGACATGGGTGGATCATTGAAAATACAGGCAATGGGAGTGCTAGCGGGTATGGACATGGGTGGATCATTGAAAATACAGGCAATGGGAGTGCTAGCGGGTATGGACATGGGTGGATCATTGAAAATACAGGCAATGGGAGTGCTAGCGGGTATGGACATGGGTGGATCATTGAAAATACAGGCAATGGGAGTGCTAGCGGGTATGGACATGGGTGGATCATTGAAAATACAGGCAATGGGAGTGCTAGCGGGTATGGACATGGGTGGATCATTGAAAATACAGGCAATGGGAGTGCTAGCGGGTATGGACATGGGTGGATCATTGAAAATACAGGCAATGGGAGTGCTAGCGGGTATGGACATGGGTGGATCATTGAAAATACAGGCAATGGGAGTGCTAGCGGGTATGGGCATGGGTGGATCATTGAAAATACAGGCAATGGGAGTGCTAGCGGGTATGGACATGGGTGGATCATTGGAAATACAGGCAATGGGAGTGCTAGCGGGTATGGGCATGGGTGGATCATTGAAAATACAGGCAATGGGAGTGCTAGCGGGTATGGACATGGGTGGATCATTGGAAATACAGGCAATGGGAGTGCTAGCGGGTATGGGCATGGGTGGATCATTGAAAATACAGGCAATGGGAGTGCTAGCGGGTATGGACATGGGTGGATCATTGGAAATACAGGCAATGGGAGTGCTAGCGGGTATGGACATGGGTGGATCACTGGAAATACAGGCAATGGGAGTGCTAGCGGGTATGGGCATGGGTGGATCATTGAAAATACAGGCAATGGGAGTGCTAGCGGGTATGGACATGGGTGGATCATTGGAAATACAGGCAATGGGAGTGCTAGCGGGTATGGACATGGGTGGATCATTGAAAATACAGGCAATGGGAGTGCTAGCGGGTATGGGCATGGGTGGATCATTGAAAATACAGGCAATGGGAGTGCTAGCGGGTATGGACATGGGTGGATCATTGGAAATACAGGCAATGGGAGTGCTAGCGGGTATGGGCATGGGTGGATCATTGAAAATACAGGCAATGGGAGTGCTAGCGGGTATGGACATGGGTGGATCATTGGAAATACAGGCAATGGGAGTGCTAGCGGGTATGGGCATGGGTGGATCATTGAAAATACAGGCAATGGGAGTGCTAGCGGGTATGGACATGGGTGGATCATTGGAAATACAGGCAATGGGAGTGCTAGCGGGTATGGACATGGGTGGATCACTGGAAATACAGGCAATGGGAGTGCTAGCGGGTATGGGCATGGGTGGATCATTGAAAATACAGGCAATGGGAGTGCTAGCGGGTATGGACATGGGTGGATCATTGGAAATACAGGCAATGGGAGTGCTAGCGGGTATGGACATGGGTGGATCATTGAAAATACAGGCAATGGGAGTGCTAGCGGGTATGGGCATGGGTGGATCATTGAAAATACAGGCAATGGGAGTGCTAGCGGGTATGGACATGGGTGGATCACTGGAAATACAGACAATGGGAGTGCTAGTGTGTATGGATATCAGTGAATAGTTGGAAATAGAGTGAGTGGGTATGGGCATGGGTGGATAGTTGGAAATGCAGGCAATAGGAATGCTAGTATGTATGCACATCAGTGGATAGTTAGAAATAGAGACAATGGAAGTGGTAGTGAGTATGGACATCGGTGGATAGTTAGAAATAGAGACAATGGGAGTGGTAGTGAGTATGGCCATTGGTGGATAGTTAGAAATAGAGGCAATGGGAGTGGTAGTGGGTATGGACATCGGTGGATAATTAGAAATAGAGGCAATGGGAGTGGTAGTGGGTATGGACATTGGTGGATAGTTAGAAATAGAGACAATGGGAGTGGTAGTGGGTATGGACATCAGTGGATAGTTAGAAATAGAGGCAATGGGCGTTGTAGTGGGTATGGGCATCAGTGGATAATTAGAAATAGAGGCAATGGGCGTGGTAGTGGGTATGGGCATGCGTGGATAGATTGTGAGGGTGGGAAGGGTGGAGTTGTGCAGGAGGTAGAGAGGGAGTAGGGGGACTGTGAGGTAATAGACCATCCCCCATGTAAGGTACCTCCAACCCCCAGTCAGGTTGTACAGACACGCTGCGGGGCTCAGTATGAAAATAGTTTATTGAGTTTTTAAGGGTTGCGAGTTCAGGATTTGTTCTTGGGGTGCTTTAGCTCTGGTCGCATCAGCAATAGCTCCAGCCGTTGGGCCCTTCCTGGTTGCGAGTGCAGTGGGGTGCCCCCCCACCAGCCTCTGCCCGGCTCTGCCTTGCTCCTCCCAGCTCTTCCTGCTCTGCTGTGCAGCTTCCCTGGGGATGATGGTCATATTTGGCTGGGGGCAGAGTTAAGGGGATGAGTCTGCAAAGTAAGGGGGAAGAGGCTGAGATTCAGGCGGGTGAGCCAACTAACACCAGCCCCATGTCCTCTGCTTGGGAAAGTGAACTCTCTACTTCCCAGAGTGGAGGTGAGTGTTGCCTGGCGGGGTGTAGGTGAAAAGAGAGAGGGTGACCCACGGAACCCCCTGTGCTGGGGGAGGAAGCAGGCTTGGCTTGGAAACTAGAGCTCGTCTTGGTCTGAAACAAGAACCTGCTACTGGAACCTTGGGGCCCAAACCTGGCTCTAGAATGTTGGACTGGAAGTCGGGGGGGGGGGATCCCTGACCCCTGGCACAGCATGTGAGGCTGGCAGCTAATGGGGGCACAGAAGGGGTGGGGGGGGCAATTTAGCAATTCTGACACAGAATTGGAATTAGCAAGGGTGGCAGTTGAATGTGAGGGGCGTCTGCTGTGGGAAGCCCAGAGCTGGGACAGCAGGGGGGCTGTGGGTCAGTTACTGGGGGCGGGGGGGCTGTACTGTGTCTGTCTCATTGAGAGGAGCCATCCGCTGCACCATGTGACTGCTGCGTCTCATTCACCCCAAACCCCCTTTTTGTTTTCGAAACCTTCCTTGTTCGTTCTAAGCCCTCAACCAACCCAGGGCAGCAAAGCTCCGGGGGGGGGGCAGAGCCAGGCGGGGCATTTAAAGGGCCACCCCCCGTCATTACCCATGGGGAGTTGAGGAAAAGCAGCGTTTTGCTTCAAGCTCATCAAACTCCAGCTCTGAGGAGCGAGTCCTGTTGCCAGTGCTCGGCGCTCCCCCCCCCCCCCCCCCGTTGGCCTGCAGAGGGTCCTTGGTCACAGGTTCTTCCACCGCCCCCTGCGTTTCCGAGTGGGCACCCCTTTCCGTCGCTTCTGGGGTGGAGATTCCCGGCATGGGGGTAATTCCGGTCCAGCTGCCCCACTGGTCTCCTCTGGGGGCAGAGACTTAGCCCCCTCCTCGCCTGGATCAGGGGAGGCCTCCACCTTGGTGGGGAACGTGTCTCCAGAGGGCAGGGGGCCTGCGGGAGGGGCAGGGAGCGGGGAGGCTATTGCCCCCTGCTGGTGGAAGAGGGAGTTTGTCTGGGCCGGCAGCAAGGGCAGCAGCGCGGCGACCACCTCGGTCAGGCGGTCGAGGCCCTGCCGCAGCGTGTAAGTCAACTCCCTGACGGCCTCGGCCGTCTCCCGCTGGGCCTGCAGGAAATCCAGCGAGGGTTTGATGGCCGTCGGGGGCTCCAGCTGGGGTCGCCGGTGCCGCGGGGTAGGGGAGCCCGAGGGGCCTGGGGCCCCCAGCTGCTCCGTGGGCGAGTGTCCGGGGTACGGCCGGTGACCCACGTTGGCGGGGGAAGGAGCCAGCCGGATAATCTGCAGTGTGGAGGGCTCGGCTGAAGGGGGAGCCGGTGAGTCACGCTCCTTGGGGCGCAGCAGGACCCCGTCTAGGGTGCAGCACGAGGCCCGGGCTGAGGTCTCGGGGCTGCAGGAGGCTTTGCTGTGGGCCGGCGTCGCTGTGAAGAGAGGGGAGAGCGTCAGAATTGGGGGAGCCCCATTGCGGGCAGGATGGGTCCCTAGAGTTTCTTCCCCTGGGGGAGGGCAGGATCATCCTCTAGAATCTCCCTCCCCCGCCTTCCAAGGTGAACTGGCGGCCGTGCTATGGGAGACGGTCCTATTAATGACCCCAAAGTGAAGGGGGGGTTATCATTAGGTTGCCCCAAAGTAGTTTCCCCACAGCAAGAAACCTATCAAACCTGGGCTGCCCTAGATGAGACTCTTCCCCCCACATCTTAATGAAGGGGTCGCTGGATTAGAGACAAAGAACTGACACCCCCCTCAGCACAGCGCCCCCTAGTGCCACACTACGATAGCACTGACTGTCAGGAGAAAGCGTCCCCTACTGAGCCCCCGTACCCTGCTCCCTGCAGCACAGCACCCCCTAGTGCCACACTACCATAGCGCTAACCATCAGGAGAAAGCGCCTCCTACTGAAACCTGCTTCCTGCAGGACAGTGCCCGCCAGTGCCACAGTGGGGTCAGCACATGCTGTGAGTGGAGAGTGCCCCCTAGCAAACCCCCAGCCTTGCTCCCCACAGGAATGTCTCTCTCTCTAGAGGGTGCCGAGCTCCAGGGATTGGGGCACGGAGACTGTCCCCTTCTGAGGCCCCCCACTCCACTCTGTGTTGTACAGCCCCCCCCTAGTGTTGTGCTAGGATTAGCGCTGCTCACCTGAACCCCACCCCACAGCGCCCCCCTAGTACCACATTCTCAGCCTTGACTCTGAGGGGAGAGTGCCCCCTTGCGAGCCACCCACCCCATTGCCAGTTGGCGCCGGAATGAGCCCAGATGCCAGGGTACATCTACAGATGCCACCCCTGCTCACGAGTGCCCATCCCCGGTTGGCGCTGGGGAAGGGAATCCGCCCCATGGCATGGCTTGGCACTCACCTGTGCCACGCTCCGCTGCCAGCTGGTATTGGTGGGCAAAGCCTGTTGGCTGCTGCAGCGTGCTGGGCTCTGCCCCACCCGCCCCCATCACCACGCCGGGCCCCAGGATGGCAAAGATGGTCTCTTCCTCTGCGGAGAAGGTCTCCTCGCTGGCATGGCTGGCGCCCTGAGTGGAGTGGGGCACCCGGGCCAGCTTCTCCTTGGTGCGGCGCTTGAAGTCGTTCCAACGCTTCTGCACCTCCTGTCCGGTGCGCTTCCAGCTGGTGATGCCATTGATCTTGGCAGCGATGCTCTCCCAGACCCTCCGGCGCTCGGACACCGTCACCCGACGGCTCTGCGTCCCGTACAGCTTGGGGTAGTTGGCCCGCACCTCCTGGATGAGGATCTGGTTCTCTTCGTAGGAGAAACGAGGTTTCCGCAGCCTGGTGATCTCCTCGCTGTCCCCGGACATTCTGCGTGGCGCCCTGCTGCTGGCAGGGGGGCAGCTGCCCAGCCCTGGCAGCCTGGCACCGGGGGGGCAGGCTGCCCTGCCAGCCCCTCCTGGGCGATGCCGTCCGGAGGCAGCCAGTCCCTCAAGGGGGCACGGCTGGGCAGGTGCCCAGAGGGGACAGACTGGCACCGCGTCACTGGGGACGAGAAGGGGGCACCGTGCCAGGCGCAGCAAACGACACCGCTCCCCTTGGCTGCCTCCTTCCTTCTGCCAACCCCCCCTCCCCAAACTGGGGGAAGGGTGGGAGAGATCCACGCCCCCCACCCCCCTCCCGGGGCTCGGCTTCCCCCTGTCACCGATCTAGCCTCCCCCCCACACCCCCTTGCTTGCTGCATGCAGCCTGCAGCCTTCCTGCCTGTCTCCTAACCGGGCATGCTCACTCCAAAGCTGCGCTCCCAGCAGGCCAAGGGCGCCCGCATGGTTTCCGTAGCAACCCCGGCTAGGTGCCCACTGCCCACACGCCCCCCCACCCCCCAAAAAAGCAGGCAAGATTGCAAAGGCCTCTGGGAAACACCCCCAGAGAGTCCACTTTTGGGGAGGGGGGTTGAAAGGCAGGGTTTGGGTTTTTTTAGGGGGGAGGATTTTATCAGAGACTGATTGAAGGATTTCCAGGGTTGTGTTTGCTAAAGATTTGGGACTCTTCCCAAACTTTCCCCAGCTGCTCTGATCAGCTGCGTCAACCCACTGGGAATTGGGGGTGGGTGGGAGAGGAGGAGTGTTTCAAAGGGGGTTTGCTTATTAAATAAGCTGCTGATTTCTCCTCCTGGCTCCTGCCTCAGTGTTAGGGCCAAGGACCCATCTCTAGTCACGACTTCAGCGCCCAGATTCTCAAATCGCAGTTGGTGCCTGTGTCAGTAAAACCAAGAATTCCTCAGTGGAAACAGAAGAATTAGGGTTTCCGGAGGCACCTTATTTCAAACCCCAGATCGCCATTAGAATTTAATCGGCGTCCCTTATTTCAGACCCCACATCTCCACAGAATGTACATAAGAACATACAATTCAAAGTGCCATATTGGGTCAGACCAATGGTCCGTCAAACCCAGTATCCTGGCTCTGACCGTGGCCAATCTCTTTCTCGGGAGAAGTACCCAACAATTCACATGGGCAATCCATTCCCCATTGTTTCAACCCCCATCCCCTAAAACTAGTGACAGTTCCAGTCATGACTGCTTTCTCTGGCAGTAAGTTCCACACATTAATTGTGTGCTGAGTGAGAAAAAAAATACTTTGTCTTATTTGTTTTAAATCTGCTACCAGTTAATGCAATGGGCATCCCTTATTTCAGACCCCCACACCTCCATAGAATGTAATGGGCATCCCTTATTTCAGACCCCACAGTTCCATAAAATATATCAGATGTTCCTTAATTCAGAGCCTCATAGAAATTCTTATGACTGTTTATTATTAAGCACTTATATAGCACAAACAATGTACCTCGTACTGTACAATTATTAATCAGACAGGTCTCTGCCCCAAGGGGCTTCCAATCTAGAAAACACAAGGAAGGGGATATAGTGGAGAGGGAACATAGGGAGAGACAGAGATGCATTCAAAAAGTTGAGAAGTCACAGGTATCCCTTATTTTGGAGCCCCATGGCTCCATAGAACACAATGGGTGTCCTATAGCTGGGCTTTTTAAAAAGGGTTGGATACGTTCTCAGAGGACAGGTCCATTAATGGTCAGTAGCCAAATAGGGTTGAGGGACATCACCTCTGACTGTCAGGAGCTGGGAGTGAACAGCGGGGAATGGATCACTCCATTATAACCTGTTGGGTACTTCTCTGAAGTGACCGAGATTGGCGCTGGGTTCGATGATCCAGTATGGCACTTGACTCTGTTCTTAAGTTATTGTTTCAAAGCACCCCAGTCCCACAGCTCCATGGAGCATAATGGGTATCCTTTATTTTAGAGAATATTTTGTAGAATATAATGAGCATCCCTTATTTCAGAATCACCTCCAACACACACACACACACACACACACACACACACACCAACCATAGAATATAATAGGCATCCTTTATTTCAGAGACCCACACAGCCTCCTGGTGTCCCTCATTTGTGAATTTTTGACCTTGGCCATCCTAGCTGGGCCCTGCCTAGGAGAGAAGCAACGTATCTCTGATACATTCCCGTGCTGCACAGCTACCCGTCTCTGGATTTGGAAAATGTGACAGGCCTCCAGTTTCCACTCCTAAATCTGAGTATGCAGATTCTGCCTTTGGCAAGAGCCTGCTCTGGTTTTGCCCATTGCACTGCAGTGAGGTAGCTGCAGTCGTTCCGTGCAGGCAGCTGTAGTCCAGCTTGTTTGCAGCTAGGAATTCTTCTGCCATGACTTTATCCTGCTCCCCCAGTTGCCAGAACGGAAGACACCAGTTAGAACTCTCTCCTTTGCCCATTACTGCCCCCCCCCCAGTTGCCCCACCTCCCCCTAGGGCTCTGGGCCAGCAGTTCAGCTGATCTGACAAACCCAATTATCTCTCTTCCACTCTGGAAATGGATTTAGAAGGAGCAGCCCCTCCTCCTGCCCCTGACAGGGAGCAGCTCTGAGCGATTACGCCTCCAAACCTTGAGTGGGAGGGGGTGGTGTGGTACTCTGCTTGGTTGTGAGTGGATAGGTTCTGAGTTATTATTATTATTATTATTATAAACATTTATATAGCGCCAGTCATGTGACCTGGTGCTGTACAGAACATAGAATTAGACATGGTCCCTGCCTGTGGCTTACAATCTAAAAGACAAAAAAAAAAAAAGGGGGGGGGAGACAAGGAGAGACAGGCCTCCACAAAGGCACCCCAGTCAGAATATTGGGGTTAGGAGTTAACACCCCCATTGACATATATGACACAATTTCCCCTTCCTTACAGCTAATCGTTAAGGCTCCTTGCAGACTCAGGCAGCTATTGCTGGTTTAGTTAAACTCAGGAAGGTTCCGCTTGCTCAGACCTATTGTCTAAGGAGGGGTG
This sequence comes from Sphenodon punctatus, assembly GCA_003113815.1. NCBI lineage: Eukaryota > Metazoa > Chordata > Lepidosauria > Sphenodontia > Sphenodontidae > Sphenodon > Sphenodon punctatus. Next base: position 607,468 of record QEPC01008006.1, on the reverse strand, counting down.
GGGAACTTCTGGCCCATGGGCTAGAACCAGCCCAGGGCTGTTTTGCATTTGGCACCATTTCAATTATCTTCAAGAACTCTTGGAAAACAGGTAACGGGCCAGAAGACTGGAGAATAGGCAAACATCCCTATAAGGAGGAGAATCTAGGAAATGATAGACCAGTCAGCCTGACTTCAATACTAGGAAGATACTGGAATAGATTATAAAATACTCTCCAAGCACCTTGATGGCAATGCAGTGATTGCTTGTAGCCAGCGCAAATTTGTCAGGAACAAATTAGTCACGCCAGACTTATCTTGTCTCCTTCTTTGATAAAGTTTAGATGCTGTAGGGGATGGAGCCTTGCCCACAACCCAGGGTTACCATACCTCCCCTTTAAAAGAGGACACCTGCTGGCGTCAGGGGTGTTTACATGGTAAATACATGGTACAGGGCTGCATTGGTTCCAGTGCAGCCCTGCAACATGGATCTTCATAAGTGTCCTCTTTTAAAGGGAAGGTATGGTAACCCTCCCCCCTCCCCATTCCTCTATGAATGCAGCGTGCACAGGTGAGCAGGAGCCTGGGCAGTAGGCACAGAAGAGCTGCTAGGAGCTTAGGGGTCCCTTGCCAGCCCCCTCAGTTTGCCAGCTGGCTCCTGATATGGGGGGGGGGGGGGCTTGCTTGTTTAGTGCTGCTGCCCCTGGGAAGGGGGAGGGGCTTGTGCCCCACCTCCCCTCCCTAATTGTTGGGGAACTGATGCAATATTAAAATCCTCCATGGAAATGGGCTTGTCAGAACGTTCCCTAAATCCGGCGACAGGTGGCAGCATTGGGACACCAGCCAGGGGAACAGGGGCTAAAGGCTGGCCCTCTGCCCACCTCTGTCTTTGCCTGGGGCAGGCCTAACGCGCCCTCCAGGAACGGGGTCCTGAGCACAGAAATCAGGATTTGAGGATTGCAGGATCCTGGTTTCCCCCCCACAATACAAGCTGCAACATTGAAACTCAAGGCCTTACCCGTCTCCGAACTCCTGAGAATAATGAAACCCAGGCCAAAAATTAAATTTGGGGGGCCGCCCCATGGCCCTGCCCCCCCCTAGCTACACCCCTTTAACGATTGGCTTTCTGGTGCTTGCTTCAGAACCCAATCCTTGCTCTGACCCAGCAGGACAATCCTTTGGAGGGAGCAGGTTGTGTGAGCGTAGCCTGCTCTATGGGTCAGGGGTGGGGGGCTGGCTCTATAGTGCGCCTTCCTCACCGCAGGGCCCTGTCTCTCTGCCCGGCAGGCCTCCTGCTGCTGCCCGACACACAGGGTGGCCAGACCTCCCCTTTAAATCAGGATGTGTATGAAAAATACATGTTGCAGGGCTGCAGGGTATCAAGTGCAGCCCTGCACTGTGCATTTTTCATAAGCATCCTCTTTTAAAGGGGAGGTCTGGCCACCTTACCCGGCTCTTCAGGGGCCCCTGGGAGACCTGCCACCCTCGCAAACCAGGGGGGGGGAAAGCAAGCTGGCAGTGTTGACGGGGTTCCTGGGGGCCTTTGGGATTGGCAGCGACAGGGGTAGCACTTCCTGTGGAGTCTCACAAATTACAGGGGGGCCCAAACTGTGGGGCCTGGGGCAACTGCCCCTATTGCCCCTCCTAAAGCTGGCCTTGAACCCAGAAGCCCTGGCTCCCAGCTCCCCCCCATCAGCTCTAGCTCATTAGGCCCCACTCTCTTCCCTAAGAACCCAGGAGTCCTGACTCCCAGCCCCCTGCTCTAACACACTAGCCCACACACCTCTACCAGAGAACCTAGGGGGCGAGTCTCCTCCCAGCTCCCTTGCTCTAATCCATCAGCCCTCACCTCTGCCCAAAAAACCCAGAAGTCCTGGCTCCCAGCCCCCCTGTTCTGATCCACTAGCTCCCACTCCCCTCCCAGAGAACCCAGGAGTCCTAGCTCCCAGGTCCTCCTCCCCCTGCTCTAACCCACTAGCTCCCACTGCCCTCCCAGAGAACCCAGGAGTCCTGGCTCCCAGCCACACCCCTCCGCTCTAACCCACTAGTCCTCACTCCCCCTCCCAGAGAACTCAGGTGTTCCCGCTGGCTCTAGCGACTGGGCCCCACTGGCTTCCCACAGTCAAGACCAGTTCTTCCTCACAGCTCATTCGAGGCGAGGTAGATGCCACGCTGAACTGAGCTACAATGGTACCAAGATAGGAGAACGAGTACCCCTTCGTGTGAAAACTGAGGCACGGGGTTAAGGACTTGCCCGAAGTCACACAGCAGGCCAGAATTGGGAACAAAACCCAGGTGTGCTGCTCCCCACCTCCCTTTGAACCCCACTTTGCTTTTTGAGAATAAAAATTGGGAGTTCTGGTTTCCATTCCCACCCCCCGCTCCCAGCCCCCTGCTCTAGTAGACCCCCAGTCTCTTCGTAGAAATAGAGAAAGAACCCAGGAGTCCTGGCTCCTAGCCGCCCCACCCCCCCTAACCCACTAGCCCCTCCTCCTCTCCCAGAGAACCCAGGAGTCCTGGCTCCCAGCCCCCCCTGCTCTAACTCAGTAGACTCCCTCCCCTTCCAGAGCTGGGGGCAGAACCCAGGAGTCCTAGCTCCAAGTGTCCTACTCTACATCAAGGCTGCCCTTGATGGCTGTTCAGGGGCTGCAGCTGGTGCAGAACGCACGGCCCGTCTTCTGTCGTGGGTAGGTCGCTGGGAGCACATGACACCGGTGCTCCGGAGTCTGCACTGTCTGCCAATAGCCTTCCAGGCACAATTCAAGGGGCTGGTTTTGACCTATAAAGCCCTAAACAGTTTGGGCCTCAAGTATCTGAAGAACTAAGGACCGCCTCTTCCCTTATGTTCTGTCGCGGCTTCTGAGGTCGGCTGGGAGCGTCCTTCCACAAGTACCAACCGCCCGTGAGGTTTGTATCACAAGGGCGTGCAGGGAGCCGTTGTCGGTGGCTGCCCCTGTCAGTTATGGAACTCCCTCCCCTAGGAGGTTTATCCAAGCCCGAACCTGCTCATCTTTCTGAAGGGATGTGAGACCTTGTTTGATCAGGTGTTTGGCGGGCTGGGGTAAGGTTGGGTGGGATTGGGTGGAGAGGTTACGGGGGGGCGTAGAGCAGGTTTGATTTTTAAAAATATGTTTATGTTATTATTATTAATTATTATTATTATTATAAGCTTTTATATAGCGCCAGCGATGTACCTGGCGCTTTACAGAGAATAAGATAGACACGGTCCCTGCCCGAGAGCTCACAATCTAAAGACAGGGGGAGGGGAGACAGGGAAGGGGGAACAGAGGGAGAGACAAGGGATGTAACGTTCATGAGGATGCGAGAGCTCAGGGACACGTTCTTGGCTTGGTTACAGTAAGTTGGGAGTTTGCAGATAGCAGGTGGGGGATAATCCTGGGTGGGGATGCTTAGCAGGAGTTAGGAAGGGCGGAGCGGAAGAGGTAGGTTTTGAGGAGGAACTTGAAGGTACGAAGGGCAGGGGGCCAGGCGGATGTCGACAGGGGAGGGAGTTCCAGGCGTGCGGGGCAGCGAGGGAGAAGGGACGAAGGCAGTTAGGGGAGCAGGGGAAGTGAGGGAGGGGATGGAGGAGGAGCGGAGGGCTCGAACAGGGGTTCGGAGGGAGAGCAGGGCAGAGAGGTAGTGGGGAGCGAGGTTGTAAAGGGATTTTCTGTGTTTCTATATTTGTATATTTCTGTACGCTACCCTGAGCATTTGTGGAAAGAGCAGGGTAATAAACAAATAAATAATACTGTCACGGGTTGGAGGTCCGCACCCCCACTTTACCAGGTTTGAGTGACTCAGTTTCCCTCGTGCACAGCCCACTTGAATCCGTTTTTCTCTCTGGCTAATTCAAGCCTGCTGCAGGGACAACCCCTTTGTCACCCAAGGGCCCGATCCTTCCCGTTTACAGACTCTTTAATCTCTGGGTTCGCAAGAGCTTGAGGGCTCTTGTTGCTCACTTGTGTTCCAATGTTAGACACAGACACTTCTTCATAAAGATAAGTAGTAAGTTTATTGATTACATAAGCAAGATAGTTGATACAGAGTGGTTACTAGAAATCAAAGGTAAATATAACGCATTCCTGATCAATAGTGGTTGAGTTCCTAAATACTCATCTTACCCTATAAAGGTCCATAAGTTTCTCTCAGTCCTTTGGTGTAAGCGACTGGGTCTCCAGACTTAGTTGATAGAAAGCAAAATCATGTCTCTCTTAGTTCATGGTCTCCAGCCTGACTTACTGCAAGATGGTGAGTGAGTTCCTGAAAGTCACAGAAAGTCCCTGCCCCCTCTGGGGTACAACTCCTTATATCCTCAGGAGGAAA
>QEPC01008006.1:576184-593435 GCA_003113815.1 Sphenodon punctatus | reverse complement strand
GGGGGGGGGGGGGGAGGACGGGCAGACAATTACCAGGGAAAGGGAGACTGTTGGGTATTTTGAAAGTGCCAGATTTTTATGCTCTGGCAGGGGACGAGCCGCTACACAAACCCGCTGACCAAAAACAGATCACACACACACACACGCTTCCCGAACCCATTGCATCCCTCTCTTTGTGAAGGCCAGGGAATCAGATTGGGGGGAATCCCATTTTTAGCCCCCTAGCCAGGCAAGGCCTTTGTAAAGGGGCTCGGGTTGGTATCTTGCAATTGGTTCCTTTTCCTTTGTTGTTCAGGTGTGTGCCTACATGCCCCCCCCCCCCATCAGCCCCATGATGCAACTGACATTTGTAGCCCCCTTCCACTTGCTCCTTTGGCAAGAAACGCTCAATGTTACGTCTGAACAGCGCGGGGGGTTCCTCGGGGGAAATCATCGGGCTTATTATGACTTGGCTGATGGGATTAATGTAGCGAATGGAAATGAGATTGGCCAGCAGAGGAGGGGCGATGGGCAGCAGTCAAGATGTCGCAAATACTAAATTAGGTGCCAGGCTTAAATGAGGGGGCAAAAGAGGAGATAGAGCGGTCGCCTGTTTTCAGAGGTATGGTGGCCGGTCGGCTGTCTGGGGGGGGGGCTGGATCATTGTCACTGTAGAATGTATGCAGAAGCATGTGTGTGACGGTGGAATTGGTCGTCTCAAGCGGTGGATTGGGGATCTGGTCGTTTTTGCACCGAGGTTGCCTTGCTGTTTGGTCTCTGAGTGAAATCGTGGTGGATGGGTCGGTTCCGACAATGGTTTTTTTGGGTGGGTGTGTATGGAGGGAGGGGGGGGGGAGAGAAGCACTGATTGAGAGTGAGGGGGGGGAGGTGTGACGGGGAGAGAGAGAGAGAGGGGGTTGGGTTAGTGGCACCCAGCGAGCGTCGCCGAAAGGATGCCGTTTGCCGGGGAAATGCGCAAAAGCGAGGGCGATGCAGGCCTCCCGGCCCAGCAGAGAGGTTAGCGTGTGTGTGTGTGTGTGTGTATGTGGGGGGGTCAGATTGTGCCTTCAGATGAGCCTGTATGGAGGGGGGGTGGGTGAATCAGACAGGAGGAAGGCCTAGATTCGAAGGGAAGGTTGCCCAGATTGTCGGAGTGGAAGCGAAGCTGCATCTGGTGCACTGAAATCTTGGGTCTGTTGCGGAGGTGGTTTTTCTATCCCTCCACCGCCATCCAAGATCTGACTCACTCCTACCCCCCCACAGCTCGCATTGGCCCCATGCCTCCATCGGCTGGAATGGTTCTTGTGGGGGGCCCCCTCGGTGAAACCCTGGGCCTTCCCGGCTCCAGGAAGGGCTGGCATCAGCAGCAGGAAGGAAGATGGATGTCTGTCTCTTGGTGACGGCACCGTGGCATGATTGAGGAAGGGATCCCAGGTTGGTCTTGTGGCGAGGACACCGGGGTTGGGGAGGGCGGGAGCTCTCAGTCCGGAAGGGCCCTGGGCTGATGGGAAGCAAGCTCCAAGGTAACAGAGGCCGGAGAGGCAGCATTCCCAGCCCTGGCGTCTCCCTGACTCTTTGGGATGTTCCCAGGGAAGGCCCAGGTGGTGGGAAGTGTGGCTTAGCGATTAGGGAGCTGGCTTGGGATTCAGGAGACCTGAGTTCAAATTCTCAGCTCTGTCTGTTTGACCTTGGTCAAGTTCAGTGGCAAAATAAGAACCGGAGCAGCTGCTATGGGGGCCTACAGCCAGCAGGGGGCATCTCTGACTTTGTACTTGTGTGGCCATGTCCCCTGTGCTCTGCTCCTGGGTGGGGGGACCCTGCCTTTGCTGGTCTCCGCGAGACTGTAGGGAGTCTCTACAGGCTCCTGAAGGTGTAGTGCTCCTGGAAAGGTGGCTTAGTCACCCTGTGCTAAGAGGTAAATGTATCAGAGCATCTCACGGTCATCACCCTGTTTATCTACGCAAGCAAGCGCTTTCTCGTCCCGAAATAGAGCACTGGACTCCAGAGCCCATGGTGCTCTGTGCCCCTCTGGCGGTGGTGCTGGGACACGAAGGCTGTGGTGCTCTGCCCCCCTCTAGTGGTGGCGTTAGGCCACATGGAGGTTGCCTCTAGTGGTGGCCCTGGGCCATGCTATTGCCGTGGAGCTCTGTCCCCCTCTAGTGGTGGGTGTTGAGCCATGCTGAGGTCATGGCGCTCTGTCCCCCTCTAGTGGTGGGTGTTGGGCCATGCTGAGGTCATGGCGCTCTGTCCCCCTCTAGTGGTGGCCCTGGGCCATGCTGAGGCCATGGTGTTCTATCCCCCTCTAGTGGTGGCACTGGCCCATGCTGAGGCCATGGTGCTCTATCCCCCTCTAGTGGCAGTGCTGGGCCATGCTGAGGCCATGGCGCTCTGTCCCCCTCTAGTGGTGGCACTGGGCCATGCTGAGGCCATGGTGCTCTATCCCTCTCTAGTGGTGGCACTGGGCCATGCTGAGGCCATGGCGCTCTGTCCCCCTCTAGTGGTGGCACTGGGCCATGCAGAGGCCATGGTGCTCTATCCCCCTCTAGTGGTGGCACTGGGCCATGCTGAGGCCATGGTGCTCTATCCCCCTCTAGTGGTGGTGCTGGGCCATGCTGAGGCCATGGTGCTCTATCCCCCTCTAGTGGCAGTGCTGGGCCATGGCGCTCTGTCCCCCTCTAGTGGTGGCACTGGGCCATGCTATCACTGTGGCGCTCTGTCCCCCTCTAGTGGTGGTGCTGGGCCATGCTGAGGCCGTGGCGCTGTGTCCCCCTCTAGTGGTGTTGCTGGGCCATGCTAAGGCTGTGTCGCTCCGTCTCCCTCTAGTGGTGTTGCTGGGCCACGCTGAGGCTGTGTCGCTCTGTCTCCCTCTAGTGGTGGGTGCTGGGCCATGCTGATGCTGTGGCGCTCTATCCCCCTCTAGTGGTGATGCTGGGCCATGCAAGATCTTCTACTGGCCTCATGCTAACGTGTGGCCCAGCTTATTTTTTTGGTGGGCAGGAGGTTGAGGCTTATGGGTGTAGAGGCCCCTCATCCTAGCCCAGTGGGCTTGTGAAAGACAAGGAGTTCCAGCCATCAAAACCCCAGCTCTTCATCCCTATCCTTCTCATCCCTTGAGAATGGACTTATTATTATTCACCCATTCCTTTCTACAAACGAGGAAACTGAGGCACGGAGCAGAGAAAGGGTTGGCCCAAGGACACTCAGCTGGCTAATCCCCGAGACAGGAACATGCCATAGGTCTTTCTAAATCCCAGCCCAGTGCTCTGACCCATAGTCCTGGCCCACGGAGAGGCGTCCGTGGGAAGAACTGGATGTGACGGAGGGAGAGGACGAGGGCTTGGGAGCAGGGTGGAGGTCCAAGGGCTGGTGTCTATGTATGGGGTAGTGCCGGGGGTGCCAAGGGGCTGAGGCAGTGGGGGTGGGGGGGAAGGCGCATTGTGACTGTCCTGGGGATTCCTCCTCCGAACATCTTCCCTTTTCTCTCCCGGGTCTGCCACCTCCCCATCACAACCTCAGGCTTGGGGGGGGGGGGGGCGGGATCCTTACCCAGCAATGCCCTCACTCATCTCTGTCATTCCCTAAGCAAATCCCTTCCTGTCCACTGTGATGGATTAATCCCAAATCGGGGCCAATCCGGCCACCCCTCCCCCCTTGCCTGGCGCGACCTGGGCATCTTCCCTGGATTGGGGGTGGGGTGGGGGGGAGAATTGAGAGGGGACAGCCGTGCCAGGCTGGCTTCTGAGCTGGGGATTTGCTGTCTCTGATCAGAGCCGCACCAGCTGTTTACAGCTGTCTCCTGCAAAGCTCTGCATCCGAGGTCTTTGTGCGCCAGTGGGAAGGGGGCTGAGAACAATTGTAGCCAAGGCAGAACTGAGTGGATTCCTAGTGGCCGAGCCCCCTGGGGGGGGAGGAGAAAGGGGGGGACGCAATCTCGCAGGTTCTGCAGCCGGTGGAGAAATTCAGCATCTGTCAAGGAGGCGAGAGCAACCTGGCCTTGCGTCACTGGGGGACTCTGGCAAAGCTCCGATTGTGCCAGGCCTGACCTACTTACATGACTGTTTTGTCTGCGTCCTCCTCCTCCAAGCAGGGCACCGCAGACTCTGGGGGCGCCAACAAGAGACCCCCACAATAACAGACAGGTGTCTGTGGGGCCCATAGTCTCCCTCCTGGCTGAAAACAAAGCTTAGAGGAGAGACCCTCCAAGAGGGGCCACGTTGACAAGTTAGGAATGGCTTGTGGGCCGCACCAAAAGATACAGGAAGAGGTTGACCTCCATCACCCCAATTTCTCCTGTACTCAACCAAGGCACCAGACTAGAAACCTTCCCGGACAGATGGCAAGGAGGAGGAACGGGAAGGTGGTGGGGAAGGGGCTTCAGGGGATGGGCTGCTGAAGGATGGGGAGGGGGTTTAAAGAGAGGGGTGGCATGTGCAGATGATGCATGTCTGGGGGTGGGGGCACTCTGAGCAGGGAAAGGGAGGGAGGGTCTGGATCATGCAGATGGCCTGTGGATCCAGCCCTCATCTCTGTGGGGGAAACAAACGTGACCCCAAAAAAATGTGTGTGGGAAAAAATTGTCAGTAGCTGAGATTACAGACAAAACAGCTTGGTGGGTAGCCAGCTGCTGCTCACCCAGCTGGTGAGTGGCAGAGGGAAGGGTTAATTGGCAGGGAGTGGACCTGGTCCTACTACTTCCTTATCATTTCTAGGCGTAGGCAGCACGTTACAGTCACAGATTTTCAAAGACAAGTCCCTGCCCAGGGGGTTTACAATCTAAAGGTGCTTTCAGATGAGACACTCTCCACATGTTGCAGGGCAGCAGCATTGCCTTATGGGCGCCCTGCAACATGAGTGGGTAGTGTCTTGTCTGGAAACACCCTAAGATGGACACAGGTGAGGGGGACACAGGGACAGAGACACACACACTCCCATTTTACAGATGGGCAACTGAGGCTGAGACGTTGTGACTTGCCCGAGGCCACCCAGTAAGCTCATGGCAAGGGCGGGATTTGAACCCTGGCTTCCCAAGTCCAGCACCTTATTTACTACACCCCGCTGGTTTCAGGTCTTTGGTCCACGGTAGCTTTTGTTGCTACCTCATTGATGACAGTAACAAGTGACAGTATGGGACGGAGCTGGGGGTGGGGGGTGTCCATTCCCCACCACCGCTACCCCGGACACAGCAACGAGCAACGCAAAACGGTCTAGCCACTTGAAGAACAATCGAGACGCCCAACCCTCCAGTCCGGACCGGCGAGGAGTGGGTTCTCCCAGCTGAGTGTGTTCTGTGCTGCTGCCACTTTTCTAAGGAGCTGCCTTGGGGAGAGGATCCGGCGGCCTGCACCCCCTTTTCAGCTTCTAACCTCCCCACATGCACCTGGCCATGGAGTGGCCTCCTAACAGACCTCCCCGCAACTGCGCTCACACACCGGGTGCGTTCCCTGACCGTCACCTGGGCTTCCGCCGGGAGCAGGGAATGTGCCGCGGCCGGCAGCTAGCGACAGAGCCGTTACCAACCCTGCCACCAACCAAACGGGCCAGCACAGGGGTCAGCATCCTATTTGCTTACACCAGGGGTGGGGGAATCTCAGGTCTGGGGGGCCAAACTTGTCCCACGGCTAGTTTGTATTTGGGCCCCTTTCCAGTTTCTGGATGCGGCCCTTGGACCCCAGTCCTTGTGCTGGGGGAGCAGAGACAAGGGCACACCGCCCCCCCAAGGAGAGGGGATAGATCCACAGCACAGAGCCGTGATTTGGACCCTTTTTCTTCCTGAGCACCCAATTTCTATGTGGCCCACAGAGCTTGTACCAAATTTTTTTGGGGGGGAGATTCTTCGCTCTAGGCTTCCATCCTTCGTTGTCGCCTTCTGTTTGAGGGTGATGGAGGAGCCGGATCCTGGATTCCAGATCCAGGAATGGGAAGGGGCCAAGTACAACCCTTTGCTGGTTTTCCTTTGGCCCCTTTCCTATGCCTGGTTTGCCCCCCACCCCCTCACCCACCCCCTCCAATTTACACGGCATGGTCATAACAAGCCAGTTTCTAGGGTGGACCCTCCAATAACATGTGAGATTCCCCTGCACCCCCAAATCAGGGAAGACACCACAGCAAAGGTTCTGGATCTGTGGGTCGGGATCCCAGGTAGGGGTCATGCCACATAGCAGGTTGGGATCCCAACTGAGAACCATGGGGGGGTGTCTGTAATAGTCACACGATTACAGTGAAGTCTGGAAATGGGGTCACACAGGCATAAACAGGGGGGATTGTTATGTTCTATAGGGCTCTGGGGCTCTGGAAATGGGGTCACACAGGTATAAACGGGGGATTGTTATGTTCTATAGGGCTCTGGGGCTCTGGAAATGGGGTCACACAGGCATAAACAGGGGGGATTGTTATGTTCTATAGGGCTCTGGGGCTCTGGAAATGGGGTCACACAGGTATAAACGGGGGATTGTTATGTTCTATAGGGCTCTGGGGCTCTGGAAATGGGGTCACACAGGTATAAACGGGGGTGATTGTTATGTTCTATAGGGCTGTGTGGGGCTCTGGAATAAGGGAGGCCTGTTATATTCGATGAGGTTCTGAAATAAGGAGTGCCCATTATGCCCTATGGGGCTGTGGGGTCTGAAATAAGGGGTGTCTGTAGCAGAGCCGTGCATAGGGTTAGGATCAAGAGGGAACTGGGACAAAAGGAATGTTTCTTGCGAAGCCTCTTCTGTGATGAAAGCAGACTGGGCACTGCCCCCGTGCCATGTTGGATGTGTTCTGAAGCATGGAGTCTCCCACACCCGGTCCCATCTGCGCGAGGAGGACGTGGTGCCAGCAGCGCACGTCAATGATGCTTTTGTGCCACACAAGAGACACTGGAGCTTCATCCGGGCAGCGGACGAGCCTCTCTGCCGAGTCCTGTGAGAACTACCTTTCTCAGGATGAGCACGCTCAGCCCATCCAGTAGGAACTCCTCCGTTTCAATCAAGGAACTAATCAAGGTGCTGGTTTTGACCTTTAAAGCCCTAAATGGCTTAGGCGTTCCTTCAGATAGGGAGGGCCCTTCTCCTTATGCTCCTTCGCGGCCCTTAAGATCTGCCCAGTTGGCCCAGTTTCAGGCCCACAGAGAGGGGTTCAGACTTGGTGGCTGCCCCGCAACCTTGGAACTCCCTTCCCCTTGGAGGCTGGTCACTTGAGCCCCTAGGTTGAGTGTCTTCCGGAGGCGGCATAAGACCTTTTGGTTTGGCTGGACATTCAACGGGCAGGGAGAGATCGGGGCGGTGAGGGCGACGGGGTGCGTTTAGTTTTGTGGGGGGTTAATTATTTATTTTACACGTGTATTTCATGTGTGTTTGTGAGCTGCCCCGAACCTTCGGGGCTAGGGCAGGAGATCAATCCAAATAAATAAATCAATCATTGTCTGACGGGGTCGGAGTAGGGGTCCATCCAACCCCATGTTCCATCTCTGACTGTGTCCCCCACTGGAAGCTGTGGACGGATCTTTTTTCTGCTGTTCACTCTCATCTTAGAGGTTGCCTCCTGCGACCACCTTGGCAAAGAGCCATTGATGGAGCTGCCCTCCATGAACCTACGACCGACGGAGGACAGGGAAAAAATGCGGGCATTTTCGATGAGATGGAAACCCTGCTTCTCAAGCTTTATCTGAAGACCATACCTAGGGCTGAAACTCGATCTTGTTTTTCTCTCCGTTCTCATCGAGAATCGATTAAAAAAAACACAACACCCAAGAATCGAGGAAAGCCCCAATCTCAACATTTTCTCGTCAAGATTCCCACCCACCCCGGATTTACTCACTGAAGCTGTGTGTGTTACGTCCTGTGTCGAGTCTCTCATCCGCGGCTGTCTGTCTGTCTCCCTCTTTTCTTCTTCTCTGTGACGGAGAAAAAACCAAGGGAAAACCAACTTTGCATTTACAAAATGGCTGCCGCGCACGACCGAGTTGCCATTTTGTTCATGTGCCGTTGGTTTTTCCTTTTAAAACCAGATTCTCACAAGAATCAAATTAATTCTCGTCTCAGCCCTGATCATACCATCACGGAGCTGGAATGGGTTGTATCGATTAGGAGCCCTGTACTCCCAAATTTTATCTTGTGAGCTCCTTCAGTTGCCGGACACTTCAGTAAGGATCCATATTCTCAGGAAGGCCGATTACTCCTCCTAGGAAAAGGAAACTTCCCATAATCAGCCTCAACAAGGGTTACGTATTTATGATTATTTGTAGTTGTATTAGTATCTTTCCTCTTGTTCCCTGCATTTTCCCCATAGCTGAGCCTGTGGAAAGTGCAGGGAATGCCGCTCCCTGCCTAGGGGTAATTCTTGTTCAGAAGAACAGCGAGACTCCGCCATTTTGACAGGCCTAGAAGGAAAGGCGTCTGAGAGCAGCCCAGCTTCAAGGGGGAGACGCGCTGCAGTTTCTGGGATCCAGTTGGAGACCTCGGAGACCCCATTTCCCAGGAAATTTTGTGTTCACTCAGAATCCAAAGACACAGCCCTAGCATTTGCGTCATGGCTGCAGAAACCGGAAAGGGCTTTGTGTTTGTTTGTGTTTTGCCGAAACCCGAAGGTGCAGCCCTCATCTCAACATCTAACCCAGGTGTGGAGAGGAGCGCCTCAGGCCAAGGGGCCAAATATGGCCCACGCCAAATTTTTTATTTGGCTCCTTTCCAGGTTCTGGATCTGGGCCCCTGGATCCAGTTCCTACCCCACAAGTATTGACAGTCTGAGCTCAGGGTGAGGCAGCAAAGATGAGGACATGCCCACAAGGAGAGGGGGACAGATCCACGGCACAAACCCATGAGGTCAGCCCTCCTCTTCTCGAGTGCACCCCTTAAGAACTGCATCCCCCGACTTGTATGTGGCCCCTTGGAGCTTGTGCTACTTTTCAAAGTTCCCCGCCCCTGATCTAACCTCTTAAAGAGTTGCCATAGTCACAGGGTATCACCCAAGGAAGGGCAGCTCTGCACGGTCTTAACTTGGGTTTGGTATTTGTGATGGGTGTAAGCCATCTTAATGCTTACATCTTGAATCTGGCTGAATCCTATGTTCCTATTATGGAGTTGGGTAAAAAAAAAAGTTTGGCTTATGATCAGGTGACCAGAAGAACATAAGAAGTGCCAGACCAAGAGTCCATCCAGCCCAGAATCCTGTCTCGGACAGTGGCCGATCTCACTTGCTTCGGAGAAGAACCCAACAATTCCCTGCCATTCGCTCCTAGCGCCGCACACTCAGCTGCTACGTCTCCTGACCAACTTGGCTAATAGCCGTTTACGGACCTATTCTTCAGCTCCATGAACTCCATCCTAACTGTATCAAGCATTGGGGTTTGGAGTCCTCGTCAATCCACTCCACTTTGGAACTATACTCGGCCTGTCTCCTTGGCATTGCCAATTGGAACCGAGAGGTGAGGAGATTGCTCTCCAGAATGGACTTCCAAAGTCATCTAGTCCTTCCTCCTTCACCGAGTCAGGATTCCTTGGAACTAACCCATCCCTGCTCGATATATTTACCCAAACTGGTCTCACAATCTCCAGTGAAGGAGATTCTACCCTATCCTTTGGGAGCTTGTTCCACTGACTGACTCTTCTTATAAGAACATAAGAAGTGCCAGACTGGGTCTGACCAACATCCATCTAGCCCAGTGTCCTGTCTTCCACACTATCCACCTTCAGTCTAGAGAAGTCAGCTTGGATAATAGTCATGTATGGCCCTATCCTCCAAGAACGTATCCAGTCCTTTTTAAAACTGAGTTAGGCTATTGGCTTTCACAACATCCCCTGGCAATGCGTTCCACAAGTGAATTGTACTTTGAGTGAATATGTACTGTGGTTAGGAAAGTCTTCCAATTATTTTCTGCTGCAATTTAAATCTGTTCTCTCTGCCCAATTTAAATCTGTTCTCTCTGCCCAATTTAAATCTGTTCTCTCTTGCCCAATTTAAATCTGTTCTCTCTTGCCCAATTTAAGTCTGTTCTCTCTTGCACTCCTCTCAAGTGTTTAAGGAGAACAATTGGTTTAGCACAGATGCCTACATATTTGCAGCCTGTTATTACTAGTGCTGAAACTCCGTATTTGAAATGACTCGGTTTTAATCGAGTATCTCGGTATTCAACTAGGTTTTACCGAGTACCGAGGAATCGGCCTGGTACTTGGTACTCGGTCCAGTACTTGGACCAACATACGGGGTCCAGGACTCAGACCAACATACGGGCCTCAGTACTTGGGAAATACTTGGTTTTATTTTTCTGAGTATTTTACCAAGTAGTAGCAAGTATTCATCTGAGTTTCCAAGGAGCGGCCAAACAATCAGAGCCATCCTTGGGAACTCAGAAATACTTGCGAATAAAAAATTTACTATTTGTTTCAACTCTAATTATTACATCTTCTTTTGGCTTTCCGTTCTCTAGCTGGCAGGTGGCCTGTGAGGAAAGGTTGAAGGAACTAGATCGGTTTAATCAGGAGAAGTGCGTGGGACAAAATGATGTAATGGTGACCTCCCCTGATCTTGAATCCTGACTCTATGGAGCGGCATTTTGGGTTGAGTTAGCAGAAGCGTTGTATCCCAGACAGGGGGAGTAATGGGATCTCTCTGTTTGGGGTTGGGTCAGGCCTCCTCTACAGTTATAGGAGAACCCCGTTTTAAGAAAGATGTGCAGTTCTGGACACCCCATCTCAAAAAAGATAGAGTAGAAGTGGAAAAGGGCCAGAGAAGGGTAACAAAAATTATCGAGGGCGTGGAACGGCTTTTGTATAAGGAGAGACGCTCTTCAGCTTGGAGAAGAGGCAAATACGAGAGGGACTAGGAAAGGAGAGACGTTTATGAAATCATGAGTGGTTGGTGTGTAGTAAGTAAATAGGGAACTGTTGTTTATCCTCTCCGATAGTACTAAGGGACACTCTATGAAACTAACTGGTAGCAGATTTAAATCAAATCAAAGAAATTTTTGCTTTCCACCCAATGTACAATTAACGTGTGGGAATTTGTTGCCAAAGGAGGTGATCAAAGCCAGTAGCCTAGCTGGGTTTAAAAAAAAGATTGGGTACGTTCTTGGAGGGTAGGTCCATTTAACGGCTATTAGCCAAGTCGGCTGGTGGATGTAAACCTCTGAGTTCCAGGAGCTGGGACTCCTGGGAGTGAACAGCTGGGAATGGATGGACCCAATTGTGAGCTGTTGGGGGGACCATTGGCCGCTGTCAGAGACAGGATGCTGGTCTGGATGGACCCTTGGTCTGACTCAGCCTGACGTTTCTCATGTGGAAAAATGGTCGAGGATTCACAAGGGAGCAATGACGGTGCTAAAAGGGGTTGGAAGGCAAGATGTGGAAGGAAAGTAAAAGGAACCATACGTCACGGGGTGGGAAGGACTTCATGGATCATCTCGTTTCCATGATGCGTCTCCAGCGTCTTGTTCAAAACCTCCTATGGAGATGGTTGCACAATCTCCCTCAGGATCAAAGGGTGGATTTGGGGGAGGTCACGGGGTAAAGCTTTGGGAGGAGAGGGGGACACGGGTTGGTGCTTTTGGCTATCAAGGGGGCAGAGGTACCGTGCCCCTCTCGTTCCTCCACTGTGTTGATGATCCGCTTGGGGGTCATTACGCGAGGCCATAATGACTTAACCAGCTTAACCTACCGAAGAGGTGCCTCTTTAAGTGGATTTGGAGAGGAGATCCTTCTCATCTCGGCAGCTCAGAGGAGTCACTTGGAGCCACGCCAGAGGCTTGGGACCAAAGGGAGGGGAGAAAAGAGGGAAGAGGTCACCTACCAATCTCCAGTTCATTGCATATGTACTTTCTCCATTAGCAGAGCATCCCCACCCCCACCCCCCTCCATCCTAACCTATCCCTGGCCCCCAAAAGAGAGCAAGACCCAGGTCTTCACCCTGAAATATACCCCTGTCCCCCGCTCTCCCCTACTTCTTCCCCCACCTAGTCCTTTGGCAGATGCTCCGCTGTTAGCAGTAGAAGAAGGGCTTTAATCCTCTGAGTTACTTGAATCAGTTCTGGCCACTTGACCTGGTAGGGTTTCTCTTGGATTCTGGAAGTGTTGACAAAAATCCCAGAGCCCTCTGTCTCTGGGATACTGGTTTGTTAGGGGGTGGGCAGGGGGATGCTGGTGGCGACGGGGGAGGGATCGGAGGGGGGAGAACTTCCCTGCTGTGATTCTGGATGTTCTCAGCAGCCACCACCAAATGCCCCGACCCCATTGTGGTCCCCAGCCCACCCTACTCCAACCACTAAACCCCACTTCCTCCCAGAGGTGAAGGCAGAACGCACGAATTCTGGCTCCCAGCTGCCATAATAATTCTAGCCTATGTAGTTCTTCTCTAGGACCCTACACCTTTAGGATGATTTAGTCCAGGGGTCAGTGGGAGGGGGGTGGGGACCTGAGGCCTGGGGGCCAAATGTGGCTATTTATTATACTGACTGAGTTCAGGGGAAGGGAGCACAGATGAGGGCCTGCCCAGAAGGAGAGGGGACAGATCCATGGCCCAGAGAGCACTCCTTAAGCAACTTTGCTGTGGCCCTTGGAGCTTGTACTAATTTTCAAAGTGGACCCTGGGAGGGAAAAGTCCCGTCCCCCCACCCCACCCAAATTTACCCTGCCCTGGGCATGGGGGCGGGGTACCACAGTCTCCCTTCACCAGCAGGTGGCAGTGCAGAACATCGAATCCCCCAACGAGAGGAACCTCAGTAGTTCCCATGGCAACTCCCTCCCTCCATGTGCCTTAACAGGGGTGCTACATCTTGCCTATGGAAGGAGAGAGAAGCACTGAGGGAAATGGGATTCTGGGGGTTACTGGCGTGGCTCTGTCTGACTCTCTTTCTGTCTGCCATTCCTGCCCAACTCTCTATTTTAAATCCAACACAGTTGTCCTGTGGGACTCGCTGCCACTAGGTATCACTGGGGCCAAGTAGGACTGAGAAGAGAGTTGGGCATCAATGCCATAGACTTTGGGTGTTTCTAGACAAACACATCTCCACTCATTACCCACCCATCACCCGTCCATCACTTGAAATGATTCAAGACACCAGTGTGGCCCTGCAACATGCACGAGGGGTCGGGGTGGGTAATGGGTGGGGAGGCGCTTGTCTAAAAACACCGTTTGTTGCGGGACCATCTCATTGGTATGGGCAACCCTGGAGTCTCTGTTTGGGCCAATCCTTGCGGTTGGTGAGGATCCAGGAGAGCTTACAGTGGGGACCGGCCAATAGGACAGGATCTCTCGTGTTCCGGAAATGGGAGTATTAAGGAACCAGGGAGTAGGGCTGACCTGGGCAGGAGTTGACATCTAGGCCTACATCGCCTTGAAATGATTAAAAATAAATGAGCAAAGCCGGTATTAAAGCAGGATTTGCTTCCATTTCTGGGTTGCATTTCTGAGTCTTGGTGTTTGTTTCTTTGCTTCGGTATTCCAGCTGTTTCGTCCCTTTGGTACGGAGCATCAGTATTTATTTCAGTGTTGGTAAGAACATAACAGCAGTGCCGTATTGGGATTGGGGCATCTACAGTCAGCAAGTCTAAGGGTCAGGACTCCTGGGCTCCAACTCTCCAAGCTTCAGTTCATCTAGCGGTTTGAGATGGGGTGTCAGGCGGTGGAGCAAGCTGGCTAGGAAATTTGTGGAATCTCCTTCCAGGGGAGGCATTTGTCTGGGAGGATTTCAGTAGGGATTTGGACTAGATGGCTCCTGAAATCCCTTCCAGTTCTCCAGTTCCATGGTTGACAAGGCAGTGGGGGCTCTAGTGGTTTAAGAACATAAGTGCCAGACTGGGTGAGACCAATGGTCCATCCAGCAGAGTATCCTGCTTCCGTCAGCGGCCGATCTTGGTCCCTGCCCTTCACTCCCAGCCTCTGAAAATCAGAGATTATGTCCTCTGGCTGACTTGACTAAGAGCCATTTAGGGATCTAGCCTCTAAGAACAGATCCAAGCCTTGTTTAAACCCAGCGATACTTTGTTATTAGGGATGGGCATTACGGATTTGGATTATTCCATAACTGTCCGTAACGGGACAGTTAACGGATTAATCCGTACTGAAGCACAACACGCCTGTTGCAGTTCAGTTTAAAATCCGTACATTTAAAAACAACACGAAAACACCTATGCATGTGCAAATGTCCACCAAACCTTTCTGCGCATGCATGTTTGTTTTTTTTCAAAATAGCGGCGGCAGCATCGCTGCCATTTTGGAAAAGGGCAGCCAGATCTGCACATGGGCAGTGATCATTTTGTTCATGCACAGACCAGCTGCCCTCTTCCAAAATGGTGGTCACGCTGCTGCCGCTGTTTTGAAAAAAGAGCGTGCATGCACATGTGGTTTTAAAAAAAATATTTTTAATTTTTTAAAATTCATGTTTATTTTTTAATTTATTGAAATCGGAAAGACCGCCTGTCCTACCATGTCCCGTTGCGGCTTCTACGGTCGGATGGGAGCTCCCTCTTGCAAATTCCATCCGTAACTCTCATCTGTGGGATGCTGGGGTGTGAGGCGTGCTTGGTTGCTGCCCCAGTTTTGCGGAACTCCCTTCCTCAGGAGGTTCACGTGAGCCCACGTCTGAGGTAGTGTAAGACATTTTTATTTGAGAAAGCATTTGGCAGGTGGGGATAGGAGCTGCTTGGGGTTTTTGGCTGGGTTTGTGGGGGGGTGTATTGGAGGTGCATGTGGGAGTTTTTATTGGGGTTCGGGGGGGTCCTTCGTTTTTTAATTTGTTTTTCTATTTTTTGTAAGCTGTCCTGAGCCTTGAGGGAAACGGCGGGAGAGATTTTTTATAATTTTTTTTTTACAAATTTCTTGAGGGAAACGGCGGGAGAGATGTTGGAATAAAATAAATAAAGACAGACGGATCCGTAATACGGTTCCATAATTAAATCTGGAAATTAAAGATCCGGATCCGTGAGGGATCCGAATCTGTAATTTCCTCCCCTATTTGTTATGTTGTTTTGTTAATTGTCACTAGAACTGAAACAAATACCCCCTCCTGTCCCCACCAAAACAGGTCAACCTATCGGAAGTCCTTCTACCCGAACTGAACCCGGTGGATAACGATATCGGCTCATGCTCTATCGGGGGATCCCTTTTGCTTGTTCTATTTCTTTCCCCCCAGGTTTTGGGGTTGTTTTTTCCCAGTTGTTTTTCCGACAGTTGCTCGTTCGCAATTGCCAGAAATGATGTCACTGAAATACTGAAATAGCCAAACTGAAAAACTAAAAATACTTGAAACAATATGCCCCTCCCCACCCCCAACAAAAATCTGGCCGTGCGAGCAAGTACCATTTCACTCACAAATATTATCCAGGTCCTCAGTTATGTTTGAGATCTGCTCCTGGAGCTTCTCTCTGATGGTTATCTGCGTTCAGAAACCACCCCTTGCTTGGGGATCCTGCCATCATGGCCTAAGTTGGCAGGTGATCGGGCCTTTGCTGTGGCGGGCACCTCAATGTGGAACTCGCTCCCTCCAGATGTCCGTCTCAGTTTTTCCCTCCTGATCTTTAAAAAGCACCCGAAGATTTATTTATTCTCTGGATTCATTCATTCATTCTTCATCCTTGCCAATGAGTCTCAGGGCAGCCTACAGCATATAAAAACAGTGTATAAAAACAGATAAAAGTCCCATTAGCCCCTTACAACCCTGCTCCCAATCCTCCCCTCCCACCCATCCCTATCCCTGCCTGCCAATCACCTGGTTAAACAGAAAGGTCTTATATCATTTCCAGAAGATGAGCAGGCTCGGGCGTAGACGATTTTCCAAGGGCAGAGAGTTTCATAGTTGTGAGGCAGCCAACAAAAAGCGCCTCTCTGTGTGCCCTTGTTGTAGAAACGTCAAGGGGAGACGGTATACACTTTACCTCAGAGACCCACATGAGGGAAGAAGTGGTCTTTCAGATACTTGGGGCCGCACGCTGTTTAGGGCTTTGTAGGTCAAACCCAGCCCCTTGAATTGTGCTTGGAAAGCTCTTGGTAGCCAGTGCACGCAGACTCTGGGTTCTGCCAGACAGAAAAGAGCGGACCCACTAAAGAGCAGTCCTGTGAACCCCTGCCAGGCTCAACAACACCCCATGATCAACTGTATCAAAGGCCGCTGAAAGATCTAACAAAATCAACAGGGTACAGTTGCCCACGTCAATTTCCAAGCAGAGATCGTCAGCCAAGACCACAAGTGCAGTCTCGGTGCCATGGCCAGGATGAAATCCTGACTAACATGGGTCCCAGAATCCAATAGCATCGAGATGCGCCCGAAGTGGTGAGCTGACCTCCTGTACCGTTCAACGCTAACGTTCCCTAAAAAGGGAAGATCGGGGCCATAGCTGTTGGTGGGAGTCAATGTCAAGAGATGGTTTCTTGAGCAGGGGTTAGACGACCGCAGTTTTGAAGTGTCAGGCGCCCTGCCCTCCTGAAGGGAGGCATTGACAGCTCCGGCCAGCAGGAGCCCCAAAGTCTCCCAGCTAGCCACCACATCATAGTCCTTCAAAAGCGATGTACGCTGCAGTCGGTTGGCTTCGGCCTGGGCGCCTCTGTGCCGCGGCCCCGAGTCAGTATACTCTTCCACAGATCAATCAACAGAGAGGCCGTCAAAGTCAGTGGGTAAATCCCCAGAGAGATCTGGAATTCTATTGGATCCATTAGCCTCCGGGGTGTGTGTGGATCAACTTAGCTGGTCCACCACCCCGACAGAGGCAAAGGAGGGCAGGGATCTGGGCCCTCAGAAGCTAATGGTCCGACCATGACACTGGCAATCAGAACCCCTGTTTCCAGGCTGGCACAGAACATTAAATCCAACGTGTGTCCAGCCAGATGTTATCTGGTAGGGGTGGGACTCCAGGCAAAATATTGGTATTGGGTTTTTTTCTGTTTCGGCTCCCCTGTGTCTCAGATCTCCTATCGATATCGAATCTATTGGGGTCAGTTCTTTTTCCCATTGAAGTCAATGGAAAAGAGAGCCCTCCGAGACACAGGGAAGCCCCTCTGGGCATCACTCCTACTCCACTCCCGGTCTCGGGGGGTGAGGATCTATTATTATTATTATTATTATTAGCATTTATATAGCGCCAGCAATGTACCTGGTGCTTTACAAAGAATAAGATAGACACGGTCCCTGCCCGAGAGCTCACAATCTAAAGCCAGGGGGAGGGGAGACAGGGAAGGGGGAACAGAGGGAGAGACAAGGGATGCGACATTCATGAGGATGCGAGAGCTCAGGTACACGTTCTTGGCTTGGTTACAGTAAGTTGGGAGTTTTCAGATAGCAGGTGGGGGATAATCCTGGGTGGGG